>SNQJ01S0001432.1:0-27820 GCA_010110895.2 Picea sitchensis | reverse complement strand
ACCATTCTGCAGCAGTTTCCACATCTCAAGCCTTGAGGACAAGGTTGTTTTTAAGGGGGCAGACATGTTAAGGTCCTAATCCACACATAGGTAGATCAATGTATTCGGATGTAATAAAGGTCAATATTAATAAGACCTTTCAATAAAATAGAATAAAGTGGATGTAAGAATACCTAATAGAAGCTTCCGCTTCTAGAAGGATCTTCCTCTAGATGCTTCTCTTAATAGACATATTTAGTATAAATAAGGGGCGAGGGTATGTGAACCCTAGCTGTGAGATTATTGTAACAGAGTGCTGCTCGACTGGAGGTTTCCCCCTCCAAGAGGACTATGAACATTGCTATCTGAATCAAAGTGTTGTTTCTGTTGCTATTTCGTATATCATTTTTGTGTATTGTGAAGATTATGCTGGATATTTTACTGTTATTCTGTCATTTCTAGCATTTCATTTCTGTTCTGCATATTTTATATATCTGGTATCTTTCAAACCTTGTATAGTTAACACCAACTTCCTTCTTGAGGTACTTGATTTATACCTTCCTTAACTGATCATATCAACACTTGGATTTTCTTGTTGGCTATTACTTTCCCTTGTCTTGACCAATCTAATTTCAACCTGACTTGCACAATCCACTTCTATCATGCCATATTGATGCCCTTCATACCATGCTTCCACTACGCACTTTGATAACCATAAGGTAAAAAATACTCTATAATTTCATAGCTAATCCCTGGATATGATGCACTCTTTTATCTCTATATGCATTAAGACTCTTTCTTTATCCGACTACTATCATCCTGATAGTCAATTCCTTTTATCATAGATCTTAGTCCAATGCATTTCTTAATCTGTATATTGGTTTCTTTGGGAGTGTTCACTAATTCATTCAATACATGATCTATTCCTCTACCCATATTCTATTGAATACTTGACTAACATGAGAGGACTTTCTGTAGTGGCTTCCCAAGAATTTATGGTTGCGCCAAGATTCATACCTTAACCTTTTGTAGTCTTGGTTTTTTATCATCTTATAAAAGATTTTTCTGATAGCACTCTTTCCCTGAGTACCTCTGCTTATTTTTAACTAAATTTCAACCTTATCACCTATTAATAACTAAAAATTTTCAACTCTGCAAAAAAATGTGTAGCCAACAAAACTTTGTCAGGTTAACTGACTCAACACTTTCATGAAAAATATGAACCATCCTGGTTCAATACTATATCATAATTATTTCTCCCAATTTCCTAGAAAATTGAATGCCCGGATCAATTTTCTGGGTGTATATTTAGATTCCACTGACCAATACCTTTCCAATGCCTACTCCCATGCTCAATTCCGAGTCTTCATGAGAAATTTATGATTATTAGAAATTTGCCCATTAATTTTTTTATGTTCACACATCAACTTGGCGCAACTCTGTGTTGTAATTAAGTATTTTTTCACATACTCTATTGGATTTTTCATGGGACCTCAATTGTGTTTCTTCGTATACATACTATGGACACTCTGTCCAAGTTTCACCTTTTTCTAGGTTCCGGGTTGTTAGTTAGAACATGTTGAAGTTCTAGGCCAATTCTTGTTTTTGGTTTGGAATGCTACAGGTACCTTATTTTCCATATTAATCATTTTGAACAAGCCCGAAAATTTCATTCATCTCTTGAACTATCTTCTATGGTTCAATAAATTTCCATTGACTACTCCTGTGCCTCATTCTGATTTCAGAGCATAAAGTTATGGCTCTTTGAAGTTAGTTGGGTCATAAAAATTTCCCTCCACTATTTGTGTTGTAACTTTCTCATAAAAGTTATGTTTGACGAACGATTTACAACATTAGAAGGCTCTCTCCGAGCTATTTTATTTGATCTACAAAGGCAAAGTTTGTTCTCATGGTTTTCGAGTACCTAAAAATGCTCTTAAAGGCCTAAAAAATGCACCGCGAAAAGATGGCGTTCAAATAGTATAAAATGTCACAGAAATTCGCTAGTTTTCTGCTATTCTTCACCCTCCAAACAACTTCATGTGCACAAATTTAAATTTGTACACCCATATTTACCATGCACAACAACAAAACAAGGTAATCCATGCTCCACACACCTATGAACATTGTTTATCACTTCCCTTTCACGTGAATAACTTGTGCGCACTAATTTTGTGTCGTGCGCCAATATCCACCATGCGCAGTTTTGGTTCTTGCACTAATACCTGTTGCGCACAATTTTTGTATCACAAGATGATATACCTCACCCAATTCACTCTATACGCTACACCCTGCAAAATTTTAGTACACCCTCACCATGCACCAATAGTCTGCGCACACCATTAACTAAAATGTCGTGTGATAATATATACCCACATTATGCGCGCACCAACAAAATTCCTCTACACTCTGCTAATACTCACACCACGTGCGCCATTATTATGTGTGCACACACTGCACAAACCTTTTTATGTGTACACATGTTTCACAATGCTAATTTTAGCGTGCACACTCGCACATGAACAATTTTCCGCATGGCGCCAAAATTTAGTGCGCGCACCCACACACCAACATTTTTCTACGTGACGTAAAAATTTAGCGCACGCTCCCACACACCAACATTTTTCTATGCGGTGCCAAAATTCACATATCACAAGATTTTTATTGTGAATCATGCATTTTTAGTGCGCCCACCTGCGCACATTCATTTTTATGCGCATCAATTCCTCGTGATTTGTGCTGCAGAAATTGGGGCTTTTGCTAACTTTTTCCCCAATTTTTACCATAGACATTCTACAACCAAGAAATTTTCTCAATTTCACCCCGATAACACCAATTCAACCTCTACAACAATAATCACTATGGGTTGACATTTCTGGAATGAATGTTTCACAAACTCAAGTCACAAATTGAGAATTTTAATTACTAATCTCGCTCCAACTGTTGCTTCTCTGTAACTTCAAATTCAACCAATTCCAGGTTTGAATTTGCTAGAACAGATATTAAAAAATAATATTTCACCACTTGACCAAATTTCTCAATTTTCCAATGAATTTAACAACAAAAATTGGGGCTTTTTCTCAATTCCGCCCAATTGATGTTACTTTTTACCATGGATGCTCTACAAACTGAAATTTGGCCATTTTGAAATAAATCCTATGTGACATTTAACTTAAACTCAACTTTCTTGGCCCATATTCTAACATCCCCGACCACCCAAGTCGGGCCATGCTACACCAGAGAACACTTTCATTCTCTCTGTGACACATACTGTAGCATACCTAGCATCAAACTGAGTTATGCCACATAAAGTGTTCGAATTGCATGCAATTAAAACATATGCACACAGAACTATAACAGAACATTATATATATAACTTAAACATACAAATACACCATGTAAATGCACAGATTTATACTAAAATAATAGTAAACACATACATTCAACATATATAGGAAATACCCATAAATATAAACACAGTTATAATTCATACACAAGATAAATCCATAAAGATAAACACAGAAATAATAGTGCATCATGTAAATTTATCACACAATTGACACATATATTGGTAAGAAAAAAACAAATTGTATGCATACCTTCCATGAACCTCCAATCCTTAGACCACACTACTCATCACTCTCAGCAGTGAGTCACCCTCAAGATGGGAATAAACTCCACTGAGTAAAGGGATTCCTAACCAGGCTAATGGTTTAAAGACAATAGGAAAGACTTCGTCACAGGTGCCAAATCAAACTAACAACCTATAGTCCCTCATTCCCCACATGCATGTCCCGACCTAGAAAGTGTGCCCCTTCTTTGCTCAATAGTCCTTCGACTGCCCCATTTCCCTTCATGGATTCAACAATAGGTTGGACAGGAAGTCTCCAAGCCCTGTAGCTATAGTTTAGCACCTTCATGAAATCAATTCCCAACAATTATCTCGCCCAGAGAGAAATTTCTCATAGGCCTGACAACCTGCCTCTTCAATATCCCACGGGCCTAAAAACCCACTTCTTTAGTCCAAATCCCAAGCTACCAGCTACACAAACAAGTATGTCTCTCGATAAAGGTTCAGGTATAGAGACATGAGGGTATGGAGGTCAACTGACTGAATGATTGAATGCCTATCAAATCCTTGAATGATGGAAGGAATGATGAATGAATTCCCCCCGAAAAAAATGAGCTAAGTCACAACAATATGTATGCATGTCCCCAACTTGACACTTGTCATGTTGGGAGCTACTTTGGCCCACTTGTCCCCAACTTTGAAACTTAGGATAAAATAATTATCCATACTTTATACTTTTAGAAATATTAATATAATATTCCTTTTTGACTTAAGCTTCCTAGCTTAGCCACTTTACCTTAACTTTTATCCCCCCTTTCTCTAACTAGTGGAGTTTAGTCCCCCATACTCATTTATCATGGTCGGGCTACACACAACTATGTATTTTATATTAGTGATGAGACATATACAAAAATAGGCGCACTAAACTTTAATATTTGGGCTCTCCATCCTAGTACCAACATAAGGCTCCTAGCTTATAATAACTAGCTCACTAGCCTATAAAACATATCATATACACAAAGGCTCCCCAACCTCAAAATTGAGTGCACTTAAGTTGTTTCCCATGGTATCCTGGAATGTGCACACTTCATCATTTTTACTGCACAGTACATGCGCGCACTACACCATGGAAGATGCATGCCAAAAATATATAAAACAACTCATCGACTTAAGTACATTATTATATTTATAGATGGGGTTCAACTTAGGGATATTACAGTACCTCACCTCAAAAAATGTTCCTAGGAGGTCGTGTGGTCCATACCTCCCCCTCCATGGCTAGGAGGATACACCTTTTAATAATAAACATGGGTGATATGAAACAAGCGGTATCCACAACCCAGTGGTTAGGGACAGATGTATTAAGGCGTAATCTTAGGAAAAGGTTCCAAGGTCAAGCCCCACAAACTCTCATTTTTGGGTTTGTTTTTTATATGGTTTATAATATATATATCTTCCCCTGCTACATTTAGTGTTGATTCTATAAGGTTATCCAATTGTTCCTATAGTTGGCATGGTCTGCTAGATTTGGTGCAACTGCCAACTTCTTTTAGTTTTCAAAATTCGTTCACGGGATGTCCTTGTGCATTTTCGGCCTGCCATGTGGCAGCCCCTGATTGGGCCACGTGGCGACCTCTCATTAGACCATGCTTCCCCCTGCTAAGTATTCACACCATTTCAACATGACACATCATCCATACAGACTGTATTAACTTCCACGTGGGATGATCAGATTAGTCCACGGATCGGTCCAAAAAGCCAATAACCGGTTCACATGTGGCAACCTCTGGTGTTGCCACATCATCATGCAGACATCAGCATGCCACAAGGAAATTCCCTGCTCCTGCCACATGTGTTGTATAGATGATGACATCATCCGTACAGATGTTGACCTCAGCAGTACATATGTCGACTCATCCCCTGCTCAGTGGGCTAGGTTGACCAAACTTTGACCATGAATATATTTCAATCCGTAACTCCGTTGGATGAGTCATTTGCATTGTTAGAAAGCTTGTGATGTTATCTTCACGATTACACCATTTTCCCTGAGTTTTGGGAACTTTGAAAATTTTCCCTTTCTCTATCTGCTGGAGCCATTCTCAGTGTTATGAGTTTCCTCTGTGAGTTCTGAGTTTTTCTAATCCTTCCTTGGATCCTTTTTGGATCACACCTTCCCACTGAGAGATATTTGGACCACCAAGAGCTTTCATAATCAACAAGTAAGTGAGGGAAGAGTCCCCTTGATTTTTCCTTCTCAATCCACTTTGCCTTGCTTGGATGTGTTCCTTTTAAGCCTACTCATAGATAATCAACATCACCCATGCATGAAGTCCTCATTCTCATGTCCAGGATGACATATTCTTGTAGGTCATCTAAGTACTCAGGTGAAAGCTCATCAACTGAAGGTATTGAAACTTCCTCATCTTGATCCATGATCATGGGAGGATAAAATGTTTTCAACTTCTCAATTTTCACAACTGAGTAAATCTGCATGTAAGGTGGAATATCCAGACAAAAAAAATTGGTACCACTTTTATCCAAGATAGTGAAGGGTCCATAACGAATGAGATTTATTTTCTTGCCTTCACCCTTCAATCTCTCATTTTTTATGTGAATCCATACTCGGTTTCCAACCTGGATTTGATGATCAATCCTATGCTTGTCATATCATGCTTTATATTGTTCTTGAATTTTCTCCAACTATTCCTTGACTTCCTAGTGTATCTGTTGGATCCTCCGGATGAACTTGTAGGTTTTGTCCTCTATTCATTTTTCATTCAAATCAGTATCTTTCCCAGACATCAATTCCAAAGGAACCTTTGGTAGGTACCCAAAACATGTCTCAAAATGTCAACTCTGAATGGATACATGTAAATATCAGTTGTACACATGATGTACATAGGGTATTTGATTATTTCATAAATTGGGATGCCTATTGCAGTAGCCTTGAAGAAAAAGTACCACTGCATGGTTTACCACCTCTGTCTGTATGTCGTTCCATGGATGGACAACAATGTTCCTCTTCAATTTTGTGTCCATCATCTTCCACAATATAGTCCAAAAGTCCCCAAGGAATCGATTATCTCGATCCGAGAAAATGGATGTAGGTAATCCAAAGTGAACCCAAAAATACTAAAACAAGAGTTTAGCGGTCTTCTCAGCAATGATCTGCTTTTTACATGGCATCAAGATACACATCTTGTTGAACCTATCCACTACAACATAAAAATAATCATGGCCCCCTTTGGTCATTATTAAACCCCCTAAAACATCCATGGAGACACTTTCCCATGGATGGTATGGCGCAAGAAGTGGTGATTATAGCCCCAGTTTTCTATTAGTGGGCGTACAAGTAGAACACATCACACACCCCTTTACATATTTAGCTACAATTTCTTTCATTTGAGGCCAGTAACAAAACCTTTTCAAATGAGCCATAGTTTTTCCTACCGCAAAATTCCCAAACACAAGAGAAGTGTGAGCTTCTCATATTGCATGGACTCGTTCACTTGTACGAATACATAGCTTTCCAAGATGGTAGAGTAGTTTTCCCTACACACAATAGTTCTCTACCTGTGCACCAAGGGTTAGCTTCACATATACTTCTTTAAAATATTAATCAATGACATATTGTTCTACATAGCTATCATGAGATAAAGAAGTATTCTTCAAAACAATAGAAGCAACAATAGGAGGTCTATAAATCATATCATCTACCTTGTTACTTCTACCCTTTTTGTAATTTATTAACAAATTAAATTGTTGTAGAAAACCCATCCACCTGTAGTGTCGAGATTGTTCCAATTTGGTCTATGTTTGAAGAGATTGTAAGGGTTGGTGATATGTATTTATGATTTTTTCCCTCCCTAACAAGTACTGATTCCATTTCTTTATGCTCTAAACTAATGAATACGATTCTTTATCATGTGTAGGATAGTGAACAAAAAATTGGTTAAAATTTTCAGAGTAGTAACATATAGGCTTACAATATTGCATCAATACTACACCCATGGTGTCTCCGCTAGCATCTGTCTCGATCTCAAAAGGCTATTGAATATTTGGGAGTGCTAATACTAGTGCGGTACTGATCTTCTCCTTCAAAATGTTGAAATATTTTTGTTTCTTTCCTTCCCACTGAAAAGTGTTATTCACACTGGTTAAGGCATGCAAAGGAGATTTTTGGCACAAGGGTAGACCCAGTGTTCAGCTCCAAGAGCACACAAACAAGCTCTAACTACTGGCCCTTTCGGCAACACCTACAAGGTAGATGTAGTCTACCTGAAGTAGCTATGGGGGGGTTGCAGTATAGAGATGTCTACAACCAAAGGGAATACCAAGTGGATCTAATACAAGAGAAATACAACATTTATATATCACCTAGCAGTTCAGATCTACTCCGCACAACCATCTATCATCTAACCCAGTAATGCAAATAACAGTATATCAAATGACAAAGAATAGAGCATCAATCACATGCACAACACTAGATATGTGTAGTTCACCCTCTCTTTAGGGGTACGTCCACAGAACTGTGCTTTATAATATTTAAGATGAAGCATACAGTTCTTATCTGTGCTCTTAGCTAGAAGATCTTCTTTCTTCTCCTTTCTTTCTCTCCCTCCCCTGTGTACCCAGCTTCAGGGTTGATCATCACACCCAGCTGAAGATATTACAATACCAGAAGGCTCTACTCTTAGCACTTCTCTCTCACACAATAATAATTGTTCATGCCAATAACACAACTAGAATGACATACCAACAATAACAACAACAACAACCCATCCTAGGTCCTTTAGAACTCTATTTATACATTACAATATCTCGCTGATAGCATTAGGTCGACACCTAAGTGTCAAAAGCCTAGATACAAAAACCCTAGGTCAACTTGAACCGCATTTTTAGGGCTTCGACAGCATGTCTTTTCTTCCTTCTCGTGCGGTGCTCCAAAGCATCCAACGATATCTTTTTCCGCTTGCTAAGTTGTCCATAATTCATCTTCCTTGCTGATATGTCATCCTCAATCTCCTCGTCCAATGTCTTCCTTTCTCTTACTTCACTCCCTCTTTTCTACTATTTTTCTTACTTCGACCCAGTAACAGTCATTGTGTCTTCCACGTAGTTCACATTTTTCCTTTTCTTCCTTGATATTCGCTTGCTTCCATAACCAAGGGCCAAAAAACCCCCAACACTCACCTGTGACTCGTCCCGAAGCACTTCAGATCTCAACTTCCTGTTTTACTTCGACGTCAGATTGTGCAGGGAAGCCTTTGCTTCCATCTCTAGTCCTCCCTTCCTTTCTTGCTTGTGAAGACTATCTTTTCTGTGTCTGGTACCTTGTTTCAACTGCACCTAGTACCTAGAAAATTTTCCACATGCTTTTAATGAGAGATGCAAGGCAACTAGTTTTCATAATACAATTTCAACCAGCTCCCATTCACCAAATCTTCCTTCCATTTTCCATTCAAAGTCTTCAACTCTGTAACTCTACTTCTATTAGATAGGAAACCTCATATGGCCTAAGACAATGCGTTCTGAACTTCCCAGGATGCTTGATGAACTTATTGTCATATACTAGTACTAGATCACCTTGCTTAAATACCTTCTTCTTGATGTGTCTGTCATGGTAGGGATTCTCTCTTTCCTTATGAACCTCTTGGTGAAATCCTGCAATGAATCGGTCTTCTTCCAGTTCAACCAACTGTGCAAGCCTCTCTCGAATGATGCTAGTGTCATCCACATCTGTAAAGGCAACAATTCTTAAGATGGGTACCAAATATTCCATTGGGACAACGACTTTGATACCATAAACCAACTTGAAGGGGGTCTGCATGGTCAGTTTCTTGCAAGTGGTTCTATAGGCCCATAATATTTTTGGTACTCTTAAATCCCATTCATCCCTGTTCACACTGGAAATCTTTGTTAGCGTTGTATCCATGATCTTGTTGAATGCTTCAACTATCCCATTCACTTGTGGGTGGTAAGGTGTTCTCTTCTGATGATGGACTGCAAATTCCTCAGTCAAGGCTTCAATTGTTTGATTGATGAAATGTGTGCCTTGATCACTTATAAGGATCTTCGGGCATCCAAACCTGGTTATGATGCCATCAAATATGAAGTGTGAAACTGTAGTGGTACTACAGTCCTTAACTTCTTTTTCTTCAGCCCATCTGGTCAAGTACTCTATTGCAATGATTATGTACCTTGCTCATGTGCACTTCCCTTATGGGTTAATAGGTCCCATGAATTTAATGGCCCATTTCTCAAATGCTTGTAGGGTCATTTTTGACGCTAATGACACTTCATCTCTTCTGGATGGTTTCCTAAGTCTTTGGCATACATTGCAGGCTATGTAATAGTCCTTAGCATCTCTGTGTAAGGTAGGCCACCAAAGGCTAGCTCAAAGAACCTTATGCGTAGTTGCTTTCCCTGTGTAGTGTCCTCCTGCGATGACTTCATGAGCTTCGGTGAGGATCAATGGTCACTCTGCTTCCATAACACACCTCCTCGGTATCTCATCAGGTCCCATCTTGTATAGTTGTCCAACTATAAGTGAAAAGTATGCAACACACACTACTAGTTGTTTCTTATGGGTGATTGTATATTCACTAGGTTCCATTCCTGTTGACAGGAACTGGACTATTTTTGCAAAGTGGTCATCAATATTTCTAATGGCTAGAAACTGTACATCCAACAATGTATCCTCCAAACTAGTAGGCTCTTCTCCATGTTCCAACCTCGACAAGTGGTCATGACCTTTGTTGATTCTTCCTGGCTTAACCACGATCTCGAAATCATATTCTTGAAATAGTAGAAGCCATCGGCATTTTCTCCCCCCCAACACTGGATTTTTGACTAGGTATTTCAGTGTGGAGTGATCAATAAACATTTTAAAGTGTCCTCTTAGCAGGTAGTGGTGGAACTTCTGCAGTGCATACACCATGGCTAACCCTTCTCTTTTAGTAGTGGTGTAATTGATCTTTGGTGTTGATATCTTCCTGCTAGCAAAGGCTAATGGGTGGTCGATGTCTCTTCTTCTTGGTTGTGCTAACACATATCCTAATGAAATAGAAGATGCATCGAAATGCACATGAAATTCCTTGCTCCAATCTAGGAAAACCAGAATAGGTGAAGTAACCATTTTTTGTTTCAGTGTGTCGAAGCTCTGTTGGCATTCTTCGATCCAGTGAAATTGACAGTCTTTCTTCAACAGATTCTCAATGGGTGTTGTGATCTAGGCATAGCCTTTAATGAACTTCCTGTAATAGCCAGTGTTTCCCAACACAGTGCACAATTGTTTGACTAAATTAGGAGGGGGTAGATCAACTATGATGGAAATTTTAGATGGATCTACCAACAATCCTTCCTTGCATATAATATGACCTAACAACACTCCAAATTGTGAAAAGAAAATGCACTTCTTCAGGTTTAAGGAACTATGACACTTCATGTACTTGTCCAACATTAGCCTTAAAAATTCGATATGATTTTTCAATAAACTAAAAATAGTCCAATCATCAAAGTATGCTTATATAAAATTATTTAGAAACTCCTTGAATGCTTCGACCACCACCCTAGAAAATATGGATGGGGCATTCTTCAATCCAAACAACATTACTGTATATTGGTAGGATCCCCATTCTATGGAAAAGGTGGTCTTATGGCGATATTCCTTGGCAATCTGGATTTGATGGTATCCTAGAAATCCATCTATAAAATAATATACCTCCTGGCCTCCTACATTATCTAACACTTCGTTAGTGAATGGCATAGGGAAGGGGTCATTCAAATAGGCATCGTTCAACTTCGTGATATCTATGCAAATCCTGATCTCTCTTGTATTCTTGTCTTGTACGACCATAGGTCTAATCCATTCTAATTCTTCGAAAGGTTCTATAATCCCTTCTTTCAGCATTCTGTCGAGTTCAATCTTCACTTTCTCCTTATATTTATGGTTCAATCTGTAGGGTCTCTGTTTGACTGGTCTTGCATCTGGTTTCAAAGGGATCCTAATCTCTCCCATAATCCCTTTAATTTCCTTCATATCAGTGAACTTTATTGGAAACAAGTCCTGATACTCATGTAGCAATTTTTTGATCTTGTCAATAGTGGCAACATCCCAATAATCTCCAATATTTGCAAGCTTCGGTGTTTGCTCTGTTGACTTTTTTGATCTTGATTGGCTGTCCAATAAATGGTACAACAACTCCTGGTTGTTCCACATCTCTATTCCCTTCTGTTTCTGTGATGTTCACCTTCTTAGGGTCATCGTCTTCATCAGTATTGATGTTGTAACAACCTTGCAGTTTCTAGAGAGGCGTAGTCCATTCGTCCTCTTCTTGTTCCAAAGGGAGGCTAGGTGCCTCCTAGAACACTTTTTGTCTTGTAACCTGTAATGCTTGATCTACTGTAGGATATTGGCTTTCGAATAAAAGGCAGTGACAAAGTTCTGAGTCATACCTTCCCAATGTGCAGTGATGAGGCATAGCTCTGCTTGGAGGTACCAGTTGATAAGGGTTGTGTCCAATGTGTTCACGAACTTGTGCACCCAATTCTCTTGAGGAATGTTTCTCCATGCTTCCTCACAACTTTGCACGTGGTCCTTTGGAAAACTCCAACCTGTGTATTGAACTCCGTATCCTTCCACTTGTGCTGAGAACCATGCTATCATCAGAGTACAACATTGTACCCATTATGTAATGTTGTTTTTGCGTGTCCCCCACCATCTCACTGGTGTGGCTTTGAAGGCCTCATCCATTGACAACAATAATTGTTACGTTGGTACACTTTATTAAAAGCTTGATTAGAAGGTTTCTAAAGGATTCAGACCATCAAAGGTGGATAATTTACTTACTGGTGCGTCGATCTAGCGTACTTCTCTGGTTAATCTATTGCATATCCTTGTATATACTTCATACATTTTGTTCTTCCAGTTCTCTAGTGCTTCTTTTGAATATGATGAACATGCGTTGCCACTTCACCAGCTCAAATTTCCATTCGTTGTAGGATTAATGTAATCTTGTTGTCTGACTGTTAATTTGTATATGTTTTCCAGTTCATATGTGTGGTATTTTTCTCTGATGGGCTTTGTGTATCGATGAACTTCATCAGGATATAAAGGTGAAATGACCCTAATTCCATATCCTTCAAATTTCATTTGTCTTTTCTTTAAATCGACCACAGTGGAATTATTGAAAGCCCAATCAATTCCTAACAGTGCAGGGTAAGGACAACTATCATCAACTATCTCAATTACCTCGAAGTCTACAAAGGTCCTTACTCCATAGATGTCCACAGGGACATGTTCCAATCTTCCAAAGCGGCTTACATCTTGTTGATTATCCATCCTAAGTCTGATAGGGGAATATATCAACTTAGGTTTTCCCATCAGTGCCCAGGTTTGCTTTGTCATGACATTGACCTCTGACCCTAAGTCAAGGACCACATAGTCTATATCATACTCTCCAATCTGAGCATTTAGGTGTAGTTCCTTATTTTTCCTTCTCTTCTTGGTTAGTTGATGTACTGCTTTATTTAGTAAAGGATACACCCTTCCTAGATCATACTATCTAACCAAATTTTAGAGTTATTTT
Organism: Picea sitchensis; assembly: GCA_010110895.2. NCBI lineage: Eukaryota > Viridiplantae > Streptophyta > Pinopsida > Pinales > Pinaceae > Picea > Picea sitchensis. The sequence goes on along the minus strand of SNQJ01S0001432.1, from coordinate 14,680 downwards.
ATGGCTTTCTCATCTTTAATCAGCTCTATAAATGTATACAAGAAACTGATGAGTTTACCTGCCTCTTTTCCATCCCCAGGCGAAGCAAAATGATCAAAGGCCAGATGAATTCCCCATTCTCTTACTTTTGGTCCTGTCTTCGATGAAGAACCTTGGTCTCCCGTGAATTCTCTTCTTACCTCCTCAAACATTTTTTTTTCATTCTTTGCATCAAAAGTTTGTGTCTTCTCTGCAGCTTTCCTGACTCCTGATTCTTTTGTAGTTTTTCCTTGGTTCATTACGTCTTCTCCTGTAACAGTTACTCCTCAAGTGATGAAAACAACTCTATGGTATGCTCCGTGAGGTTCTTCTTTGATTAATTGTATTTGTTGGTTCTGTTGAGCTCCCCGTTTCTCCTGAAGTTTAGCCAACAATGTTGGACATTCCTCGATAACATGCTCAAAGGAGTTGCAATAGTTGTGAGTGCTACAAGGGTTCTTAAAGTCCCTTTCCAAGTGTCCTGGATGTGTGCAGTTATAACATATTATCTGTCCTTGACCTCGACCCATACCTCCTCCTCTTCCTCTTCCTAGGAATCCACCACGAGGGTTGAAGTTTCCTCTCCTATGGGATTTATACTTCGTAGTGTTTCCTTCTTGTTGTACTTTGCCCTTGAATTTTGTATATATCTCTTAACCTTTCATGCATGAGGTCGTAAGCCCTACAATACCTATCATCATGCCCCACGAACTTACAGAATGTGAAATACAAATTTGTGGGTCTCTGAACATATTTTTGCATGTAATAGCACTCACCAGGGTGATGTGTATTTCTACATACCTCGCACCAGGGTAGGGTAACTTGCTTCAAGGGGCTCAGAGCTCTAGAGGCCATGTATTCATGGAATATGGGACAATGTTCCTTGTCATGACCTTCTGATTTTCATATGATACACTAGATGTCTTCTCTTTTGTCTTTTCCCTTATCTTTCTTCATATCTTCGACCTCCAGAGACAAACAAGTTAGATGAATCAATATTTAAATCATACCTGAGTCGGATTCTCCCATAGGGGATTATTATAGCTTCATGACAATCTCCAGTGCCTCAGCCTGCGAAGCAGTCTTCTATTTCATCAGAGGAACTTTGATGTGTGGTAAGAGACAAACAATGAACCATTCCTTATTCTTCTCATCTGGGATTTTGACCCAGCCGCACCCCCAGGCACGCCCGCTCACAGGATCTTCTCTTTCCTCGGCCTGAAGAACACTAAGGTTCTTCTATTTCCCTATCGAGAAATCTGCACCCATAGATCTCTTCGCATGATCCCCCTCTCTTTACTTATCAGGGAATCGGACTTCGCAACTTCGTGAGGTAAATGGTCGAGCGTTGCACTCTCGAATCCCTGAACGCCGATACAAATCAACGCTGATCTTCTCCCTTACCTGTCGGGACTTCTCCTATTGCGATTTCACTACTCGCGATGTCGAACACTTTGTTTTACCTACTCCCGACTCCCTATATGCCAATTAACTGACACACGTGCGAGTTGACCTTTCAACGTCCCGTCACCTCTATCGGGAATTCAGGGTTCACGATTTCGTAAATCCTGATGCAATGGTTTCGGCACTTCTCGCTGTGAAACTCTGATAGCTCGTGCCACCTGTCCTCCACTCGTCGACTCCACTCTAGCCCACATGCTGTCCTTTGACTGTCAAGATATCGCATATCGTGATATCGTGATTCTTGTTGCAATAATTTGGAGTTTCAATCTACGAAACCCCGATACACGATATACGTGTAGATCCAATGATCCTCGTGGCCCTGATCAACGACTCTGCTCCTCCTGAGATTCGAACCTCTAGAGACTATGGCACCATATCTCCCCTGCACCTCTGCAATATCTAATGGCCCTCGGATTATCGCGAATTATCCTCGAAGAATGTCGACCGTCGGTTTCTTCCTTATGCAATCCATGAAATGACTAAGTGTTCCTCTCCACAGAACTCGTTCACCTGCTCGCAAACCTACGACGCCTCTTACAAAATTTGAGTCACATCTTCCCTACACTATCCTTCCACAAATTCAAAGGCCTATCCCTCCTGAGATTTTGTAAAAGAACCCTGCACGCACTCCATGTGGAAAACCTTCAACCACGTCTAAGTGTTGAAGTCTTCGACTCTGCACACACCAACAACAATAGTCCTTCAATACTCTTCCCTCAGGTTCACAACCCTGAAAACTTCGCTTAGCCTGCGCACTCCTTGCACGGATCCTATACCCAACTACACCTTTGGGATGAATGAGAACGAAGGCTATCTCTATCTGAACCCTCTGTCAACGCACTCTTTGTGGACACTTCAACTGCACTCCTTGCAGGAATTATCTGGCTCAAATAGAGAAACAATTGAAAATCATTCCTTCACCCTCTTAGACTTCAATTCAAACATGAAATCATATACATAGCATATAAAAGCAAATGTATAACAGGAAGCAAACATTCATGAGCACATCAACATCTATACATAGAGAACAACACAAACCATGAATTTGAATCATAACTCTTCTATTAATTCAAATGTCTGTACATGGGTGTTCTTACACAACTCTCTGCTTTCTCTTGCTCTAATGCTCCATCATCATGTTACAATGCACAATGAGGGTGTCTATATCCTGTTTCCCTCTTATGCTCTCAAACAGTCTAATCTAGAATCAAATTCTATCTACTTTACATTAACTATCTGAAATGTCGTCTAGCTACTAAGGACGAGAGCAATAAACTCAAGGTCCATTTACAATATACAAGTGTGCTTCATATTAATGGCTCATTTAAGATAATGCAACAACTTCCAAGGTGTTTTCCAAAACTTGTGTTGGCGCTTGTCCAACTGTCCTTCGCTTCTGCACTGGCTCGCTTGATGTGGGAGATGATCCTGCATCATACTCCCTCGCTTGAAAACTTTCATGGGATCCTGTCCATGAGCTCCTGTACGGTTTGTCCATGCTTCTGTATTTCCGCTTCGGTCTCCCAGCTGGCATCTTCAATTGGATGGTTCTTCCACTTGACCAGATACTCAAAGTATTTCTTTCTCCTGGTCCTCTTGCTTACTCTCTTGTCCAGTATGCACAACATCTGCGGTTTCTCTGCAACTGGAAATTGTTTCATCCACTGGATCACTAGCTGTTCATCTCTAGTATCTGCTTCTCTAGCCCTGTATGGGTAGAAATATGAGATATTGAATATCATAGAAATTTCGATCCCATCGGGTAATTCAATCTCATAAGCATTCACCCCAAATTTCCTCAAGACCTTACATGGCCCGATTTTCTTCATATTCATCTTATTGTATGTCCCTCTCGGGAACCTTTCCTTCCTCAGATGTGCCAGAACCAGATCACCAACCTCGAACTGAAGTTTTCTTCTATTTTGATCGGCTCTGCGTTTATATTCTTGGCTTGATTTCAACAGTCACTCCTTCACCTGGCTGTGAAGTTATTTCATCACCTCTGCAAAGTCTTCTGCACTAGTGCTCCTAGTCACAGTCTGTTCTGAATCCCTCAGTTCAGAAACTCGTCTCTGTTGCATGCCATAAACAACCTGAAATGGACTTTTCCCTGTGCTTCGATTCACTGATTCATTGTAAGAAAACTCTGCCTATGGTAATATGTTGTTCCACTGGCTGTGGTGATCTGTCACCAAGCTTCTCAACAAGTCTCCCAGAATTCTATTGACCACTTCTGTCTGTCCATCTGTTTGAGGATGATAAGCTGAACTAAATTCCAAGTTAGTTCCCATCTTTTTCCATAAGGTCCTCCAAAAATGCCCTATGAATTTAGTATATCTGTCTGAAACTATACTTTTCGGCAACCCATGAAGTCAAATGACCTCTTTGAAAAATAGATTGGCAATGTGAGTTGCATCACCAGTCTTCTGGCATGGGATAAAGTGTGACATCTTGGAAAATCTATCCACTACCAAAAATATTGAATCAACACCTCTTTGTGTTCTCGGCAACCCCAATACAAAATCCATGCTTATCGCATCCCATGGTCTTTCTGGTATGGGCAATGGTTGATAAAACCCTTCATTTTGCTTTCTTCCTTTCGAATGCTGGCAAATTCTGCATCTGTCAACAAATCTCTTGACCTCTGATCACATTCCTGGCCAAAAGTATGATTCGCTCAGCTTTGCAAATGTTTTGTCATGACCGAAATGTTCGACCAATCCTCCACTGTGTTTCTCCTTCAGCAAATTCTCCCTCATGGAGCATTTCGTAATACACAGTTGATTGCCTCTGAACATCAATCCTTCCTGGATCATGTAGTCCATCTATTGGCTTCTATCCCTGAGAACTAGATTCTCAGCTGCCTCATATGCTTACTTAAAATCCTGATCACCAGCGTACATGTCCCTAAGATCATCAAAACCTAACATCTTGACTCGGAACTACTACAACAACAAACATTTCTTGCTCAAAGCATGAGCAACTTTGTTAGCAGTACCAAAAATATGTTTTATCACAAATGTGAAATTTTGCATATACTCAACCCACTTAACATGCCTCTGATTCAACTTCTCCTGCTGAGTCACAAACTGCAGTGCATGATTGTCACTGTACAAAACAAATTCCTTTGGAATCAAATAGTGCCTCCACTTTTTCAATGCCTGAATGATGGCATAAAATTCCTTATCATATGTGGAGTACTTCAATTTTGCCTCATTCATCTTCTCGCTGAAATATGCTAATGACCTGTCTTCTTGACTTAAGACTGCCCCGATTGCAAATCCGCTTGCATCGCATTTCACCTTAAATGTCTTCTGGAAATCCGGTAACACCAAAACCGGTTGTTCCGTGATCTTTTGTTTCAACAATTTGAATCTCTTCTCGACCTCTACTATCCAGTGAAAAGACTTATGCCGCTTCTTCACTGTATCCATCACTGCTGCACTAATTCCACTAAAATTCCTAATGAATTTTCGGTAGAAACTAGCCAAACCATGAAAACTTCTCACCTCAAAAATGTTTCTCAGTGATGGCCAATTTTTGATCATCTCGACCTTATCTGAATCCATCCTCAACTCATTTGCAGAAATAAAAAACCCCAAGTAAATGAGCTCTGTCTTCATAAATGAGGATTTCTTCATATTTATCAACAACTTCTCCTACTGTAATTTCTGCATCATTGTAGCCAAATGCTTCATATGCTCTGCTACTGTCTTACTGAAAACCAATATGTCATCCAAATACACAATGACAAATTTCCCGATGAACTCCCTCAAGAATTCATTCATCAACCTCATGAAGGTACTTGGTGCATTTGTTAAGCCAAACGACATAACAAGAGATTCATACAAACCCTCGTTTGTTTTGAATGTTGTCTTCCATTCATCACCTTCTCTCATGCGAATCTGGTGATACCCGCTTTTCAAATCAATCTTTGAAAAGTATTTTTCTCCGCTCAAGCAATCCATCAGATCATCCATCCTCGGCAATGGAAATTTGTACCTGATGGTTATCTTATTTATCTCCCTCAATTCAGTACACATCCTCGAGCCTCCGTCTTTTTTCGGACTGAGTACTGTTGGAACAGCACACAGACTCAAGCTTTCCCTGACCAAACCTTTGTCCAACAAATCCTGGACTTGTCTCTTAACCTCCTCATTCTCCTGCGGCGTCAATCTGTACGCAACTTTGTTTGGAAAACTGGCTCTTGGTATGAGATCAATATGACGACTCACACTTCTCATCGGTGCCAACGAATGAGGTAATTCGTCCACTATGATATCAGTGAACTCTTCCAGCAGTTCCTGAACCTCTTCTGGCAAATCATCCACTCTTGTGCTAGTCAGAACAATCTTCAGTTTCCTGACCACAAAGAATTGTGGATCCTCCTTATTCTTAACCTTTGTAATAAGTTCCTTCCCACTCATGAGAAGTACTTTGTTGCTTACTTCCGGCTTCACCTCTTTATCCTTTATTAGAAGCAACATGTGTGTCCTCCCATTCTTCTCTAGGGTGTATGTGTTAATTTTCCCATCATGAATCACATTCCTGTCATATTTCCATGGTCTACCCAACAATAGATGACAAACATCCATGGGAATAACATCACACAAGATTTTATCATTATATCCACCTATCTTAAATTCAACCAAGAATTGTTTAGTGACAGTTACCCGGTGTCCTTTTTGTAGCCACGAAACTCTATATGGGCTTGGATGATCAGTCATCTACAACTCCAGCTTCTCTACCATCTCTGTAGATATGAGATTATCCATGTTACCATTGTATACGATGACCTTTCATACCCTATCCTTGGTCTTGCAAGTAGTCCTAAAAATTCTGGTCCTTTGGACTGAACTTTCCACCTCCTTCTCGGGTGTCAAAAGGACTTTTCGCATCATGACCGGTCTTCCACCTTCAACGTCTTCTACTTCAACATCCCACCTCTGTGCTTTGGTGATGTGAGCTTCTCCAATGTCCTTCTTTTTCTCTGGACACTTGTAATACTTGTGCCCATTCTTCCCACATGTGAAGCATGTGATTACTCCACCTCTTCTTCTTCCTCTGCCTCTAGTACGAGGAAAAGTGTTGTTGTCAGCATAATCTCCTTTATGCTCATTATGTTGTCCCCTCTGTTCAACATATGGCCCTCTTTGTGAGGTTCCACCTCTCTCAACTTTACCCTGAGGTTTATTCCATTCCTCTTTGGGCTTTTGGAATTTGTCCTGTGCAATTGACTTGCCTCTAGGCTGACTTCTGCCTCGGCCCCTCTGACTCTATTTTCGGCTCAACTTCTCCTGAGATTTCAGAGCCATTTGATAAGAATCTTCCATCGTTCGTATGGTAACCATGATCATCTCATCCTGGATATCATATCTCAGGCCATTCATATATCTGGAAACTTTCTCATCATCGCTCTCCCGATGACCTGCCCTGATGTTCATTCTATAGAATTCCTCAGTGTATTCTTTCACTGTCATCAAATTTTGTCTCAGGTTCTGCATTCTCTTGAATAGAGTAATTTGATAGTCTCTTGGTATGAATTTCTCCTTCATCTTCACGATCATCCTGTCCCAACTCTTGATCTTCTGCTTTCCCTTGCAGCGTCTGTCAGCTTGTAGTTCATCCCACAACAATGTTGCATGTCCCTTCAAGCGTGTAACAACATGCTTGACTTTATTGTATTCTTCGACATCTTCATAGTCGAAGTATGTGTCTAGAGCTCTAATCCAGACTAGAAGCTCTTATGCATCCAAGTTTCCCTCGTAAACTGGAATGTCCATCTTTGCTCTTGCAGTAATCCTGGCAATAGCTTTGATCAAACGCTCATTTGATGCATCTTCGGCTGCAACTTCTTCTTCACGTTCAACCTCAATCTCGCTTTCAGAATCACTGAGATCCCCTGCACTGGATGTGTGTCTTTGCGCTATCTCCATGTCTTCGAGTCTTTCTCAGATATCACGCATCTGTCTCTCTATGGATGGATCTGCAATCTGCCTACCTCTTCTTCGCGACATTTCCCTATCCTCTGGATCGGGTGATTGCACATCCCTTCTCCTGGGTGGCATGGCGAATTCTCCTTCTCTTCTACAGAAAGCAAAGAATATTTCTGTGCTCTGATACCAAACTGAACACCAAGGTTCTTCTATTTACCTATTGGGAAATCTACACCCACAGATCTCTTCGCACAATCCCCCTCTCTTTACTTATCAGGGAATCATACTTCACAACTTCGTGAGGTCAGTGGTCGAGCATTGCACTCTCGAATCCCCGAATGTCGATACAAGTCAACGACGATATTCTCCATTACCTGTCAGGAATTCTCCTATCGCGATTTCACTACTCACGATGTCGAACACTTTGTTTTACCGACTCTCGACTCCTGATATGCCGATTAACCGACACGTGTGCAATTTGACCTTTCAACGTCCCGTCACCTCTATTAGGAATTCGGGGTTCACGATTTCATGAATCCTAATGCAATGGTTTCGGCACTTCTCGCTGTGAAACTCTGATAGATCGTGCCACCTGTCCTCCACTCGTCGACTCCACTGTGGCCCACATGTTGTCCTTTGACTGTCGGGATATCGCATATCGCGATATCGTGATTCTTGTTGCAATAATTTGGAGTTTCTATCTACGAAACCCCGATACACGATATACGTGTAGATCCAATGGTCCTCGTGGCCCTGATCAACGACTCTGCTCCTCCTGAGCTTCAAACCTCTAGAGACTATGGCACCATATCTCCCCTGCACCTCTGCAAGATCTAACGACACTCGGATTATCGTGAATTATCCTCGGAGAATGTCGATCATCCATTTCTTCCTTATGCAATCCACAAAATGACTAAGTGTTACTCTCCATGGAACTCGTTCACCTACTCACAAACCTGCGACGCCTCTTACGAACTTTGAGTCACATCTTCCCTGTTCTATCCTTCCACAAATTCGAAGGCCTATCCCTCTTGATCTTTTGTAAAAGACCCCTGCACGCACTCCTTATGGAAAACCTTCAACCATGTCTAAGTGTTGAAGTCTTCGACTCTGCGCACACCAGCAACAGCAATCCTTCAATACTCTTCCTTTAGGTTCGCAACCTTGAAAACTTCGCTTAGCCTGCGCACTCCTTACATGGCTCCTATACCCAACTGCACCTTTGGGATGAATGAGAACGAAGGCTATCTCTATTTGAACTCTCTGTCAACGCACTCCTTGCGGACACTTCAACTTCACTCCTTGCAGGAATTCTCTGGCTCAAATAGAGAAACAATTGAAACTCATTCCTTCACCCTCTCAGAATTCAATTCAAACATGAAATCATATACATAGCATATAAAATCAAATGTATAACAGGAAGCAAACATTCATGAGCAGATCAACATCTATACACAGAGAACAACACAAACCATGAATTTGAATCAGAACTCTTCTATTAATTCAAATGTTTGTACATGGGTGTTCTTACACAACTATTTGCTTTCTCTTGCTCTAATTCTCCATCATCATGTTACAATGCACAATGAGGGTGTCTATATCCCATTTCCCTCTTGCGCTCTCAAACAGTGTAATCTAGAATTAAATTCTATCTACTTTACATTAACTATCTGAAATGTCGTCTACCTACTAAGGACGAGAGCAATCCACTCAAGGTCCATTTACAATATACAAGTGGGCTTCATCTTAATGGCTCATTTAAGATCGCGCAACAACTTCCAAGGTGTTTTCCAAAACTTGTGTTGGCGCTTGTCCAGTTGTCCTTCACTTTCGCGCTGGCTCGCTTGATGTGGGAGATGCTCCTACATCAGATTTGAAAGCTCAGATGGCCTGTCAAGGTCTTAAATATCTGATCAAACTCCCATACTGGTTCATCTATTCTTTGCTTGATTTCTTTTAGTTATGTAATGAACTGTGACTCCGACTTGGGTTTCTTGAACTCGAAAATCAATGTGTTCTTGATCTCATTCAACGGTTTAAGTTGGGAAATTCCCTTAACAAACTTCATGTACTAGCTCAATGCATGGTATCTTGAGGTAGTACTAAAATGACCTCGTTTGACAACTTCGTCGGTGATGTTCTTAATACTTCATATGGCTTCACATAATAACCAGTGATGATCAGGATCTTCAGATCCATCTCCTATGAAGGTGAGTAACCTCATCTCATCTACCATAGATCTTCCTAATTTCCCTGACCGAGTATGTGTTCGGCTACTAGTGACAATGCTCTGAACTCTTGTGTGACTCTAATTACTCTAATTGGTTAATGTTGTTGAATCAAAATGAGGAGTAATAGTACTTACTTCAACAGTTTTCACAGTTCCCGAAGCTTCTGGCTCTTCCCAGCGAGGTTCTTCATCTTTCCCTTCCTCTTGTCTAGTGAACTCTGAATGCTCTTCCTCTGTCAGATATGCCTCTTATCTACTATATAAACCCTCATCCCCATAGTGCTTCTTAAACAGGTTCACAATAGGAAATTATCTGAACACTCTCCCACTACATGTATGTCCAACCTCTATGTCACTGTCATTGTATGAGTTCTTGAACATTATCTCTTCAATCTAGCAGACTATTGTATCTTCAAGATGTTCTTCTCATGCAATAGCATCTTGATATTTAGCTTCAAAAAATGTAAATATTTTCCTCTAGGTCCCTTAACGAAGTATCTCTCTACTTGTCTATACGATTATACTATGTCAACAACAAATTCAGTGATATAGTCTCCAATGGTACTATCAAACCAATGATCTACTACTCTTGACATGACGTTTTCAACTCTCTTGATCTTCTTGACCAACAACGATGTCCAAACCACAGGTGGCCTAGATCTGGTCTCAAATTGTGTATCTTCTAACCTATCTAGTCACTCGTATAAGTCTCTATGGATTCCTCCAAATAAAATCTCATGTATATCAATAAAGATATATCTTTCTAGCCAATCTTCTATACTAAGATTAGGGTTCTTGTTATGGGCTTCAACGAAGTCCTTTTCTTGATATTCTATCCACTTTTGAATCTTTGTCTTTGATGGAAACCACCTTGACATTCCCTCAAGAACATTCATGTCCCGACAACATAACCATTTGTTGGCACAAGGGCAGACCCAGGGTTCAGCTCCAAGAGCACACCAACAAGCACTAACTATTGGTTCTTTTAGCAACATGTACAAGGTAGATGCAGTCTCACCTGAAGTAGCTATGGGGGGTTGAAAGATAGAGATGAATACAACCAAATGGAATATCAAGTGGATCTAACACAAGATAAATAGAACATTTATACATCACCTACCAGTTCAGATCTACTACGCACAACTATCTATCATATCTAACCCAGTAATGCAAATAACATTATATCAAATGACAAAGAACAAAGCATCAATCACTTTCACAACACTTGATATACATGGTTCACCCTCTCTCTAGGGGTACATCCACATAACTGTGCTTTATAATATTTAATATGAAGCATACCGTTCTTTTATGCGATCTTAGCTAGTAGATCTTCTTTCTTCTCCTTTCTTTGTTTCCCTCTCTGGCGCACCCAACTCCAGGGTTGATCTTCACACCCAGCTAAATATCTTACAATACGAGAAGGCTCTACTCTCAACACTTCTCTCTCACACAATAATAATCGTTCACGCCAATAACACAACTAGAAAGACATAACAACAACAACAACAAACCATCCCAGTTCCTTTAGACCTCTATTTATACATTACAATAGCTCATCTACATCCTTAGGTCGAGACCTAAGTGTCAAAACCCTAGATACAAAAACACTAAGTGTCTAAAACCCTAGGTCAACTTGAACCACGTTTTTAGGGCTTCACCAACCTGTCTTTCCTTCCTTCTCATGTCGTGCTCCAAAGAATCCAATGATATATTTTTCACTTACTGAGTTGTCCACAATCCATCTTCCTTGTTGATCTGTCATCCTTGATATCCTTTTCCAACATCTTGCTTTCTCTTACTTCACTCCCTCTTTTCTTCTCTTTTTCTTACTTCAACCCAGTAACAGTCACTGTGTCTTCCGCCCAGTTCACATTTTTCCTTTTCTTCCTTGATCTTTTCTTTCTTCCATAATCAAGGGCCAACAAAGCTAGTATAAATGAGAAGTTGGGAATGGATCTCATCCAATACTGGACTGCACCTAAGAAGCTTCGGACTTTGGTTACACTTTTTGGCTCAGGTCATTTTACAATTACATCAATTTTGGAAGGATCAATTTTCAATTGTCCTCCTCCTACAATATGACGTAAGTACACAAGTGCAATCTTGCCAAATTCACATTTAGACAATTTTACATACAACGTTTCCCTTTGAATTGTATCTAATACTTTCTTTACATGCCTCACAAGTTCATCCCAAGTCCCTCTTAAAACAGTAATGTCTTCTAAATATACAATCACAAAGTCATCTAGGAAAGTCCTGAATACATCATTCATCACACGCATGAAATTTGTTGGAGAAGTACAAATCCCAAATGACATAACTAACCACTCAAACAATCCCTGTTTGGTTTTAAAGGAAGTTTTCCATGCATCCTATTATGTGACTCTGATTTGATGATATCCACTTCACAAATCCAACTTAGTGAAATAAAAAACATTCTTCAATTGATCAAGTAAATCGTTTATAAAGGAAGAGGGTATCTATTTTTCACTGTGATTTTATTTAAATCCTGGTAATCTACACACATTCTCCATGTGCCATATTTCTTTGGTACCATCATGATCAGAGAACCACAAGGAGATGAACTGGGCCTGATGACCCCTTGATCCAATAATCCTTGTACCTGCTTCTTGATCTCTTTCATATCCACAACTGAAATCTTATGCATGCCCACATTAGGAACAAGAGAATCCTATTGAAGATGTATCTCATGTTGGATTTCCCTCTTAGGAGGTAATCCATCAAGTTCCTGAAAAATATCATCATACTTAGAGACAATGTCAATTAAATCATTTTTATGAGATGGATCACACCCTTAGAAAGCATCGGATGTCCCGATATCTTTCTCTCCTCCAACCATGAGTACATATATCTTATTAGTGTTTATGAGTCTTTTCATTTTCCCTGCACTAACAAGTCTTGTATTTACCCTCATGCTATGATATCAAACACTATATTCCACTCCCCCTTTAGTAAGGTGGTATTTGTTTTCTGATAACGAAACAAGACTACTTTTCTATCATAAAGATATGGACTTCCCAACACTATGCCACATATATCAAGTGGTACAACATCCAAATCCACTTCATCAATCAACTTTGAAGAAATAGAAAATATAATCCTACATTGTTTGGTGACATTAAGTTTTGATTTATTACATACCCAACCAAGAGGATAAGGATTTGGATGTGGCTTCATTTCAAGAACCATATTCTTGACAAGTTCTTCATATATTAATTTTACTTGGGAACCCAGATCAAATAATGTATCTATCTTAGTATGTTTAGATACATCTCTTATATGAAATAACTCATTCCTCTTTCATTCATCAACATGATATTCATTCTTGGAACTTGAACTAGAATGGAGAGAATCTTTACCTTGTACTCCAATCGTTGTGATCTTTCCTTGATCCCCTACATTAGAACCAAGATCTTTTTGCACTGTAGCAATGGTCTTCGTTTTCCCCTTTCGACCGAACTGTTTCAATTTCTTTTCTCGATGGAATTTCCAACAATGTTCTTCATCTTGATTGCTCCGCTTTCCATGAGTAAAATATGGTTTTCCTCCTTCTATCGTTACTATAGAGGTCTTCTTGTCCTTCCTTTTAAACTTCTTAAAAGTACAATGTGGGAGATTGGAAGGTTTCTTCGTGGGATGTTCTTGAACATGTTCCCCCATGTTCTCAAGATGAGTGGCTTGCACACAAATTTAGTCAAGACTAGTGGGGTTAAACAAGATCAAAGTATGACGAATATAACAGTGAAGTGCGCCAATATACTTCATTAAAGTTTCATAAGAATACAAAGGAATGTTTAATGCAAGAGCTTTCTTCCTAAATTCTTCTATGAAACTTTGTATAGATTGACCTTTACTTTGCCTTAAAGTTTTCCATTCCATCATTTCTTTATTTAAATACCCTAATGGATAAAATTGCTTCATTATCGCTGATTTAAATTTAGACCATGAGGAAAGAATTTTACCACACTTAATTCTGTCTCGAATCTTGATCTCCCACCATATGAGAGTAGTGCATTACAACCAAAGACAAGTCAGTTGTACTTTAACTTCATCTTCATCAATATGTTGGACACGAAAATACACTTCAACTTGTCGGATCCAATTATATAGGATTTCAGGATTAACATCTTGATTAAACATAGGTAAATAAAAGTTTACATCAATATTTAATCATGTTTTCTTAAAAGAGGCTTTATGGCTAGAACGATGAGAATGATGAGAATGCTCATAGTAAGAAGAACTAGAACTTGAAGGTGAAGACGAAGGCTCAGGAGGATCTCCTCCATCCCCTTGGTTTACTGAATCATCATCATCTACATGTGATTATTTTTTGTTCCCTTTCTTCTTCATCCTCTTCTCACAATCTCCATAAATTTGTTCGACTATTTATGACATGTGATAAAATACCATGTGAAATGTTTTCTCATGTTCATCACGCTTGTACTCTTCTTCCATTTTCTTCCTTCTTGATGAATGACTGACTTCAGTATTGAAATTATTAAGAGTTCCTTCACCCTGCTTATGCTTGGCCCTAGTAAGCATTCACACTCAAAAATTCAAGTCAAATATGACTGCTCTGATACCAACATGATCCAAGTCCTTTTCATCGTGACTTATAAATAATTTCATTAAATGAGCATAAATTAAATTGCACCATTAAGGAAGGGAAAACTTATAAATGAAGAGACATAAGCATCAGATGTGAACAAAAAGACTTGATAACGGAGTTCGTCCCTAGTGGAATATGTTGATACTGAGAGGGGGGTGAATAAATATCAAGTACAATTTAAAACCTTTTTCAACTTATACTTAAACCATTCAACTATATCAAATGAGCAATGAACAATAATATAAGAGTTACACCAATACACCACAATACACCATGCACAATATATCAGAAAAAATCAATAGTTATTGTTCAAGGGAAGTAATGACTTCCAAAGGTAGCTACAACTTCCAAATGTAAAGGGAGGGATAAACCTCCAAGAGGAAGATACAATCCTCCAAT
>SNQJ01S0001431.1:150364-161452 GCA_010110895.2 Picea sitchensis | reverse complement strand
GAGAAGCAGAGAGAAGGGCAGAGCGTGAGGTTGAGCGCAAGGCTGAGAGGATGCTAGGAGACAGATATGAGCAACCAGAGGGCAGCGGCAAGGCCCCCATAGATTCAGAGGCAGCTTTCATGCAGGTTATCAATGGTATGTTAGCTAGTCAACAAACCATGTCTCAGTCCTTGGCACAAGTGGTTGATAGATTAGCTAGAGTGGGCACCTCATATACACAAGTCCCGCATGCAGCACAGGTGAACTCGGGAGCAGGCAGTAGACCCCAGTCACCCTCTCGCACATACACCTCTGCGAGTAGGATTCCCATACCCTTGTTTCCCAGTTTCCAGAGGGCACCCTCGGTAGCAGCACCACCACCAATAGCATAGAGGCCACCCACTCATGCCGACGACATTGCAGAGTATAGGAGGGAGTACGCAGCATTGGGTCATGACTTCCATCAGGACATGACCTTAGTCGAGTACTGTGGACTCAGAATCAGGAACCGCCCTAGAGATTCGCAGAGGGGGGGACCACAACAGCAGCAGGGGCATAACCTCGATTTCATCTGAAAAGTTGGGAAACTCACTATCCTTTCTTTCGACGGATCATCCAAATACATCGCCAGAGCTTGGGTACAGGAGCTAGACACGTATTACTCTAAGACTTTTGATATATATATGCATATTTACATCTTTTTATATCTTATGGATTACATTTATTTACAAATGTATTTACAGGTGTATGTGTGTGTTTTTTCTTATGTGTGTGCAATATGCCAATATAATACTTGATTATCTAGAGTATCTGTCATTTGATTCAATATCCTAGGAACATGGATATATGTAATGTAATCAAAACAACGTTCTAAGAGACATACCCTAAGGAATCGTCGATGTAGAGTATGATCATAAACGCGGTAAACCCCATTTAACTAGGATACAACCAATTGTGCATCTAAGTAGACCCGGAGGTAAGAGATAGCATGCGACAAGACGTCACGAAGCAACTCTATTACTGCACTATATTCGGCGACGTTATTTGTGGTGTCACCTAAACAGATAGCTCTAGAAGATAACAACTGGCCTTGAGGTGTGAAGATCACCCAAGCTGCAGAAGCAAGCCTCCGAGTGTGTCAGCTAGCAGCGTCCGTGAATTCAATGAACATGTCTGATTCACTTGACATATGCCACAGTGAAAAATTTGACATCAAAAATGACACGTCCATAAAACAAAAGACAAAAACTAAAATGTAGAAGAAATATACATATATACAAGAAGTCACCCAAGGCGACCCACCTACGAGTAATACTTCTTGAGGTAGAGCCCATTTCTAGTCTCCACTAAAGCTTTCCCTTCAAAGTCAACTAGACGATAACCGCCCTTCTATAATACCTCCTTCATAATAAATGGTCTGAACCACATGGGTTTGAACTTCCCTGCCCCCAGGGGATCCTTATCCTGGTCATAGACCAGGACAAGCTCGCCTTCGGAGAAAATCCAAGGATGAATGGACCGATCAAGCTTGTGAGCCTTGTTAGCCAAGTCTGCATCGCATCGTTGCTCATCTAGTTGCTCGAGATATAATAAGTGTTCCTCAAGCGGTGAAGTGTCTGGAAATAACTGTACTGCCAACTTAAGAGATGGGATCTGTCATTCTATAGGTAGGACTGCTTCCAACACGTAAACAAGTTGAAAAGGTGAGAAACCAATGGCAGTCTTTACAGACGTTCGGTAGGCCCACAATGTCGAGTATAACATGAAATTCCAATTTGACTTGGCCAAATTGATCGTTCATTGTAGAATGGTATTGAGTGACTTATTCACAGCTTCCACCTGACCATTCGCTTGTGGGTAATAAGGTAATGAGTGTTCTTGTCTCAACCCTAGCTTTGACGTTAACTCATACATCATTTTATTATGAAAGTGACTTCCATGGTCAGTGACAATCTCCTTCGGGACGTCGAACCTTGCTATTATCTGATTAAACAAGAAGAGAGTTGTTGTCTCTCCATCATCCTTGAACGTTGGCATAGCTTCGACCCCCTTGGTGAAGTAGTCTACTGCTATGATGATATAACGGTGCCCCCTGACTGAAGGGGGGTGGCATGTAGTATAATCAATCCCCCACTTTGTGAAGGGGCCAACTGTGATGACGGGACACATGGGAGCAGGATGTGCCCTCATCTTCCGTGAGAAGATCTTACACGGGTGGCACCTCTTGACCGATTCAACGCAATATTTGATTAACGTCGGCCAATAGTAACCGGCTCGTAGAATCATTTGGGTTGTGCCAACCTAGACAAATGACCACCACATGCTCCAGTGTGGCAGTCGTTAAACGCGAGTTTCGCTTCTTTATGGGTGAGACATCAACAAAGGATGCAATCTATACCTCGACGATACAAAGTGTCTTCGAGAATAAGATTGTTTTTTTCCGGATGGTGTATGCATCGATGCTCATCACGAGAAGTAAAGGCGGGGCACTTCAAAGTATCGAGATATACTACTATATATCCATACCAGGGGTCTGAAGATGCGATAAAAAACATATCTCCTTTAATAGGTGACTCTTCGGGTATAACATCACCTGACTCGATCGGAAGTTCTACGATGAGTTCCTCAAAGACTAGCGACTTTTTAGATTTCGTAGACACAAAGTCCAAGTCAAATTCCTGGAGGATAACTATCCATCTACTGATTTTTCTGCCAATTACACGTCGTGTCAACACATATTGGAATGGATTCACAACGGCAATGACGATGGTCTTGCAAAACAGGATATAGTGATGGAACCGTTGCACAGCATGAAATGCTGCCAATGCAAGTTTCTCAACATGGGAGTAGTTGAGTTATGGTCCAACCAGGACTCGGCTCAAGTAGTAAATCACGTTCTCTTCAAGCAGATCGTTCTCTTGAACCAAGACCATGCCAATGGTCGACTCTGCAGCGGCCAAGTACAATAAGAAATCTTTATTATAATTGGGTGGCCGAAGCAGGGGGGCAGACGTGAGGGCGCGTTTCAACGCTTTGAAAGAGCATTGCACAGCTTCGTCCCAATGGAAAGGAACGTCCTTCTTTATTAAATGCATGAACCCTTTTGTGATCTCGGCATAGTTTGCGATGAAACATCGTAAAAATTCCACTTTTCCCTATAAACTTTGAAGCTGAGGGATCATGCACGGGGGAGGCAATTGAACTATTGCCTCAACCTTTATAGGATTGACCATGATCCTTGTTGTCGACACTATGAAACCTAAAATATGACCCGACGTCACACAAAAACTACATTTGTTTGGATTCAAGTGAATCCAATAGTAGCAACATCGCTCAAATATAAGTCGGAGGTGTGTGCGATTATCAACTCTCTTAAGAGATCACGACGCTAAACCATCGAGATAAGCCTTGACTAGGTGTTTGAGATCATGGAAAGTAAAAGACATGGCCCACTGAAAAGTGGCTCCAACATTCTTCAGGCCAAAAGGCATCTTCCGATAAGCAAATGTACCCCATGGGCAGATACAAGTTGTTTTATGTTGGTCCTCGGGTTTGATCTGTATTTGATTGTATCTCGAGAAACCATCCATAAAATAAAATACCTCGCAGCCTGTGCATTCATCGACAATCTGGTCAATAAATGGGGTGGGGAAATTATCCTTTGGACAGGCCTTGTTCAAATCACGGAAGTCCATACATGCGTGAATCGTACCCTGACTTTTGTTGACTAGAATGGGATTGGACACCCATTGAGTCCATTGGACAAGGTAGATGAAACCAACTTTGAGTAGTTTTTCTACTTCAGCCTTAATAGTTGTTGCTTTCCGAGGATTAACCGAATGAAGCTTCTGTCGGACCGGCTTGGTGTCAGGGTAATTCGTAATCTCATGTTCAATGATTCTTGGATCAATTCCTGGCATTTCCTCGTAAGACCGGGCAAAAACGTCGCAGAATTCTTTAAATAAATATGTATAGATTTGAATCTCCTCGGGGGAATAGTTTGCTCCGACGAAGACATTCTCCATGACGCCAGGTGTTCTGTAGATATCGATAGGTATCGTTTTAGTGATGGTTACCATATTACCCTCAACATAAACTGCGTGCATGGCCAGGGGATTGATAGGACAAGATCTATCTCCACTCATAGTCAACACAAATTCTCCTGCCTCTATTCTTCCTAGCTCTGGGAGGAAATATGATCTGTGATGGAGATCATCCCAGGGTCTGTCTGGACCAGTCAATGCCTCTAAAATCACCTTGTCAGAGGGTAACACCAAGTCTAAGGAATTGGTAGTGGCAAGGAAACCTTGAGCCCAGGCAGGCTTGAGAACTGGATCTAACTCCTGTCCGGGAGTCAGATTGGGGTTAGCGGAAGCTTGCTGGACTATAGAGTATGCAACTTCTGTCGTGGACAAGGGCATGGACATGCCATGGTTCCCTGTCCCTTCCATCATGGATGATGGGGAAGGAAGAATCCACAGATCATTAAAGTAAGTCGTGTGGAACGAGGACACTGAAAATATTTCAGCCTTAGACTTGTCGGGGACAGCCGATATCATTTTGGCATCGTCGGAAGGAGGCGGGTAATCGAAAGTACCCATGAGAGGTGGGCACAAACCAACCCCCACGTTGACGATGTCGGGTTGTGGGTTATCAATCATCGGGATCGTGGATTCCCCCGGTGAAGGGTCAGGTCTAGAGCAAGACAAATGATTCAACCCTCATGTGGAAACAACAAGACCCAAAAAACTGTGGAAACCACTGCATGCATCATATATGTTCAACTTCTTCCTAACAATAAGTTGTAGTCAAGAGGTGCATCGGCCACTTCAACTTCAACGCACACGGTCTTCCCTCCTAACTACATGGGGAAATAAGGAATGATTCCATGTGGTCTGAAAGAACGATCGTTGAAATCCATAAGAAGAGTAGGTGAAGGAGACAAAACGGGTTGGCCAATGGCCTTCCAACATGCCAACGACATCACGCATGTCGAGTTGCCCTCATAAACACTGTACGGAAAATATTCCAGGTAGAATATTTCGTGGGGTGAGCCACTACTATCTGAAAATGCGACGTGGTATGGGAGACGAGGCTTCAACTCGGTTGTATCAAGCATGATAGTTCATGGATTACATGTCTCGGTGGATCCTAAGGTGTCTAGCAGAGCCTTTCTCTACAAAGGGAAACTCTGGAGGACCTCCAAAGCAGACATCGAGCAAGGGGTTTGTGACAAATCCTCCACCACAGAGTAGTTTTGGGCAACCCTCGCGTTTGGATTATGTGAAGCCTTCTTGAATTCACCTTTCAGGATGTGTGTCAATGTTTCACCCATCGTTCTCTTGATCTGGAGGGGAACAGACGGTTTTCGGCTTCTTTACCCTTTTCGGTAGTACTTGGCGTTTCGTAATCATATACCCTAGTAGCTATGTGAGCTTCACCTATCAACATATAGATATTCAACGTCGAGGGATTACTAGACGATGAAGGGGGTCCCTGACTTCTCCCATCCGCATTCGCAGAGGCTTGAGTTAAATTTTTCCCATGAGGAAATGGGTTTGTAAACACTGCAATTTGTTGATGCGCCAATAACTTTTGGGCCTCCGCGAGTCGAGGGCACAGGTGAGTCGGGTGGTCTTCCACACAAAGGTTCCACGGATACTTTGACTTCTTCTTCTATGTGTTTCCCCCACCAACATTATTGGTCGATTTCTTATCCCCCTTACCTTTCTTTCGTTGTTTTTTCATCCCTTCGGCCTGCTAGTTGGTCGTTGGGTTCGTCGATTGCACGCTGTGTACATCCAACGTCTGAGCAGGGGGAGCAGTTGAACTAGGAGTTGGGTTGGCCACTATCTGTTGTATCGACAATTGTTGCAATTGGTTTGACAACAGATCAGTGGGATTTTGCGTGTGTTGAACCAACATTGTTATCGGCATTTGGTCCAGACTTGTGTATGGTCTTATCAATAATAGATCGTGGCGCATCTGAAAAAACTTCATAAAGCAAACCAGACTAAGAGTAAATCATCTCTAGTTGTTGAGCTCTCATTATCGCTTGTTCCTCCGAAAAGACCCCCGACGTTGCTATGTCCTTGGATAGCTGGGGTACCAAAGACTTAAGGAACCATTCCAGTAGGAATGTTAGTGGAACTGGTACTTTAACCAAACTCTTATGGCACCGCCATTCTCAGATGTGATCAGAGATATGGTCAGACTTTGTCTACTCAAAGTTGGCCAGCAGTTTTGTGCCGGCATCATATCTCATAGGTAATTGAAAATGGTTTAATAAAATCGTCGCCAATTCGCCAAAAGTAGAGTATCTTGAGCGTTTGAGCTCGATGTACCATTTCGCGACACTCCTGATAAGAGTGCGTTGAAACAGATGCAACTGGACGGAGTCGTCCCTCAAAGAATTGGACGAGCACAATAGTTGAAATATGGTCACATGATCGCCCGGATCTTCGTTAGGCTTACCTTCGAACTTTGGAATGTCTGAGGGAAACTTGGTCAGCATAGCAAGCTAACGTGGATCGTGACAGATTGGGTCATTCAATAATCTTGACAAGTCTGACAAATGCAAAGTTGCCAGAAACGGTAGCTTAGGTTGTTGAGTATGTACAAGAGGATAGGATCCTGGGATTTGGCTGGCACCAGGTTGCCAGGAAAAGTTAGGTTGTTGGCCCGGGTTCTGGTAAAAACCATGGCCTGGGCTAGCATTCGGATGTTGCGCTGGTTGAGAAGTCATCGGTTGATTCCCGTAATAGGACGTTGAAGGCTGAGAAGGGATCACTCCCGACGTTGTATTCCAAAGGTTCTGGAAAGGGTTGCCCCTTGTCAATCCTACGGGCCTAGGTATTGAGCCTTGCCCGGGGTTCCATTGACCATGAAAGGATTTTCCCCTGGTTGGCATCCCTGACGAGGGAACTGATCCCTGCCACAGATTCCAAGGTCCTTAAGAAGTGTGTGCCCCCTATGCAGGAATAGTACCCTGCGCAGGATGTTGTGATCCAAAACCAGTGTTGCCCCCAGCCGAGATGGTAGCTGATGATAATGCATTGTTACCAAACGCGTCGAACAAAGAGAATGGAAAAGAACCCACCAGTGTGGTACTAGAAGAAGGTCCTTGACTACCTTCTCTGGATAGGTTGTAGTTCATGGTCAACCAGACGGGTTGCTGAGGAGCGTCGCCAAGCGAGGGAGACGACGGAGGTATATGACCCCCACCGTAACGGAAAGCATTATAAGGGGCTGAGGTTCCCCCCATGGACCCTTGCAGAGGAGCGTTTGAGCTCCCTGCCCCCAAACCCAAAGTCTGTAGGGTGGAGTAGGAAAGGAATGAGTTTGTGTCAAAGTTGGGCATCCAGTATGAAAATAGAGGGCCCGTCGCACTCTGCGTAAAAGGTGAAGTGATCGTCGTCGTGGACGGAATTGGACCACTGCCCGAGGTAGAGGCAGTCGATACCATAGTGGCCCGGACCTGTGAAGCTGAGTTAGGAGGCAGAACGCCCCCAGTTGTGGCAACCGTAGAGAGAGTATGAGGACCCCCTAACGAAGTAGCAACATTTGCTTCCATCGTTGCTTGCAGGATTATTTGACGCTCATGATGCGTTACCCTTGGAGGGGAAAAATGTATCAGAAATGGCACCAACAAGTCGGTGATCGAAGAGTTATACGGACCAAGAGCTTCCACTCCAAGGTCATAAATAGTCGGTCCCTCCGGAAACGAATGTTCTCCTCTCGGAGATGGCTCGGGTACGGCTTCTTGTGGCCCGATCGCCTCAAATGACCCTTCCTAGTCAATTCTTCGCCTTCGTGGTGGCGGTGGTGGCTCTAAGTTAACCGGTGGCAGGCCCAAAATCCTTCGCGACCGACGCAGCTCTTGATCTTCCACTGTGTGATAAGATCAATGACACACTAAGGATTTCTAACGTCGAAGACCAAAACACGCACTAGGAAAAGTTCCTATGAGATGCAGCAAGCAAACCACTTATACTAATTGGAAGAACAGTTACAACAACCAACACTAGAGCAACTTACCGGTGCAAGTGCAACTCGAATACGGAAGCACCCTCTGGGTATAATCTGCAAAGCATTGCTTGATGTCTTCCCTAGGTACTGCGGTATACCCCCGCTATCGAATGTGTAAGTCCCTAAAATCAAAGGCAACTCGGTTGCCATCTCGTGAACAACTACCACGCAGGTACAGTCGACAGTCGGGTGGACTGCAATGAGCAGGGTATCAAGCCTGAAACCTATCGAGGGTATTGAAAGCAAGTGTTTTGGAAGACGACTGAGGACCTTGAATGGATTCAACCCATGAAGCATCGTGGCAAATGTGATCAACGTAATCCCAAGATAAGTCCTCTATATGTGTTCCTCTACTACGATTGGTCCGGCTTTGGAGGGGTTATCTCCGCCACCTTTCCGCACGTGACCTCGTGTTTAACCCCTGTGTTAGAGGGGGGTCCCGGATAATTTACACGTTATTGGAATTTTTTACTCCCTAGCACAGACTCCTATGTTTGTTTTATAGCCTTGAAGAGTTTCCTCTCTAACCTAAATCAAGGCTCTAGCCTAATCTAGTTGATGGACCCTACAAACATGAAAGTCTGATTAATTTTAATTAAGCGTTACTATTAAGTGGTTTATCTTAAGTCAAAGGAACGGAAATGAAATCGATGGTGTTTGTAAAGAGAAGAAAGAGAAGAAAGAGAAGAACAAATGCTGGAAACAAAATTACTTCTTCTTCAACAAACACAGATTTGCAAATTGAAAACTCTTTAACCAACTTTTCTAACTAACTTTTCTTTCTAAGATCTTTTAAAAGAAAAAAACTCAAAACTGAATTTCCCTCAACTACTAGCTACTTAACGTCCTAAGTATTCAGTAAAGAACTTAAGAAAGCACTCTTCTTCCTGACAAGTAAAGACAACTAACCTAACTACTTAACCAAACAAGAAACTGAAATCTTTTTCTTTTTTTTTTAAATGCTTCAAAATAATAAACTTGAAAATGAGTTATTTTTTTGCTCTTCCAAAGCAAGCAAAAGGAAAAAGTGAGACAAGATGAGACCAAAAACTAACTTTTGGTCTACTGTGGCTCGCAGAGAGTTACTAACAATACTAAACAAGCTAATCAGAAAAACTCACAAAACTTGTCTCAAACCCTAATCAAGAAAACACAAGAAATCTTTATAAAGAAAAAGCTAACTACTATCAGACCTAGGCCAAAGACTGCAAAAAACAGAGACCAGGGCTAGATCAAGAAAACCCCTGAGAAATATGGCTTCATTCAGGGAAGAGGATGACTGCCTCTTCTTTAAGAAATATTTTCCTTACACAGGAACCCAACTGATACTTCAGTGGCCTACGTATGTGCGTGGGTTGTCCAAAGATAGGGCATGTATGTATGCGTGCAGACCCACTGCAGGCCGCGTACACCTCTATGACTTCTCTAAAAAGAAAACTAACAATCAAGCAAACTAGGCAAGGAGTACTGGTATGGAAGACCAGAATCCCTTAAAAACACAAAAACTTACAGAAACTCAAGAAACAGTAAATAAACCAATTAAAGACAACCAAAAACAAAAATCCCCTAAAAACCCTAGAGGTTCCCCAGTATGGTCGCTAATTCTTCTACAGTGGGAAAACCCCCCTACGGAACACACTAGGGTTTTAAAGTGCAGGCAGAGCTAACCGTCTAAAGTCTCCTACTTTTAACAACTATCTCGACAATACCCCACATTCATGCATAAAGTACAAAGTATAGGGATCTGGTAATCTTACCTTAAACTCTGCGTACGGTGTCGATCCCTTTGTGTTCGGTTGTTCCTCGACTACAAATCTCCTCCCAGGGATGACCTGCATTCACCAAAAGACAAACAAGAAACTACGAACATGCATTCTATACATGAATTAGTGGGTTAGATGTCATAATAAAATATAAATAAAATATCAAGATTGAAAAAATCATGTGGCAGGACGGAAAAAGTACTTCTTTATATTAATCTCACAAATTCACTTACAAAATGAGATCGACGACTACTCCTCGAACCCGGTCCTGGGCTCCTCTTCACCAAGCTCCAACTGCTTCCACGTATCTTTCTCCTCTTCATCTCTCTCTAGGAAATGGATTAGGCTAGTAATGGAGGAAAAAGGCTAGAATAGGGAATTCTGGCTCAAAACTCACAATGTGGCTGCAAATTCTTGGGGCAAGGGGGGATTATGAAATGGGCAGATTTTCACTGCTTTCATGCTTCTTTTTGGAATGGGACCCTAACACCCTCTTTTTTATGCCAAAAAGATAGTTATTTAGTTGGGTGACGGGCTATGGGTGGTCAATTGGTTAGGAAACTACCCAAAAGCCTGTATTCCCTTACAACTTTTTATTTTTTGCAACTTTTGTGGGTATGCGCGGGTTGTAATGGTGCACCTAGCGTATGTACGCGAGCTGTATTGCTGCAGCAAGCGTACATACACGAGCAATAATGGTGCAAAGCGCGTACATCTTCAAAAAAAGTGTTTTTTAAGAAAAGCTTTCGGTGATCGCTTGGAAAAAATGGCAAGTAAGATGGCATGATGCTAGGTATGCATGTATGGTGCAATTTAGGGTTATAAAAATCTTGTTTAAGCGAGACCATCTTTGATGAAAAGATATTCCAAGATTTGATTTTAGCCACATCTTTCAGGCCTATAGTGATCCTCGCTCAGAACCAACAGCCACTTTGACCCCTCACAGCAGCTATGGAAGCCATATTTCCCCCCCTCATATTGCCTGCTCAACTACATGACCTACCTCAAGATTATAACCTAAGGATCAAACTATATGATGTTGAAGGTAACATATCATCTCAGAAGCATCTAGACTAGTTTAATGATTTCATAGACTTGGAAGAAGTGGACTTTGAAGATGTGAAAATTAGGTTGTTTACACAAAGTCTTGCAAGAGAAGTGAGGAAGTGGTTCAGATCCCTTTCACCAGCTAGTATCGCAGATTTCGAGGCCTTTGAAACAAGCTTCCTTACAAAATGGGGAGATAAGAAAAATCCCCTTCAGTTGTTGACCTAGTAAAACAACATGAAGAGATCACCTGACGAAACAGTGCATGATT
>SNQJ01S0001431.1:118512-140498 GCA_010110895.2 Picea sitchensis | reverse complement strand
CATCGGGCATAACTTATCCTATATTGGGCTGCAGACCAAGGGAGATAGGATACATTTATCACAAAGGTGCACTTGTGGTAAATGGGCCGAGACGTAGTCCTTCCTTGATCATGACAAGGAATAATATGGACTCGAGGTGCTTGAAGTGCTTTCCACGTGTCAGTTAGTATCAAGCCGACATTTACTCATAGGTGTGTGCCTGTGGTGAAAGATCACGGTGTGGTCTTTGTCCTAGTCATGGTGATTTGACAAGGAATGATAAAGACTCAAGATGTTATGCTATTACATGCAAACCCAAATGAGCCTAATCTTAGAGAGAATTAATTGGCTCAGAGGGAGAGCCGCAAAAGGAGTTTCTCCTCGGTTCAGGTGGGAGAGAGATGTCTCCCAAGACTGACAGACAAGTGTCATGAGTCTAGGGTGAATTTTGTATACTTCAAAAACAAGAGTGACATGTTGCATAATGTCTCCCTTGTTGAGAGGGAGTGTTTATGTTTGGACAACATAGGGAAGACATTCTCTAAAGATAATAATTAATAATATAATTAGTATTGATTATTAAATATCATATATAATAAGTAAATCATAATAATAAATAGTTATTGATTATTCAAGGGACGCATCCTTTCATGGATGGTCACCTTATGTTCCCTATATATGGAACACACATTATTGTAATAATATATCGAATATCTCTCATATCTCATATGAATAAAAACCAACAACCTTTGAATAAGGTCTTCAATGTGGTATGGATGAAAGATACAGTGATTGCAGATATGGGTTAGCAAGATTTGAAAGATACGATGATTGTGGATATGGGTTAGCAAGATATCCATGTAATTGGTAAAAATTTAAACCCTTATGACTGTATGTGGAGTTGTAGCAATGTAGACAAAATGAAAGTGGTTTTGCTCTTGTGGAAAAATGGAAAAAAAGAACCTCGTTCAGTTCTGAAGATGGTTTAACTTATATTCGTCATACCATTAGGCACTACTAGTTTGAACTCAAACTCTCCTGGAGAATATGCATGTTACAAACCTGGAACGTCAAAAAAGACGGGTTTGCTTGTTCCACGATGAAATTCAGATCTTAAATAAGCGACTTGGGTATCCACGCAGTAAATAAACTTCAACCACTTGCCAACGTCAGATTAACGTAAAAGCATGCATTGACAAGAAGGGCTATTGGGTATGGAGCCAAAAGTAAGTCTGATTGTACTGTTTGAGATTAGCATGTTTCTTATTAACTTCCAGACATGATATTGAGGTCGAAACCTCTTTAAACTAAGGGTTCTCGGCATTAACCAGACATTCCAGTGCTTCTGTTATGCTTTTAAAGCTATTATTGTTGACTTTAGTTAGCGCAACTATTACTCTTTAATGGAGGCCGAAATGTCGCACTTTTCAACCAGGTTCAATGTTGGATGTGATAACTCATGCAAAGTAACATGAAGTTGTATCGTGAGCTAACCATTTATCGTGAGAGTAAAATTTCGGCAGAAAATCGAATGAGAAAACAAAGAAGATACATAACCTGCCAATCCTTGCATGCTTCACATTGAGCCATTAAGACATCAGGGTTGTACGACATTTCACATTTGCAGTGCCTGCAAGAAACAGACAAACATAAGGCATTTCGTTAAAGACACATCTCGGAAGTCGGCAGATCGAAACCCCGAGAGGCGAAAAAGAACCCTATATTTCGTTAAAGACACATCAACATAAATAACTTTAGTACTGAAATAACTATGTAATAGGAATAAAAGTAACAATGAAAGCAAAGATCTAGAGTAAACTATATACTGCAACACATACAACGAAATTTTGTCTGTGGGGACATCTTAAAAATATTACAAACCTTACCAAGCAACGAAAACCAAAAAATGAAACCCTTAAAAATGAAGCCAAAAGCCAAAAGTCTCGAAATAGAAAGCTTTACAGGAAATCATGGAAACTTTTAAGTATTAATACACGAAAGAAAGCAGTACCCTGAACGACTCTTAAAACATGTCTTCTATTTACAACATCAAAAGCCATAAAGCATACAAGTTTATGTCTTGTGTTTACAACATCAAAAGATGTCCAGTTTGGTGTAGTTCTTGAAAGTATGCACACTGCATTTACCCTCAATTGTATCGCCGTTGTATAAAATACCTAAAATTCTTTATAGTTGACATTCCTGAGTATTATGAAAATTTGCCAAAGGTTTCAACACTTCCAAAATATGTTTCCTTAAATGTTTCCATTGATTGGACTCATCTGCAACAAGAATAAGACCCCCATAGCAGCCATGTGCTCGCCAGACTACACATGTTGAAAGCCTACAAACTGGATCTGCACCGCAAGGAGCATTCCCAGGATGTACATACAATTGTATGCGATGTACAATCGCAATGAATATCTCCCAGTTACCAGAAGCACCATGACATAGATAGGAATTAAATTGATGATGAATATATAACCTCCCCACGCAGACACCTTGTAAAAGTAAGCGAAAGCCGAGGCGACTGACCAGGCCAGGGATCCAGTGTTAACAACCTTCACAAACAGGTAGAAAGTTAAAAGCAGGGCAAAGATCACCACCCCTTCATTATCGTACGATCCAGCAACGGACCGAGAAATGTAGTCGGGACAAATGGCAATCAAAGCCGTTGCTGCAAGTCCGGCACCGGAATCCCAAATCTCCTTACCGAAAAAATAAGCAACCAGAGTGGTATTTGACGCAAAAAATGGTGTCGTCAACACACAAACTTCTCTTATGTGCACTGCAAAGCTGAGCAATCTGAGAGTCCAGTAAAGAAGAGCGACAGTGACCATAAGACCAGGGTAAAGGGTTCTGTCGTGGAATTGGCGGTGACCTCCTATAGACTCCTCCGACTGATAATACCATCGCACACGGACCTTCACAAGGTTTCCCCGGCTTCTATCTTCTCCACCCTAGCTATGTACGGTGGATTGTAGGCATCCTCAAGAGTCAGCACGCATCAAAATCCCTGACTAAAGAAGTTATCTTTCAAGCTATGTACGGTGGCTTCTCGGCATCCTTGGCACGCATCACGTCCTGCAAGCTATCTTTCAATGGCCACGATGAGTCGACTACAGCGACAACCATCGACTGCCAAATGACAGCAGGAGGATACTGACAAGGGCTCAATCTGCAATGACACCATATGTCGTATGTCCACATTTATGAACCGCCGTCATCTCGACAATAAGAGGTTTGTTTGAATAGCCAATTAGATCTTCCCAAAAAAGATTTTAAATAAATGAAATAAATAAATAAAATATATTGCTAAAGTGTGACATTAGAAAATCATATTAATTTTTGGTCAATGAGTGGATTAATATATAGTCAACGACGAACTCATCGCTATATACCAACCTATCGGCAGGTATAATAATAGTTTGTTACATATTCCTGGAAATTTAAATGCATTTGTCATATAGACTGGCATTGGGGCTCCCGCTCACCATAAGAGAAAATATGTACAAGAAATAGGATTGTGGAAAGAAGAATTTGGAGACGGTAGACTGTAATACCTAAAAAGTAGAAATGTGAAGATATCAGTCTTTGGGTAGATATTTCTATTAAGAGAAGGTGGAATAACTGGATTGATAAATAAAGGAGGATCGATATAGACTTACAACAATTGTACATATAAGTATTTTTTCTATTTGCCTGCTGATGCCTTTTCCTGTTGGCTTTAGTCGCAGACCCGCTTGAATAACTGGATTGATGAACAAAAGACTTATAGCGATGGTCCATATAAGTATTTTTGCTATTTTCTTACTAATGCTTTTTCTTGTTGGATTTCGTCGGCGACCCGCTTCAAGTCCGTTTCGACGAATTCTTTAATGTAGCTTCTCAAGGGGGCGACGTTGATGTCATTCTGGATTTTAATGCTGAAAAGTTCATTTTCTAATTCGATTAGATCAATAGAAAGATTAGACAGAGCCTGATGAATGTCTCCATTATGTACCGAATAGCGGACTAGCCAATTGTCCACGTGATCTTCATGATATACAAGAATCCTGAAAAAAAAATCTAGAGACAACGCCTTAAAATTATCAACTTGTTTATCGAAAGCTTCCTTGGTTAATGCCAACGAGTTGACAATTAAGTTGGGGTCCTGGAACTCGTTGGTCCTTCCAGCTAAGTCTATTTTGGTGAGATTTTTGAATAATGTTTGTTTCTTTGATATTGCTTGCTCACATGATTGGACGATGAGATACAGGTTCTTCACCTTCTCTTTCCAGCATGCTTCTAATTGAGTGAGTCATTTTTTGTAGGGGAGATCATGTTGTCTTCTTGTCGTGTCTTCCATGTTGTTGACATGAAAGGAAAAAGGGATGATTGTGTCCAAATAGAAAGTTTCTTCATTTTGTAAATCCGTCTGGAGAAGTTCGAGCAAGTTATGTGCCCTACTTCCCAGGGAATCCATATTTTGTGATGTTTCCAAGGCCTTAGTAACTAGTTCCATTCTTTTCTTGATGTTTTTCTCCACATATCCTCTACACGATGCGAGGAAGATGGAGGATCCTTTTAGCATTGTTGCAGGGGTGTAGGGAGTCGCAGGCATGGCTATTGCCAAAGGACTGCCAAGCAATGGCATAGGAATCAAAGCTTCCTTTAATTCCTTTATCCGGTCCTTTAGTCTAGCATTCTCGGCCTCAATGACTCCAATGGAATCATGAAGAGCATCTTCGGTTGCTCTGTGAAGTCCAGAGATTTGGGACAACTGCATATTGGTAAGGTCAACTTCTGAACGATGTTTTCTTCTCTTATTTTTTACATCTCTCTTTTCAATGATTAATTTTTTAGATTCGCTTTCGAAAACAACACTCTGGAATACAAAGGATTCATCTACGTCAAAAATTTTGGTATCAACTATGTGCATTGGGTAGCTATGGTGAATCGCGTCTCCTGGTCGATCAAGGTTGCAAAATATGTTATCCAAATCAACGTCAAGATCCATGTTTTCACTCTCAATTTCGGGCTCCTCCACCTCCCCTACAATTCTTTTTCCCTTCTTCTGCACGAGAAGCTTATGAGAACTATCAATTTTAGGATGAACCTCGTTCATTTGAAGAACTTTGGGTTGCTTTGTTACTGTGGCAGGCCGTTGGAGTGATGCTTTGTTACTGTGGTGGTTCTGGTCCTCAGGCCCGAAGATGTTCACTGTATCTCTAGAGAACTGTTGTGAAGTTGTTGCCAGTAGTTTATGAAAACGTCTGTTTGCTCCAGACACTGGTTGAAATGAACAAATGGAGGGGACAATATAACCCCCCGAAAATGTTGGTTCAATGTGTGTGAATGGAAAATCTCTTCGAGCTCTTTGCTCATTAATGACAATCTCTATGCGTGTTGTATGCTTAATTATTGCATACTTAACCAAGCTGACAGCGTGCGAATGACATTACATGGTATTTGAAATTAACACTCGGAAGGGATAACAAAAGCCTTCGCAAATATTGGTTTAATGCACATTAATGATAGATCTTCTCGAGCCTTTCGCCCATCAATGACAATTTACACGGTTCTTACATGATGAGTCATTACCATTAAAGATTTAGAAATAAGACATATATATATATATAAACACTATTTTTTACTATAGACAAGTGCGAAGGTGACGGAGACGGGGAAGAGCAAGCAAGGAAGGAATGGCCAAGTCTGAAAAGCGTTCGGACGGGCTTCAAAATAAGTTTACAGAAGATAATGAGGACAGGTGAGTGTCCAACGACGAAATTGCATGAGTGGGAATGTTTTACTGCAAAACGTGTAAAACGGAAGAGGGCATGATGGTGTAGTTCAACGGGTGGTTTTTATATTTGTGGAATTGCGGGAAAGTGGCTAAGTATGGAATAGGGAAATGTCGGTCGGGCTCGTTTTCAAAACTAGGGTTTGAAGATTTCGTGAACGGGCCAACCTGAGGTCCCGCGAATGACATTCCAATTCTCAGTAGAGATGAGGACGAACAACCATGTCATACAAACAAAACCTAGAGTTCCGCGATATACAAACTGACAAGCGGACTTGCGGGGTGGCTGAGATTTTATAGAGCATGTACAATCTTTGGATTGCGGGTTCTCGGGATGGTGGGCTCAAAATTGGGCCTCTATTGCTCTATGCCTTACAAATAGTACCCAGACTTCTGCGATATACAAATTGAGAAGCGGACTTGCGGGCTCAACATTGCACTTCTATTGTTCTGTGTCCTCCAAACAACACTCGGAGTTTCGCGATATACAAATTGACAGACGAACTTTGGGGCGTTGATATTGTACAATTAAAATTTTGATATTGTACAATTTAATTGGTTGGTTGAACATTGCACTTATATTGGTTCGTGTCCTCCAAACAACACTCAGAGTTCCGTGATATACAAATTGACAGACGAACTTCCATACTTAGCCACTTTTTGGATCGCGGGTTCTCGGGCTGGTGGGCTCAAAATTGGGCCTCTATTGTTCTGTGTCCTACAAATATCACCCAAAGTTTCGCRATATACAAATTGACAAATGGATTCCAGGACTGTCAGGCTCAAGATTGTGATTGTCTACATGTATAACATATATGTTATATATCTAACATTATCTAAAAACATTATTTTTCAAGTACTAAATTATGAATATTAAATATTGATATTGTACAATTTAATTAAACAAAATTATCAAATGAGTCGCAAGCTTCGAGTCTGGGTCCAATTGTAGATCACCGAAGTTTCGAGCGCAAGATGTATACTGCGCACACGGGGCATGAGAGTTGGATGGCACCGACAAAGGAACCCGCGGCCATAAAATTCACGAACTATGAAAACGAATGGCAGTCGGTTGGACTTGTGATGTAAAGATATAGATGGACATGAAAGCTGCCACTCCCCCGTCTAGGAACCCACGAGCATAGACATGGATTACCCAAGTTTTGGATGCAAGATGTACACTCAGAACATGGGGAATGAGAGTTCGATAAGGCGTAGCCGGGAAATCGCGGCCATAAAATTGGCTAAGGAAACGAAAGCGCTCGGTCAGACTCGTGGTGTATATTTCATAATTCATGTGCAACACCAACTGTGTGGTGACTAGATTAGTATGTGTTCAAACCAGGGAAAACTAAATATGTACCTTTATAAAGTATAGACGAATTGAGAAGCGGACTTGCGGGCTCAACATTGCACTTCTATTGTTTTGTGTCCTCCAAACAACACTCGGAGTTTCGCGATATACAAATTGACAGACGAACTCTGGAGCATTGATATTGTACAATTAAAATTTTGATATTGTACAAATTAATTGGCTGGTTGAACATTGCACTTATATTGGTTCGTGTCCTCCAAACAACACTCAGAGTTCCGTGATATACAAATTGACAGACGAACTTCCATACTTAGCCACTTTTTGGATCGCGGGTTCTCGAGCTGGTGGGCTCAAAATTGGGCCTCTATTGTTCTGTGTTCTACAAATATCACCCAAAGTTTCGCGATATCCAAATTGACAAATGGATTCCAGGATTGTTAGGCTCAAGATTGTGATTGTCTACATGTATAACATATATGTTATATATCTAACATTATCTAAAAAAATTATTTTCAAGTACTAAATTATGAATATTAAATATTGATATTGTACAATTTAATTAAACAAAATTATCAAATGAGTCGCAAGCTTCGAGTGTGGGTCCAATTGTAGATCACCGAAGTTTCGAGCGCAAGATGTATACTGCGCACACGGGGCATGAGAGTTGGATGGCACCGACAAAGGAACCCGCGGCCATAAAATTCACGAACTATGAAAACGAATGGCAGTCGGTTGGACTTGTGATGTAAAGATATAGATGGAAATGAAAGTTGCCACTCCCCCATCTAGGAACCCACGAGCATAGACATGGATTACCCAAGTTTTGGATGCAAGATGTACACTTAGAACACGGGGAATAAGAGTTCGATAAGGTGTAGCCGGGAAATCACGGCCATAAAATTGGCTAAGGAAACGAAAGCGCTCGGTCAGACTCGTGGTGTATATTTCATAATTCATGTGCAACACCAACTGTGTGGTGACTAGATTAGTATGTGTTCAAACCAGGGAAAACTAAATATGTACCTTTATAAAGTATAGATGAATTGAGAAGTGGACTTGCGGGCTCAACATTGCACTTCTATTGTTTTGTGTCCTCCAAACAACACTCGGAGTTTCGCGATATACAAATTGACAGACGAACTCTGGGGCGTTGATATTGTACAATTAAAATTTTGATATTGTACAATTTAATTGGTTGGTTGAACATTGCACTTATATTGGTTCGTGTCCTCCAAACAACACTCAGAGTTCCGTGATATACAAATTGACAGACGAACTTCCATACTTAGCCACTTTTTGGATCGCGGGTTCTCGGGCTGGTGGGCTCAAAATTGGGCCTCTATTGTTCTGTGTCCTACAAATATCACCCAAAGTTTCGCAATATACAAATTGACAAATGGATTCCAGGACTGTCAGGCTCAAGATTGTGATTGTCTACATGTATAACATATATGTTATATATCTAACATTATCTAAAAACATTATTTTCAAGTACTAAATTATGAATATTAAATATTGATATTGTACAATTTAATTAAACAAAATTATCAAATGAGTCGCAAGCTTCGAGTCTGGGTCCAATTGTAGATCACCGAAGTTTCGAGCGCAAGATGTATACTGCGCACACGGGGCATGAGAGTTGGATGGCACCGACAAAGGAACCCGTGGCCATAAAATTCACGAACTATGAAAACGAATGGTAGTCGATTGGACTTGTGATGTAAAGATATAGATGGACATGAAATCTGCCACTCCCCCGTCTAGGAACCCATGGGCATAGACATGGATTACCCAAGTTTTGGATGCAAGATGTACACTCAAAACACGGGAAATGAGAGTTCGATAAGGCGTAGCCGGGAAATCGCGGCCATAAAATTGGCTAAAAAAATGAAAGCGCTCGGTCAGACTCGTGGTGTATATTTCATAATTCATGTGCAACACCAACTGTGTGGTGAATAGATTAGTATGTGTTCAAACCAGGGAAAACTAAATATGTACCTTTATAAAGTATAGATGAATCGGAAACGAAAGCGCTCGGTCATACTCGTGGTGTATATTTCATAATTCATGTGCAACACCAACTGTGTGCTGACCAGACCAATATGTGCACAAACCAGGGAAAACTAAATATGCGCCTTTTATAAAGTATGTATGGATCGCCACTTTTTTTATCGCGGGTTATCGGGCTAGCGGGCTCAAAATTGGGCCTATATTGTTGCGTGTCCTACAAATAGCACTCAGAGTTCTGCGATATACAAATTGACTGGTAGACTCCAGGACTGTTATCACTATGGGCCCTCTGGGCCCCCCCACTACCTCTCTAGCCCTCTGGGAAAATGTTAAGAACCAAATACTTGCATACAGAAATACCACAAAGATTCAGAGAAAAATATAGAAAGCCACAACTTTATTATAGAAACCCTTGAGGTAGGGCAACACCATACAATGGATCCTATTATGGAAGGGATCCTCTCATGTTGACTTGCCTCTTCGAGGGGGCATCCTCCTATTGAACTACAACTCACAATACAATAATTATTTTCATGTCTCATTACATTGCTTGAACCCCTTTATATAATGCTACCATCACCTAAGAACATTCTAGAGGAGGAATCTTCTAGAAGTAGAACCTTCAAGCACTATATAAAGGGGTAAACCATTGTAGATTCCTTCTCTAGAGTGTTCTTAGGTGATGGTAGCACTATATAAAGTGGTTCAATCAATGTAATGGACATGAAGAGAATTATTGTATTTGGAGCGGTAGTTCAATAGGAGGATGCCCCCTCAAAGAGGTAAGTGAACATGAGAGGATCTCTTCCATAATATGATCCATTGTACGGTGTTGCCCTAGCTCAAGGGTTTGATAGTAATAAAAGAGATTTTGCATATTGTTCTTGTATATCTGTTGTGGTGATTTTGTATTTAGTCTTTGGTTCTTAACAAGTGGTATCAGAGCACTTTCCTTGGCAGACATCGTGGGCAAATATTTTTATTTTTGCAGATTTTTTTTTCGGAGAATAAAAAGTAGGGATGTGACATTCCAAAAATTTTCAGTATATTTCTGTACAAAATTTGCAGAAACAAGTTGTAGATCTGATTTCCTCTCATAAAAATACCCAAGTTGAAAAAACAAATCGTTTGAAACGGAGTCCGAGAAGTCAAGATATTGAAGTTTTAAACTCTGTAATTTTTCAGGGTTTTTTACGCAGACGATGGCACATTTTTTATTTATTTCTGTAGCAGCTGGAGGCCGAATTTGCCCAAACAAATTACAGATCTAAGTTCCTCTCACAATTTCAACCAATTTAAAAAAAAAAAATCAGCCTAAACAGAATCCGGGAAGTGAAGTTATGAGCATTTTAAATTCAACATTTTTTTACAGTTTTTCTAGAAAAAGCCGTGATTTTCTGCCGTAAATTATTGTTCTATTTTTTGGGTTTTTCATGACGACTGCGGGACCAAAAAGTTCATAGGGTGCTCAGATGGATATTTTCTCTCAAACCCTGAAATAAATTCTACAAATCACTGAAACATTCAAATCTCAATTGTATGACACATTGGATGTCAAATTGGATGATTTTGTAGATGGTCTCACAAACCACCTCAATGATAGTTTCTGTAGTATTCAAGATTCATTGGATAGCATGCAGGAGATATTTCTTATGGCGGACATCAGGGATGAATATAATCAATAAATATATGTTTGGTATTATTTGGAGGTCAATTGCGATCATTGGTATATGGATAGTTGTCATTTATGGGATGACAACCACTTTCATATTTTATTTGAGGACTCAAATCCACCTTTTGTAGAGAGAATCAATGTGACAAATCGGGAGCCAATGATTATTACAAGTGTCCATCCTGCATATTCTATAGTGGTATTATTCCTTCCAGATTCTGCTACGACCATTTTCCACTATGTGGATGGATCTTCTTATTTGGATCCACATGACAGGTGTTAGTCTTTGGAGCATCATTTTGACTTGGTTATTGGGTTTCAAAATCTTCCACAGGGAGTTTACATGAACACTTGGACATGGGACCCAGGCTTACAATGGTGGTTGGACTACTTCAGCATGGTGGCTTTCCTTTCTACATGGGACCTTGGTTCTCTAGTCTTCTTCAACATTATGGTCCACAATTATCCATGGGACCCCGATATATGGTTGTACATCAAGCGTTGAGGACAATGCTTTCATAAGGGGGATAGAATGTTAGGTAGCTAGAGAGGTAGTAGTGGGGGGGCAGAAGGCCCATAGTGATAATAGTGGAGACCATTCAATGTAAGGTGGACTAGGTCCATTATATTATTAAATAAGACCCACTATGGTAGTTAGATATAATAAATGTAAGATGACTTCTTAGAAGGTTCTACTTCTAGAAGATTCCTCCTTTAAAGTGTTCTTAGGTGATGGTAGCACTATATAAAGGGGTTCAAACAATGTAATGGACACGAAGAGAATTATTGTATTTGGAGCGGTAGCTCAATAAGAGGATTCCCCCTTGAAGGGACAAGTGAATAGGAGAGGATCCCTTCCATAATAGGATCCATTGTACGATGTTGCCCTAGCTCAAGGGTTTGATAGTAATAAAAGAGATTTTGCATATTGTTCTTGTATATCTGTTGTGGTGATTTTGTATTCAGTCTTTGGTTCTTAACATAGGCTCAAGATATTGATTGTCTACATCTATAACATATAACATATATGCTATATAGCTAACATTATCTAAAAACATTATTTTCAAGTACTAAATCATTAATATTAAATATTGATATTCTACAATTTAATTAAACAAAATTATCAAATGAGTCGCAAGCTTCGAGTCCGGGTCCAATTGTAGATCACCGAAGTTTCGGGCGTAAGATGTATACTGCGCACACATGGCATAAGAGCTGGATGGCGCTCAGAAAGGAACCCGCGGCCATAAAATTCGCAAACTATGAAGACGAATGGCGATCAGTTGGACTCATGATGTAGAGATGTAGATGGACATGAAATATGTCACTCCGTCGTCTGGGAACCCGTGAGCATAGGCATGGATTACCCAAGTTTTGGATGAAAGATGTACACTCGGAACAAGGGGAATAAGAGTTTGATAACACGTAGCTGGGAACCCGCGGGCATAAAATTGGCTAAGGAAATGAAAGCGCTCAGTCAGACTCGTGGTGCAAATTTCATAATTCATGTGCAACGCCAATTGTGTCGTGACTAGACCAATATGTGTACAAGGCAGGGAAAACTAAATATGTACCTTTATAAAATATGGACATGAGATTTTGCAGAGCATGTACGGATATCGCATTCCATATTTGGCCACTTTGTGGATCGCGGGTTCTTGGGCTGGCAGGCTAAAAAATAGGCCTCTATTGTTTCGTGTCCTACAAATAATACCCAGAGTTCTGCGATATACAAATTGACAGGCGGACTTGCAGGCTGGCTGAGATTTTATAGAGGATGTACACTTTTTGGATTATAGGTTCTGGGGCTAGTGGGCAAAAAAACGGGCCTCTAATGTTCTGTTCCTTACAAATAGCACCTAGAATTCCGTGATATACAAATTGACAAGTGGACTCGGGGGCTGGCTGGCTCAACATGGTACTTCTATTGAGTTCCGCGATATATAAATTGACAGACGGACTCCGAGAAATGAGCAATACATACTAAATATGTACTTTTATAAAGTATGGACATGACATTTTATAGAGCATGTACATATCCCTTATTCCATACTTAGCCACTTCTTTGGATCGCAGACTTGCGGGCTAGCTGGCTCAACATTGCACTTCTATTGTCCCGTGTGCTCCAAACAACATTCAGAGTTCTGCGATATACAAATCGACAGACGGACTCTAGGACTGGCGGGCTCAAGATTGAATATGTATTACACATTATATGTAATATGTATCGCGGGTTATCAAGCTGGCGGGCTCAAAATATCCACTTTTTGGATCATGGGTTCTCGGGCTCAAAATTAGGCCTATATTGTTCCATGTGCTGCAAACAACACTCAGAGTTGCGCGATATACAAATTGAGAAGTGGATTTGTGGGCTGGCTGGATCAATATTGCACTTCTATTGTTCTGTGTTCTCCAAACAACACTCAGAGTTCCGCGATATATAAATTGACAGACGGACTCCATGACTAGCGGGCTCAAGATTGAATATGTATTACACATTACATGTAATATGTAATACATATTACATGTAATATGTACAATATGAAAAGGGCAAGCGGACGGTTGGGTTGGCGATATAAAGTAAGTGGAAATATGAACACGTGTATCCGCTACTTCCGGACCTAGAAATTTTTCGAGGAACGAGTAATCCATACTAAATATGTACTTTTATAAAGTATGAATATGGGATTCCGCCTCTATTGTTCTGTGTCCTACAAATAGCACCCACAGTTCCGCGATATACAAATTGACAGGTGGACTTCGGGCTGGGTCGTTCAACATTGCACTTGTATTGTTCTGTGTCCTCTAAGCAGCACTGGGAGTTCGACGATATACAAATTGATAGACGGACTCCAGGACTGTCGGGCTCAAGATTGCGATTGTCTACATCTATAACATATAACATATATGTTATATATCCAACATTATCTAAAAAACATTCTTTTCAAGAACTAAATTATTAATATTAAATATTGATATTGTATAATTTAATTAAAGAAAATTATCAAATGAGTCGCAAGCTTCGAGTTCGGGTCCAATTGTAGATCATCGAAGTTTCAGGCGCAAGATGTATATCGTGCACACGGGGCATGAGAGTTGGATGGCGCCCACAAAGGAACCCGCAACCATAAAATTCACGAACTATGAAAACGAACGACGTTCGGTTGGACTTGTGATGTAGAGATATAGATGGACATGAAATCTGCCACTCCGTTGTGTGGGAACCTGCGAGCATAGAGATGGATTACCCAAGTTTTGGATGCAAGATGTACACTCAGAACGCGGGGAATGAGAGTTCGATAACGCGTAGCCGGGAACCCGCGAGCATAAAATTGGCTAAGGAAATGAAAACGCTCGATCAGACTCGTAGTGCATATTTCATAATTCATGTGCAACACCAACTGTGTGGTGACCAGACCAGTATGTGTAGAAACCAGGGAAAACTAAATATGTACCTTTATAAAGTATGGACATGAGATTTTATAGAGCATGTACAGATATC
The DNA here is from genome assembly GCA_010110895.2 of Picea sitchensis. Taxonomy (NCBI): domain Eukaryota; kingdom Viridiplantae; phylum Streptophyta; class Pinopsida; order Pinales; family Pinaceae; genus Picea; species Picea sitchensis. The sequence continues at coordinate 126,235 of SNQJ01S0001431.1, read as the reverse complement.
GCATTCCATACTTGGCGACTTTGTGGATCATGGGTTCTCGGGTCGTTGGGCTCAAAAAATAGGCCTCTATTGTTCTGTTTCCTATAAATAGCACCCAGAGTTCCGTGATATACAAATTGACAAGTGGACTTGCGGGTTGGCTGAGATTTTATAGAGCATGTACACTTTTTGAATCGCGGGTTCTCGGGCCGGGGGGCTAAAAACCCGGCCTCTATTGTTTCGTGCCTTACAAATAGCACCCAGAATTTTGCCATATACAAATTGACAATCAGACTTGCGGGTTGGTTGGCTCAACATTGTACTTCTATTGAGTTCTGAAATATACAAATTGACAGACGGACTCCAGGGCTGGCGGGCTCCGAGAAACTAGCAACACATACTAAATATGTATAGATCCCTTATTCCATACTTAGCCACTTTTTTGGATCGCGGACTTGCGGGCTCTAAATTGGGCCTCTGATGTTCCGTGTCCTGCAAATAGCACCTAGAGTTGCACGATATACAAATTGACAAGTGGACTTGTGGGCTGGCTTGCTCAACATTGCACTTCTATTGGATCGCGGACTTGCAGACTCTAAATTGGGCCTCTAATGTTCTGTGTCCTACAAATAGCACCCATAGTTGCGCGATATACAAATTGACAAGCAGACTTGCAGGCTGGCTGGCTCAACATTGTACTTCTATTCAGTTCCGTGATATACAAATTGACAGATGGACTCCAGGGCTGGCGGGCTCCGAGTAACGAGCAATACATACTAAATACATACTTTTATAAAGTATGGACATGACATGTTATAGAGCATGTACAAATCCCTTAGTCCATACTTAGCCACTTTTTTGGATCGCGGACTTGCGGGCTCTAAATTGGGCCTCTAATATTTTGTGTCCTACAAATAACACCTAGAGTTGCGCGATATACAAATTGACAAACGGACTTGCGAGATGTCTCTCTCAACATTGCACTTATATTGTTCTGTGTCCTCCAAACAACATTCGGAGTTCTGCGATATACAAATTGACAGACGGACTCCAGGACTGTGGAGGTCAAGATTGAATGTGTATTACACACACGAAGATGAGTGAATGTAGAGGAAGATATGGAGTGTCGAAGGAGGCAAAAAAAAAAAACCAGACCTGCAAACCAGTTCAACAAATACAGACAGAGTAAACGAAAAACTATTGAATATGGAACACGGGCAGAAAAAAACGCACCTTTGCATGGATTCCTCTACATTCATGTTTAGGAGTTCTTTGTGGTGTCTAGTTTTTCTGTTTGTTTCTATGAACAAAAGTACAAAACAAAACAGATATGAACATAAGTTAACATGTAAAGAAAAAGGGAAGTACTATGTACATACACTAAAAAAAATAGAATAAGATGAATAGAGTAACAGATAGTCTTAGAAGAATGTACCTTTTTTTTTTTTTGCATAATGTATATTTCATAATTCAAGCACAACACCAACTGTATGGTGACCAAACCAATATGTGTACAAATCAGGGAAAACTAAGAAGCTGAATAATTTTTTTTATTTTTTTTTGCAACAAGTTATACATATATTATTTGAAACTGATCAAGGGATCAAATTTTGCTCAAAAATTCAAAGTGCTCGGAATTGCTTCAAACCGGACAAGAGCATAGGCCTCGTCGTTGCGAACCCAACGCAACTCGTTTCGTCTCAAACGGACGTCGGGAGCGAGAGATATTGCAATCTGCTCGTCAAGTCAAACAGGCAAAAAAAAATGATGCTGACTGTACAGTCCGTACAGGCTTACGTGGCAGGGCCGTACAGACCGTACGATGACGTGGAAAAATCTGGTTGGTTGTTGAAGGCGAATGATGTGTCGACACGTGGCAGTTTTCTGGTCAATGATTGGGTGCCACGTGGCACCCCATAATTGGCTGATTGGTTGTGTTTAAAATAGTATGAGGTCCGTGGGAGTCGAACCCACGACCTCCCAGTGGCTCTGCGCTTTGGTAGAGTGTGGGCTACCACTAGCCCACACATTGTTGCTTATGAAATATATGTCAAACAATATATCTAAAGTCATTTTATGTATTGGTCGGTGCGGGGGTCCGGGCTGGGGCTTAGCCCCAGCCCCCGGTCACACTATTGTTGTATATGCCCATATCTACCAACGACGCCCAGGGTTTTTAACATAGCATTTGGTCCCATGTATTATGCCATATGACCAACCAGGAGCACGAGAGTTAAACGGTTATGTGTTTAAGCCCTTTTTGCCCACGCGCGCGGTCACATGACCTTCATACGCCCTGGTGCTAGGCGATTAGGGGTTGGCGCGCCCTTAACTTTCCTACGGTTTGCACCGTTGGCGCAATTTCTCCCGGTGCTGGGTTTTCACGCTACTTATTGCGTGTGAGCCAGGTTCAATTTACAAGGGTGCAATTTGTAGATGCAAAGACAACAAGCTTGAAGGGGGAGACTTCCAGGAGGCCTAACTTCTTCGTTTTTCGACCGATTGAGGTGTCGAAAGAGCCCAGACAGGGGTTTTTGGATGCTCTAAAGCCATTGGAGAAGTCGGTTTGTCAGTTTGAGCATTTTAAGACATGTTTTTGAGCACTTTGAGCAATTAATAATAATAATCCATTGGACGCTGGACCAGGAGATGTAGCCCAAGAGAGGGGTGAACTCCTTTATCAAATTGTTGTGTTTATGTGCTTATGTTCATCGATTATGCTGTTGTCTATGTGTAATTTGCATGAGTAATCCTTTAATCTATGTGTTGCAAACTGATCCATTTGCTTTAAACACATAACATTTACATTGCAATAATTTCAAGTATTTCAAGTCTTCTTCATTTTTAGATCAAGTTGGTATCAGAGCACTGGTTTTTGAANCCCGATTTCCCAAAATGGGAGATCTCACGACACATGGCCTCCTTTAATCGGACGACTTGAATCTACTTCGGGGTTTCTACCATGGAATGCCCCGATCTTTCGTCACCAGAACTTCCGAGTTCCCGATTCCCAATTTCCTGAAATGGGAGATCTCACTACACGTGGCCTCTTTTAATCGGACGGTCCAGATCTATTTTAGGGCTTTCGCCCCTATTCACTGGGGGTTTAACCTTCGGGTATCTCCTGACAGATCCAACGGCTGTCAGGTTTTCCGGCCAAGATCTGACAGCTCAGAAAGGTTCCTAACTTGTGCATTCTCCCACGACTTCCTGGACGTGGAAAAATCAACAGTCCAGATGTTCTCATGGACCTTGGGGATCTACGATCCCGATCTCTTCACTACCCACGAAGACATAGAAAGACAAAGTGGTAAGACATTTAACCCCCTACTTTCTCCTACCAATCTAACGGTCATGGGTGACTACAGATTTCCTGACGGGATCTCGTCCGTCGATCAACACCTATTCAGGGTTAAGGCGCTTAACACTCCAGTTTCTTCTTCCAATCTGACGGTCGTGAGAGACCACCAATCTCCCGATGGGATCTCGTCCATCGATTCGATACTTTTCAAGGATTTCTTAAGGCCTTGCACCTTCATGTCCTTTTTCCAGGTTCTTGATGGGCTTTTCGAGAAGGGTATCTCTATGGGGAGGTTTACCCAGGGTACTATCTGAGGCAGATAAGGGTATCTCTCCCCCGAGAACCAGGCGTTAAGTCTGAATTAGATCAGTATGCATATAAATAACGATTTATGAGAACATAAGCTATACGTAGTCTTTCCATATAAACATACAACTACCAGTACTGATCAAGACACCATACATACATTCTTATAATGAAATCATTCACAATTTCACAGCTTATGATCATAAATGTCAGTATACATATATTTCAAGATGCCAAAGGCAAAACACTTATCATAAAGTAACACCAGGGGTTATGCAACTGCCGAGAGGGGTGCTCGTTTCCACCCAACCGTAGGCTCAACGACTCCCAGCGGATTAACCACTAGCCACCCCCGAATTGAGACCACGATGCTGTGAGACTGCGTCTCTGTTTTCCAGTGACCAGGAGTGAAGGTTACTCTCCTTCCTCTCTGTTATCACCCACTCTGCATATCGCCAGAGTTCTCTTTCTTCCCTCGCGTCTGCCCCCAATCGCTTCTCCTCCACACCTTATCCTCTTGCAAGGTTGCATGTGACACGATTTCCCTCGCGCTGGTCAGGCCTGACGACTCTACGGATGGGTGGTTCACCTCCCCATCCCTCATTAATTCCTGATGAGCCATCTACCTACCAGCCTGCGAGACATTTAATTCGGGGCCAACGAGCCGCTTTTGGGTTCTCCGGGCCAGTGGAGTCCAAATACGGTATTGATTTTCGGTGGAAGTTAACGCCACCTTTCTAGGTGCCTTCCACCACCTTTATGTAGCCATCGTGGTCTCTTTTTCAGCATATCCCCTCTCAACAGTCGTGCAATATAAATTCATAATATTATTCACATTTATCGACCTTTTCCACAAGGTCCATTCACATCACATATTCACATTTCTGAGTTTGCCACAGTTCTTGGCCAATCCAGTTGTTTTTACAAACTGGGGGAAACAGGGTGTTACATCCGTCGTCTGGGAACCCGTGAGCATAGACATGGATTACCCAAGTTTTGGATGCAAGATGTACACTCGGAACAAGGGGAATAAGAGTTCGATAACACGTAGCCGGGAACCCGCGGGCATAAAATTGGCTAAGGAAATGAAAGCGCTCGGTCAGACTCGTGGTGCAAATTTCATAATTCATGTGCAACACCAATTGTGTCGTGACCAGACCAGTATGTGTACAAGGCAGGGAAAACTAAATATGTACCTTTATAAAATATGGACATGAGATTTTGTAGAGCATGTACGGATATCGCATTCCATATTTGGCCACTTTGTGGATCGTGGGTTCTTGGGCTAGCAGGCTAAAAAATAGGCCTCTATTGTTCCGTGTCCTACAAATAATACCTAGAGTTCCACGATATACAAATTGACAGGTGGACTTGCAGGCTGGTTGAGATTTTATAGAGGATGTACACTTTTTGGATTGCGGGTTCTGGGGCTAGTGGGCTAAAAAACGGGCCTCTATTGTTCCGTGCCTTACAAATAGCACCTAAAATTCCACGATATACAAATTGACAAGCGGACTCGTGGGCTGGCTGGCTCAACATGGTACTTCTATTGAGTTCCACGATATATAAATTGACAGACAGACTCTGAGAAACGAACAATACATACTAAATATGTACTTTTATAAAGTATGGACATGACATTTTATAGAGCATGTACAGATCCCTTATTCCATACTTAGCCACTTCTTTGGATCGCAGACTTGCAGGCTAGCTGACTCAACATTGCACTTCGATTGTCCTGTGTGCTCCAGACAACATTTAGAGTTCCGCGATATACAAATCGACAGACGGACTCTAGGACTGGCAGGCTCAAGATTGAATATGTATTACACATTACATGTAATATGTATCACGGGTTATCGGGCTGGCGGGCTCAAAATATCCACTTTTTGGATCACGGGTTCTCGAGCTCAAAATTAGGCCTATATTGTTCCATGTGCTGCAAACAACACTCAAAGTTGCACGATATACAAATTGAGAAATGGATTTGTGGGCAGGTTGGATCAATATTGCACTTCTATTGGTTTGTGTTCTCCAAACAACACTTGGAGTTCTGCGATATACAAATTGACAGACGTACTCCATGACTAGCGGTCTCAAGATTGAATATGTATTACACATTACATGTAATATGTACAATATGAAAAGGGCAAGCAGACGGTCGGGTTGGCGATATAAAGTAAGTGGAAATTTGAACACGTGTATCCGCTACTTCCAGACCTGGAAATTTTCCGAGGAACGAGTAATCCATACTAAATATGTACTTTTATAAAGTATGAATATGGGATTCCGCCTATATTGTTCTATGTCCTACAAATAGCACCCACATTTCTGCGATATAGAAATTGACAGGTGGACTTCGGGCTGGGTCGCTCAACATTGCACTTGTATTGTTCTGTGTCCTCTAAGCAACATTGCGAGTTCGGCGATATACAAATTGTCAGACAGACTCCAGGACTGTCGGGCTCAAGATTGCGATTGTCTACATCTATAACATATAACATATATGTTATATATCCAACATTGTCTAAAAAACATTATTTTCAAGAACTAAATTATTAATATTAAATATTGATATTGTACCATTTAATTAAAGAAAATTATCAAATGAGTCACAAGCTTCGAGTCCAGGTCCAATTGTATATCACCGAAGTTTCAGGTGCAAGATGTATACCGTGCACATGGGGCATGAGAGTTGGATGGTGCCCACAAAGGAACTCGCGACCATACAATTCGCGAACTATGAAAACGAACGACGTTCGGTTGGACTTGTGATGTAGAGATATAGATGGACATGAAATCTGCCACTCCGTTGTCTGGGAACCTGAGAGCATAGACATGGATTACCCAAGTTTTGGATGCAAGATGTACACTCAGAACACGGGAAATGAGAGTTCGATAACGCGTAGCCAGGAACCCGCAGGCATAAAATTGGATAAGGAAATGAAAGTGCTTGATCAGACTTGTAGTGCATATTTCATAATTCATGTGCAACACCAACTGTGTGGTGACCAGACCAGTATGTGTAGAAACCAGGGAAAACTAAATATGTACCTTTATAAAGTATGGACATGAGATTTTATAGAGCATGTACAAATATCACATTCCAGACTTGGCCACTTTGTGGATCATGGGTTCTCGGGCCGTTGGGCTAAAAAAATAGGCATCTATTGTTATGTGTCCTACAAATAACACCCAGAGTTCCGCGATATACAAATTGACAAGTGGACTTACGGGTTGGCTGAGATTTTATAGAGCATGTACACTTTTTGAATTGTGGGTTCTCGGGCTGGTGGGCTAAAAAACCGACCTCTATTGTTTCGTGCCTTACAAATAGCACCCAGAATTCCGCCATATACAAATTGACAATCAGACTTGCGGGTTGGTTGGCTCAACACTGTACTTCTATTGAGTTCTGCAATATACAAATTGACAAACGGACTCCAGGGCTGACGGGCTCCGAGAAACTAGCAACACATACTAAATATGTACAGATCCCTTATTCCATACTTAGCCACTTTTTTGGATCGCGGACTTGCGGGCTCTAAATTGGGCCTCTGATGTTCCGTGTCCTGCAAATAGCACCCATAGTTGCACGATATACAAATTGACAAGTGGACTTGCGGGCTGGCTGGCTCAACATTGCACTTCTATTAGATCGTGGACTTGCGGACTCTAAATTGGGCCTCTAATGTTCTGTGTCCTACAAATAGCACCCATAGTTGCGAGATATACAAATTGACAAGCAGACTTGCGGGCTGGCTAGCTCAACATTGTACTTCTATTCAGTTCCGTGATATGCAAATTGACAGACGGACTCTAGGGCTGGCGGGCTCCGAGTAACGAGCAATACATACAAAATATGTACTTTTATAAAGTATGGACATGACATGTTATAGAGCATGTACAGATCCCTTATTCCATACTTAGCCATTTTTTTGGATCGCGGACTTGCGGGCTCTAAATTGGGCCTCTAATGTTTCGTGTCCTACAAATAGCACCTAGAGTTGCCCGATATACAAATTGACAAGCGGACTTGCGAGATGTCTCTCTCAACATTGCACTTATATTGTTCTGTGTCCTCCAAACAACATTCGGAGTTCCGCGATATACAAATTGACAGACGGACTCCAGGAC
>SNQJ01S0001431.1:21510-118429 GCA_010110895.2 Picea sitchensis | reverse complement strand
AAAAAAAAAAAAAAAAAAAAACTGCAAACCAGTTCAACAAATACAGACAGAGTAAACGAAAAACTATTGAATATGGAACACGGGCAGAAAAAAACGCACCTTTGCATGGATTCCTCTACATTCCTGTTTAGGAGTTTTTTTGTTTGTTTCTATGAACAAAAGTACAAAACAAAACGGATATGAACATAAGTTAACATGTAAAGAAAAAGGGAAGTACTATGTACATACACTAAAAAAAATAGAATAAGATGAATAGAGTAACAAATAGTCTTAGAAGAATGTACTTTTTTTTATTTTTTTTGCATAATGTATATTTCATAATTCAAGCACAACACCAACTGTATGGTCACCAAACCAGTATGTGTACAAATCAGGGAAAACTAAGAAGATGAATAATTTGTTTTTGTTTTTTTTTGCAACAAGCTATACATATATGATTTGAAACATAGAAATATGACTTTGCAATACCAATTGTATTGTGATCAGACCAATTGTATTGTGATTAGACCAAGCTGAATAATTCAAGTGCAATACCAATTGTATTGTGATCAGACCAATATGTGTCTAAGATAAACACACTGTATTGAGGAATGGGCACATTCAACCACACATGGTCAATAAGTGCATTTTGCAGATGGCTTGTGTTGTTCAAAAGAAAGCGGAGACTGTATTTGCATATGTAGTTTTCCAATTCTTTTTTTCTGCCATTATTTTGTAGCATGTCAATATTGAAGTCTCCTACAAGCATAATGGGTCTGTTCATATGGAAATGGACCAATGCATTGGAACTAACATCTACTATGTTGGAGAATGTTGCATGGGGAGCATCATATAGATTGAGTATTGCAACTTCTGTTTCATGGAAAAAAAAATTTGCAAGCACCAGCTCAACATTCTTTTCTTCGATATGTATATGGTCCAAAATTGGTACATGTTTTTTCACCAATATCATCACCCCATGTGTAATGTAACTTGATATGCAATTGTGATTTGGGAATTGTTTGTTATGCATGCATAATGCCATGTATGTTTCCTGCAAGCACATAATATCGGATTGCATTGTATCATAGTCATTGAGTATATCATCCATGTGTGCATTTAAGCTGCATGTGCTAAGTGAGAGAATTGATACAAATGAATTTGTTTATATGAATTGGTAATCATAATACAGTTGCCATTTTGCGGTGGTTCTGAGTCGTTCCATTTCAATATCAACTTTCTGTTTCACTTTGAAGTTATCTTTTGTAATAGGACTTAGTAAATACAAGGAGTTTATGCTTCTGGCATGGGACAATGTTGTGTACACAAGTCCGTGTATCCAAATTCCAACAGGATGAAATGCAACATTGTCAAGTGTTAGTCCTTGTGATCTGTGGACTGTACGTGCACATGCAAGTTTAATCGAAAACTGTTTTTGAATCTTCAGTCGACCTATCTTTGCTGATGTCGATACTGGCTTTGATATTCGCAAAATAGGTGTCCAATCGCTTGCAGTGTTTGAATTATATAGATAAGCCAACTTGCTTGCTTGTCACTTGCCTATATGCAGTTCATGGAACTTAATCCAAAGGACATCAAGTTTTTATATTTTCGTATAGCCTTTGAGTATTCCATATGCACCATTGACCAAGCCATCATGTTAATCATAGTTACAGGCATATATTTCAACCAACATTTCTAATTTCAGGACAAGGTGCAAAGGTAAAGCGATTGTATGTTCATGACCTGGCACATTTCCATGCTTTTCTTCTTCCAGGTCAATTGAATTGATGATGATATCATCGCCAGGCATGAGTGATAGCATGTGTGTGTTATGCATTGCAACATCCTTATTTGAGTAGAACAGGTAAGGGAACGTTGGGTCTGTTGGTGCAGGCCGCAAGCACCTTGAATTGATATATGTTAAGTCATCGTATGTTTGGTTGTTTGTCCGCATTCTATTCAGAATTGCAATGAATGTTTCATCTGTCTGGTGCATTGTAGTATGCAATTCAAAGCGTTTAATATTGTCTCTCCAGAAGTCATGCGTCATTGTTTGCATGTTAACAGTAGGTTGTTCAAATATCAAAGAATCTTGGATGGGTTGTGCCTGGTAAAGATCCCCACAGAATATCATGTCAGTGTTTCCAAAGCATTTCGTGTGCACATGTTTTATGCTTCTTAGTCGGTTGTCAATGGAATACAAGAACCAGCTTCCAATCAAAGATGCTTCATCTATAAAGACAAGTTGGAGTTCGTCATAAAGCTTAGACAATGTATCCAACATTTCCTTGCTAAGTGGAAGAAACTGTGACTTGTTAAAACACATTAAAAATGCATAGTGGACTGTTGTTCCACTTGCATTATATGCAACCTTTCTTGTGTATGAAACTATTAGGCCCTTTGGTTTCATAGGATCAGAGGAATTGTTTGAATCATAGATTTATATAAGCATTTGGAACAATGCTTTCGTTGTGAATGTCTTGCATGTTCCTGCTCCGCCTGTAAGGAACAATTGCACAGGAGTGTCAATGTTCAAGCATTTTTTAAGCACAATGTCCTTTAGAATTGTTTGTTGTTCTCGATTCAAAAGACGTCTTATTCTGTGGCATTCATTATTTTCAAATAGGAAAGGATGTTTTGTGACTTGAAAACCAAGATTGATACATTTTTCACTTCCACCTGCTCGAGGACGAGGCAAATCCGCTTGTAAGTCATAGGACTCCCAAGGAGTTCTGGTTGTTTTTCGGTTTGTGAATGTGTCATCAGGATTGTCATGGTTTTCTAGCTCATTAACTGAAATTTCTAGATCACCCCATGTTGGATTAACATTGCAGGTAAATCTAGCTTCATTGATGTGCACTATAGTCTCAGAGGCAACATACACAACCTCCCAAGTAGAGAAGTTATGTTTTAATGTCTCTTCGTTTTCATCGAACGAAACATACAACAACAATTTTTCTCTACAATAGTTTTCATAGTCAGAATGTTTATTGTATTTGACAAACCGTATCACAGAGGGTGTTTTTCTTTTTGATATGAGTGTACCATTTTTTTTGTAATGCGATATGAATTCTGCTAAGAAGATATGCCTAATAGGAGATGGACGCTGGAGGTAATAATCAACAATAGAGCTACATAGCACGTCTTCGTAATTGTCATGCTCTTGTTCTAGCAAAACCGATGGTTTAAGCATGAATGTGCGTTTCTCAAGTGGAGATGTGTTTATGAAGACACATTTTCTTGAACTACAAGTGAGGGGCAGGGAAAGTGCAATGTGAATTGCTTGCTGAGCAGACATTTGTTGAAGATTAAGCAACATATTACCAAGTGTGCATATCATTTGTATGGCATCAATATGACTTCTTTCATTTTCTTTGTGTATTCTTCTTAATGCACTTGTCATAGATTTGTCAACCTTTGTCATATAGGAGGTACAATACGATGCTGCAGCATATGCATTGAGCACGTATTGCGCATTTGTATTTGCTTTCCACATAACTGGCATGTCCTTGGAGAATTTGTTGTTCCAAATATGGGAAAGTTTCCGTTTAAGGAAAATTGTTGGTTGTTTTAAGTGTACATTGCATGGCTTGGATGTATTCATCTTCTGATAGATTTAGCTCTGTCAAGAAGTCATCGAAGCTCATCAGGTCATCAAATTCTCCTTGTTTTAGAAATGCGAACAAGGATTTAGATTTCTCAACAACAACATTGTCCTCTAAACTAAGTGGCTCTATGATTCTTGTAGCTCTCATTGGCGGCACAAGAAAGTTGTATCTGCAATGCAAATTTTTTCGTTTTCTACAACTTCTTGTATGGTAATGTCTATGAACTTTGGCAAGTTCTAGATCCAAATGATCTGTGTTGCATGTTATGTATTTGTCCATAAATTGCTTGATCTCTTAATTGTTGTCAGCTCCATAGATTGGTACACCCTCTATCCACAACAATGCATGGTCATGTTCATTTCCCCTATTATGGAATTCAGTCACAGAAAAGTAGTGTGTTATTTTTCCGAAAAACGTTTCATAATGGCATATCAATTGTCTCAAAGCATTTATTCTATGTCTATAGTACCAAGTACATGTCACTGGGTCTTTTCTTATGAGGTAGTCAATGTCATTATTTTCCAGTGTATTGGTTTGTTTTTTACGTTTCCTATTCCTATGCAAGTCAGATACGACAACCACCAATGGATCCCAGCAATGCTCCGCACTTGTAAATGTGATGAAAAATGTTGGCGGGCCCAATTGTCGGATCATTGCAAAAATAGTTTTCTTGTTTTGTTGCAAATAGTCAGGAGGTGTGTTTTTGAAATCTATGTATCCAATATCAAATTTCAGATTTTTTTCTAGGTTTACTTTGTACTTGACATCCTTGGCAAACAACTTTCTTCCTTGTAACTAACCTTTTCTTATTCGGAGCCACATGTAGGAGAGAATTTGTTCTATTATTATGCACATTGTTTTGAAAAACAAATTTGTTATGTGACAGAAGAAGTCATCGCTTGAATGTAGCAACTCACATTGGACTATTTTATGATAACTGAATCGTTTTGTAATGTCAGTGGCACGTGGATCTCCATAGAAGAGTGTTGGGAAATTCATTTCCTCGGCGAATTTGTCCTTGAATATTCCAAGTGGACACTGCCCCTCAGCATGTGCAATTTCGAAAATCTTGTCTTGCAAGTCACGAATACACTGTGAATCAGTGAATCCATGCACCAATGTCTCAACAGGTGTTTCATTCTCTGATTCATCACTTGTATCAAATTCACTAGCATTTTCGAGAGTCTCTGCAGAGTTGGCATCCTCTTCTGCAAGAACACTGTTCCAGTTCTCATTTATACAAATGTTTTGTGCTTTGTATAGGGCCTTGGAACATAATTCCTTTAATGCTTTCATAACAACATGCACATGCACTTTGCATGTTTGATACACATTTTTGTATCACAAGCGTCTTTTCAGAGCCACGACAATTGTCATTGTATCGCTAATGAATTGTGGCAAAGCTTTTTGCACAACATCTAGCTGAACATGCACATCAATAATCGATCAAGTTAAGCCCATCTGGGGACGTTTATAGCCCCAGGGCCTGATTTGTGCAAATGGAATTCGCAGAGAAACAAGTCTCTCTTCAATTTTCGTAAGTGCACTTACATTTGGTAGTGGTGTATTACATCTTATTTGGTCAAGGGTTGCAAATTGTGACATTTTTCCATTTTCAAGCAACCGTTTGCATGGAAGACAAATTTTGCCACTGAAAAATGTTTTATTGTGCACTGTCAAGCAGAGGTATTCTGCTTCCAAATCAGGCATGCAAGACTTACTGTTTTTTGAGAAATTCAATTGTTCACAAATTGCACATGCAATGGAAGGAGTGTCTTTAATTTGTTTCATGTAGGTCTGTCTTGCATCTTTCTTTCTCAAGGAGGTATGGGTAGAAAGTGTTTGCTGGTTTTCATTGGTAGTAGTGCAAGCTGTTGCTTCTAGCCCACAAAATGTGACAGTTGCATGATCATTCTAGAATATGCGACTATACCTATTTGTTGTGTTGTGCACGAACAAATTTCTTTAGATTGTGATATGTGAGTTTCTCTCTAAAAGGAAGCGTAGCAATGTATTTTTTTTCTCTCGTGCATGACCTTTTTCAAGTTGTCGTAACTTACTCTACGTTTCTTGTCCAAGGGCATGATGACCTGATGGAAACTGGGATGAATTTCACTATGATTCAGGTTGTGATAATTTAGTCTACGTTTTTTGTTTAAAGCATGTATGGCCTCATCACAACTCAGACGAATTTCATGCATAACTTTTTTCAAGTTGTGATAACTTAGTCTACGTTTTTTGTTTAAGTCCTGTATGGCCTCATCACAACTGGGATGAATTTCACACATGAATTTTTTGTTTAAGCCCTGTATGGCCATATCACAACCGGGAGGAGTTTCATTCTCACTAAAAAGCATACCACGTGTATGCAAATTCGATGTGGTTTGGGTGGCATGGAAATTGAACCCTGAACGAGTGATATGTCCAAGCAAAGGTTGATAATGGATATGTGTTGTATTTGTTTTCAACGAGAGGATGTCAATTGTTCGATCGTAATTTGAATCAATAGACCAGGAATGAACAATACCATCAGGCAAGGCCGATCAGACCTGGATATTTACTCTGAATATGATAGACAACCATTGCAAATAGAATCTGCAACCCTCCACATTACCTTTTTCATATGGTAGAGCCATGTTTACAAGGTATTCTTGCCAACTTCCAATTGCCAACATATTTTCTAGGAGATATGGAGAAAGGTGTTGATGCAAGCAACTAAAAGCTTGTTGGCTGCCGCCTATAATTGCATTCCAAAAGGACTATACAATGTAAAGCCACAGAGACTGCACATTGAACTCCACTGCTACCAAACAACAAATTGATTTGAACAGACCATCTCCATAGTTGTTGCTAGTTGTAAACCATGGCAATCTATGTGATGCATAATATGTTTCCATTGTGATTCAAGGTCTTTGCAAATGAGGGACAAGTAAACATGAGCTCCTTCAATATTGCATATGGACAATTTTATGTAAAGTAGTGGTTCATAATGACTACTGATAGCATTAGCATCATGGAACAAGATGCAATATGGATTGTCAGATGCAGTTTTGTTGAATAGTAGATATCTTATTTTTCTTGTCAATGACCATATTCCAATCGATATATTGATCCAGTTAGACATCCATCGTATACAAAATGTATCTCCCCAAAGTCCTCTCTCATGTGCAGGTAGAATTGGAGATGTAGACAATCACATCTTTGAAAAATACATAGTGACATCATGTATTCCATGCAACTGTCGAAGAAAATCAGATTCCAGTTCATATTCATACGACTTTAATGCCTCAATGTCGCCATTTTTTAAACAGCCTAAGAAATAATCTATCAATCCATTGCGCAAGTCGGTCGAGGAATAACGGAAATGCACTAGAACCTGAAATGCATCGAAAAGGCAATCACCTATAGTATACGAGAATGCATCCAATCTAAAAAGCCCATTGCTATGCAAAACCTCGTCAATGTTGTCTTGTATAATGGAATGTGTATCTATTTCATACAACTCAATATCTATTACTTCTTTCATCTTTTGAACTGTGATTTTGAAGCTGTTTCTTAGATACTTTCAATTTACATGAAAACAGAGAAAAGGGGAAAAAAAGAATAAAACGAGGAAAAAAAAGAAAAAGGAAAGCAAAATAGGAAAACTACAAGCGCGAAACTGCATACCAATCCATGTATGTATCTTTCAACCTTCTTCTTGTCAACTTCAATCCCCCCTAGTACCCATAGAAAATGACAAGAAAACAAACCCACACTGGAAAGTGAACCAAATATAAGAAAAAACGCAAATAAATAACACCATAAATTTACTGAGCAGAAGGATTGATTTGAACCTATTCATGGCGTGCATCCTACAAGCTTCTCAGAGCCAAAAAACGTTCTACAAAATAGAAAGGACAGGACAAAGAAAATAGGTGGACGCAGTTTTCCGACCCACAGAATAAAAGCATTGCTTGCCTCTACACCCGATGGATGGTTCCCTCTTATCATAGCTCCGAACTAGTTTTCGAAAACCCCTCTGCATTGCAATTTTCGAAATAGCTATGGACGTGGCAGTCGGCATATGAAAACACGTGGTTTCTAGGAACATAAGTTAAGAGCACAAAGAAATATGGTATGCAACAGAATTTCGAGGCAGGGACTCCCACCATTGAAAAATAGCAACGAAACAATGGCACATAAACTTATCGTCAACGAGGGATGACAACAACTCAGCCCCAAAAAATTGCCAACCGCAACAACAGGTCCAACAACTTACAAAGTTGAAGAACAACAAACTAGTGAACAACCGCAAAGAGGTCCAACTCCAACTGTAGGACCTCAACTTTGCAAAGTTGAATCAAACAAGAACAAGAATCATGGAACGAACCAGCGAACAAGCATCAACCACTGAACTGGTGATGCCGGTGGAGAACAATTCAACACAATGTCACTGCAAACAACACCATAAAAAAAATGGAATGAAACTGTATTGCAACGCATCTATATAATGAACATTTAAGATTGCCATACGTGTTAGGTAAACACTTAAGACTGTCAGAAATGTCGAAGGGTGTAGCCCTGTGCAAACATTTAAGAGAAAATACAGCGTGGCATGCCTGTTCTCTCGAACCACGTAAGAATAAAGAAAATATCACACATAGTAATATGCTAGAGAAATGTATTCTACCTAGGAGAAAATGCTAAGCCAAACATTCGATATAATTCTAGAATTAATCCACCTTCAACCAATGCATAAGAAAATACATGATTCAAAAAGACCATATACGATCAAATACTTTGGATATG
Organism: Picea sitchensis; assembly: GCA_010110895.2. Classification (NCBI taxonomy): domain Eukaryota; kingdom Viridiplantae; phylum Streptophyta; class Pinopsida; order Pinales; family Pinaceae; genus Picea; species Picea sitchensis. The sequence continues at coordinate 110,048 of SNQJ01S0001431.1, read as the reverse complement.
CTAACATATATAACATTGGGAATAGCGAAGCCGACAATAAGACTTCCAATCCGTTGTCCATTCAGATCATGACATATATGATACTTTTTATTATATAAAAATCAATGTTTTCAGTTCCCTGGTTCCAACAATAGATAATATGGAAATATTTGTGGTCAAAGGACAATCTAATACGAGGTCAACAAATTATCGATCACTATAGTCCCTCTATGCCTATGGCAGAGACTAATAAAAGTAAGTCATATGCATATTATGAGAGAAACAAAAAAAATGTAAAAAAATAAACAACAAATGCATGTAATTGTGTTAATGTTTATGTATTTATTATTTTTTTTTCCTTTGATATTATAATACTTTATTACACTTTAATTTTGAGTGACTTTGATATTATAATATTTTATTAAACTTTAATTTTGAGTGACTTTGCATGGTTGTTTTCTTTTGGCTAAGCTTTATGTTTTTGTTTTTTAAGGATTTATGTCTTTTGGTTATACTTTGTGGTGGCTACTCTGTATCAAAATCTTTCTTATTTTTAATGTATATTTTATCTATTTTATAAAAATATGAAGCAGTCTATTAAAAAATTGATGAAAAATGAACACTACACAAATTTATCAGTAATTTCTATACATTCAAAATGTATTAAAATTGCAACCCATGTTTTGGTTAGGTTGCAAACATCATCTATGCAAACACTCTCCAAGGCTACTTCACATTGCCATCTATGCAAACACTCTCCAAGGCTACTTCACATTGCTTTGTGCATGCACTTTGCTTCTTCCCACATTGAGCTCAACATACCACATGTCAAGGATTTTCTACCATAATACACACCCAATAGTTTCTCTATAAGCATTTTGATACTATGTTACTTCTATAGTTGTTTCATATTCAAATTCTAATGTTTTTAGCTTTCTCGTAGCATATACATTATGAAAGTAGCTTTCATACAAGGTACCTCTAGAGCTAGATATTGTTGTAGTATATGTTAAGCAAATGAGAAGATGTTACAAGGGTATATTATTGAAGAGATACTAGTACTATATGTAATATTTGTGTTTCAACCCCTAAATTATAATACTTTAAATCATGTATTATTTGAATGATGAGGATATGTGACAAGACTTGAGGTTGCATGAGTTGAGTCAAATGGCCCGTGCGCAAATAAAGTAATTACATTGTAAATGTTCCTAATGTGGAGCTCAAGGCCAAGGCCAACTAGCGAATGCATGTGAGACCCATGGTGGGCTAGGATATTAGTGTGCTTTTTATATTTTCCATATCCACCAAAAAGGTTGATTGAGGAAACAAGAAGGGGACCATGATACCACTAGAAGGGAAGAGGAAAGGGGGTCCAAGGGGTGACAAATAATCCCAAGTTGCATAATTTTGTAACTTTTTGCCTTTCTCCTTATTATCATGTGCTTTATTTAAATCTCAACCACCATCTTTGACTTAAAGGTCAATCATTGAATGATTGTGGTGGTTGTTGGGGAAGTCCACCTTCCATGGTTATGAAGTCATGGGGATTAAGTATAATAGAAGGAAGGAGTGCAAGAGGCTCCATCCTCATAGGAATGCAAACCTTCTCTGTTCCCAAGCACTCTCCTTCCTCATATAAATTTGAATTAGCCATCACTCTCGTCATATGCTTACCATTTTTGGGTGACCATTCTTCTCACCATTCTAGCCAAATCCTCTCATGCCAAAAGACACCAATGAAGCTATAGGAACTACAATCTCCTGTTAGAGACTAGGATTTGAACCTATGAATGACCAAATTGAGTTGTGAAAGAGAATATGGTGAACTAGAGAAGAGAGGTGGACGATTGTGGAGGAGCATACAGGTTGGTTGTTTAGTAAACTGTTCATTTTCCTTTAAATTGTCATTCATTGAGTGCCCAAGAGCTAAGGTATAACTTTGATGGGTTTTTCCTAAAGGCGGACAACAAATTGGACCTCTTCTACACACACTAAAGACCACTAGAGGGAAGAATATTCCAAAGGGACCATTAAGTCAAGAAGGGAAACATGTTCCTTGTGTTGTGTAAGATGGTTGAGTGGGAGTGTCATGGTTATGTTGGCTAGATGGTTACCTAAAGAGTTTTGGTGAACAATTTGGTTGAGCTCAAGAATAAATGGGTTGGGTGAGTGACCCATGAATCCTTAGTCAATTTCCTTCACCTTGGTTGGTATCATGGTTTAGATTGGGGCTAAAATCCATAGTTGATTCCTTGGTTGGGTGGAAAATCGCTCGTCAATAACCAGTTTAGTGGACTTGCATTCATTAATAGATAAGTATTCATATCTATCTGTGTTTGGAATGGTTTTTTATTTGTGATATGATGTGTTATACATTGACTTTAATGGGGAATGTATGAATTTCAAATATGCATTGTTATTTTGCTACTATATTGTTTATGCATATGAATTCAAAATGGAATTGTTGTTAGAGTTTTGAATTTAGCCTGACAATTGGTTAATAAAGGAAATAATTCAATGTGGAGTGCCTTGATGGCTGAGGAAGGCATCCAAGTATGTGACAAAGTGGTACCAGAGCCAAGTTTTCAGCACCAAGCTATTATGGCTAGTTTATGTGAATTGTTCAAGATAATTTACAGTTGCATGCCAATAGTTTAACAAAATTGCCTAAGTGAAACCTAGCTAATCATGTTAATTCAAATGCTCATAACGATGAGATAATGAGTTGATTTTGTTTATGAAAAAAAATTGAAGTGGAAGTTTTAGTTTAACTGATTGTTGGCATGCATAGTTATGTTGCATCGCTTGCTTGTAGCCATTCATAAATTTGAATGATATTAGAATGCATTAAGTTCGAAATAGTGTTAAGTATTTAGATATCAAATGCCCTTGAGAAGTTATGCTTTCTTGATTTGTTGCAATAGTCAGATGTATGCATCCATGAAATTTGAATAGCCTTAGATTTTATGTGGGTTTGAATTTATGTAATATATTTGAATTTGGGTTATTTCCAAAACGTACAATTCGAAGTATTCATGTATCTTGCCATGATTGAAGGCCAAATGCCAATGTGGAATGGGGCAAGATTTTCCAAGTGATTGAACCCTTCTTGTTTTCAAAACCAACATTTTTCTTCAAGGTTTAGAACCTTTTTATTCAAATTAGGTGGGTCATTGGAAAGGGCATGATGATCTAGTTCTTATTTCAAAGGAATTGATCAAATAGGCTTGATGGCCTTCTCATTTTTCTTAGGTATTATTTCAAAAAATTAGCCTAACAACCCTTTTCTTCAAAATTGGGCATAATTTTGTAAGTGGCCTAATAGGTCATCATTAAGAGAGCCTCGATAACCTTATATCTACCTTCCTTTGCTTCAAAGTGCATCTTTCAAAGTGGGTTGAAGACCTCCTTTTCCCTTATTTTTTAGCCAAGTACTTTGAAGAAAGCCGAAGGACTTTTCTTCAAAGTTGGGACGAATCTTTGAATCAGCCTAAAGGATTTTCTCTGAAGATCGCCTAATTATGTTCAAAAGTGGCTTAATGGAAGATTAGGCATATCTTTTGAAATGGGCCGGTGGAAGGTCAAGTCACATATTTAGAACAACCTAAAGAACTTCAATCAAGTTTTTGAAGTGGCCTTTTCTCTTTGAAATTGGGCAAAACTTTGAAAAGTGGTTAATGACCAATCTTTTGAAGAGGTCCAATGGCCTTTCCCTTCAAATTGAGTAGAACTCCAAAACATGGCTAGTGGCCAATATTTCAAAGAACCTCGATGGCCTTTCCCTTCGAATCAAGTGGAACTTCAAAAGGTGGCCCATGGCCAATCTTTCAAATAGGCGTGATGGCCTTTCCCTTCAAATCGAGCAAAACTTTGAAAAGTGATCGATCATCCAATCTTTGAAGAGGCCCAATGGCCTTTCCCTTCAAATTGGGTGGAACTTTAAAAAGTGGTCGATAATCTTCTCCTTCAAATCAAGTGATATTTCAAAAGTGGTATGACCAAACTTTTGAAGTGGTTGAAATCTTGATGATAAGAAAGGGAGCCAATCCTTTACATGGGGTTGATGTTTAGAAATAGCTCAATGTTCATTATTTCAAAGAAGACTCGATGGCAGAGATGTTGTCTGAAATAGGTCGATGCCTTCTTGTGAAAGAGGCCTTCGACACCCACCAATGAATGAAGTGTTTCCACATTGTGGAAAATTTACAATTACAAAATCAAGACTGGAGCCAAAATCTTATTTTGGGCATAACTTGAGCATATGAGCTCAGATAGAGTTGGGATTTTAGGTGGAAGTTTGCAAAGACAATATCTATGCAATTGTACTTGAGCTTGAGTTTGTATATTTGGAATTAGATTTCCAAATTGACAAAATATAATTTTTAGGGGACAAGATAGTACTTTCTACCAACAACTTCATTTATAATGAAATTTAGACAAGAAGGTCTATTGATAGGAACAAAAAAACCTAGAAAATCATTTGAGAAGATTCTAAAGGATTGAATGGAATTGAAAAAATGGAGCCAAATCCACTATTCTAGGATACTTTTTGGTAGTTTTGGAAATTGTATTGGAAGGAAAATCAACATGAGACAACAAATCTATAAAACAATTCTTAGCCAACATTTCATCTCCTTAATAATCTGGACAACATTTTTTTTTTTAAGTAAAAAAAGGCAGGTCCTATTATATTAATATTGCAAAATTACAGAGTTTTATTGGAGTGCCAACTGTCCCGCCTGGAAAGGAAATCGAGACAGCTGGCCATTCCATGCCACTTTCCGAACTCAAAATTTCAGGCTACCATCCTGCCCGAAGGAAACCAGGATGCACGACCAACTTCAGTATTGGTATGTTCTTCACTATGCTACCGCTACCATTGCTACAAGCTAATTGAGCTACAACTCTGGTTCGCAATAAAAGAAAAACGTTTCTAACTATGAGCATGCAAAAAAACCTTTTAACCGGTGTCCTCATGATCGTCTTCATTCTATCCGTGTCTGACTGGAATTGCGTAGACTTGTGCGCAAGTGGGGCATTGGTGTCTTGGGGTAGTGCTGGAGTAGGTGACACAAATCATATCCAGGCATTGGTTGATGCGGATGGCCTTGAAAATTTGGTCGTCCACCATGCTGCGTACATCGAAGATTAATTCCAGATGGTCTAGGTGAAGAAATGGTGGCTGGTCCTGCAAGTCTTGCGGAGTGGAGGAGAGGGGAGTTTTCATCCGTGCGTCGGCCTCATCCTGGTGCTCTCGCTGCCTATTCTGTTGCGCCATATCCTTAAGAGGTTTGCCGGTTGTGATATGGATGTTTCCTTCTATGCCTTCCAGTATCTCTTCCTCCATGAAGCAAGGTGTATATTCCTCAGTTGGAGTGTCCCTGGGACCATGTGCTGCTCTTGGAGCAGGGGTTATGGCATCCTTTCCAAAACAAGCGGGGGGAGCCCATTTGTCCAGAACCGCGAAGAGGAGGTTCTCTGAGTAATTATGGATAGATTCCTCCGGATTAATCTCCTCGACTTACGCCATGGGAGACGTTCCAATTATTTTGGACTTCCTGGGTCTCCTCCTGCTAGCGAGAGCCAATGCTCTTTCAAATTTCTTCTGCCTCTTCCTACATAAGTCTGCCGCATACCAAGCAGCGCCTCTGCGAGGCCGCCCCCTTGCTCTTGGCATGCTTAAAAACAAAGCTATTGTCAAAATACCAGCTAAAAGGGTGTCTCTATACCTGCACCTCGAATGTTCATCCTTCGGCTCTGCAACCTTCAAATTCATCACAAAGCTTCCAAGGCTATTGATAAGGACGAGTATGATATCTATGGCCATTAAGGCAATGGTCTTAATGCGTTGATTGGCCGTCCTCCTTGCGCGAGTGAGAGGCCTTGTCATTTGGTGAAGGTTGTCTTGGTTTATACCCATCATAAATGGCGAGGAGATGGGAGCTGGTGGCTAGCATTTATGGCACCACCCGGCTCTAATCTGCGTGTCCTTCCCTCTCTGCGTGGCACCCCGTCCGGGGATAATTTGGACAACATTGTCCTAGTGAAAATTTTACATATCTTTACAGTTTGAAAGATAATGATTTTCATCATATTTTATAACCTTGATCAATGTACCAAAAGGAGGTAAGTTTTCATCTTGAGAAGGATGCAAAAGATGACTGGAATAATATATTTTTTAAACAAAAGTTGTTGAGTGTTCGCGGTCGAGAATAATATTAGTGCTTATTATAAAGTTTTTTTAATTCTCACTCGATTAGATAATGATTTTGATCATATTTTCTAACATTGAGCAATGTACCAAAAGGAGTTAAGTTGTCATCTTGAGAAGGATGCAAAAGATGATTGGGATAATAGATTTTTGAAAGGAAAGTTGTCGAGTGTTCATGGTCAAGAATAATATCAATTCCTATTATAAAATATTTCCAATTCTCACCCGATTTTCTTCTTTTGGTGATGGAAAATTGTTTATGACATTGAATTGCAATGACAATACAACAAAAAATGAGTGAGTTGTGAACTTCCAGGTATTGTGACTTTCAACTATGAACTTAGAATGAGATGAAAGTACAAGCATTGGAAATCTATTTTAAAGAAAAATAAAGTGGAACACTCAAGTTTGAGAAATATATTTCCTAGTTACTTTCAAATAATTTCATAACAGAGCCTCTGGGATTAATTTGACAAGATAAATTGTTAATGTGGTTGATCCTAGAAGTATCATAAACGTGGGGAAAGAGGTTTATCATGAAGTATGAACATCCAAGATGTAAAAATGGCCATGGATGATTGCATATGTGGTACTTGCATAATGATGCAAAGGCACAATGGGTTGGGAAAGAGCACGGTGGTCAAAGGTACTTGTCAAACCAAAACTTATGTATAAAGGGTGTGAAGCATTATGAGCTTCACCTTATCACATGAGTAGTTGATGATAAAGGGATAAGTTGTTCTTGTGTCTATATTGCCTCAAAGATGTAGAGCAAGCTGATAAGAATCACACAAAGTATGGAAGTATTATGGGATCGTGTGAAGTGAATGATGAACTTCAATCCACCTGGGAGTTGTTATCGAGGGAATGAGCCACTATGTTGCATGGATATATTATGTGAGACATGATATGAGACAGAGAAGAGCTTTGCTTAGAACTCTTCAATGCACAATGAATAAATTCCAAAGTCAAACAAAGCTTGAAAGCAACAAGGATCAACTTGAGCACTGCAAATATTTGGAGAAGGAAGTAACAAGAAAAGTTAGGCTTTGCCAGGAAGGAATCGAGGAAAATGTGGGAGCTTCTCTCACCCTAAAACTCTATTTGGATTATAGTGTAGAATGCATCCTTTTGAAGTAGCAATTATGATTTTATGTGTATAAATTGATTATTATTAGATTGGGTGAGAAATCACAACTAACGATATATTGTGTGAATGGTAGTAAGTCCATTGAGTATATCAACTATGCTTTGGAATTCCATGCTATGTAGAGGAATTGGAAGGGAGAATTCATTAAATAAATATCTTGGTATGTTGCTTATATTTCTCTAGATTGAGAAAGTTTCTACATGTAAATAGATAATCCACGGGAATGCCACCGACGTGCAAGGGATTAAAAATAGTTGAAATATGTATACGTTGGTGAGCATATTGAAGGATAATACGTGGTATAATGTGCATGTAGACATGCTTGAGCGTATAAGTGATATTGCACATTTGGTAAGAGTGGTGTGTTGTTATATCTGCAATGAGTATGGCATAATGTCTAATGTGGTTGTTAATTGGTTGTATAACCAAGAATGGTTGACGATGTTGATGATATTGTTGCTTGTGAAAATCAACCCCATGTAGAAGGAATAAGTAAAAGAGGTTGTTTGTTGAAAGGTTGATGAGGTGAGCACATGAGTTTCCGCGAGGCATTAGATAATAAGGTAACATCGGTTGTTGATGGCAACGATACAAGTACAAAATTGGTCATGCCAATTATTCATGCTTGTTGAAATGGAATAAGAATTCCTAATTTAATCATGTTTTAATATCATAAGTTGATGTATTTATGATGTCCAGATGCATTCATGTGATTGATGCTCAAGTTAGGGTATGGTAGAGGAAGGAGGCATTGGACCTATGAAGATCATTAAAATCTTTAAAATGCATTCATATGATAGTATGTCATCATTGAGTTGGTTAAGAGGTAATAACCAAAGTGAATGAGTATTTACATTGATGTTATGAATTTGGATGCCATGTGTGAGCCATGTTGTTGTTGCACTTGGCAAGGCCTATTTCACAACATGGGTATCCTTAGTCTCCCTACTTGTGTTGGTGTCTTGGATTGTGACCCTCTTGCCAACATTATGAACACCAAAGAGGGGGAAGGGTTTCCTAAATGATTGTTGAGCAAAGAAGGGAAAGGTCTTATAGTATGCCTAAGGGAATGTTTAGTAGAGAAAGGGTATATTCCTAGTGTTGTGTTTTTGGGTTAAAGAGGAAGGTGTCCAGATCATTGAATAACTGTTGGGGAGGTGGCTGGGTGATTCATCGATGAATTGGTTAAGCATTCCAACTTATCATGGTGGATTGCATCATCAAACATTATGGTATTTTAGGATCAATTCAAGGTTGCTTTAATTGAATGTGCATAAGTAGGCCATGTAAATGTGCAAGTTGTGACCATGCATACATAAAATTTGGCACATATGTTTGATTGCATTATGAAAAATGGATGCTTGTGTCGATAATGCATATACGATAAACAATATATCGTTGTAGTTAATATGTTAACAACTAAAAGTGATTCAATTATTGGTATCTTATAATTTTGAGATCATCTAATGTGATGTTATGGATGTTGCAATGGAAGGAGTGTATGCATGAATACTCACAATTTGGTTGGCTGAGTGAAAGCTCTCTCTAGGAGAATAGAATCACAAGTAGAATTATCATGGATATGATTGTGAGAGTAAGTCTATGTTGAAGAATAGTGACTGTTGCATGCAAGGGCCAAACATTATGGGAGGAACCTCATAGTTGTGAGACTTGGTTTCCATGTGAAACAAATTCAAATTTTTTGTTGAAATTATTATGATGAGATCTCATGGTAAATGTATGTGTACAATATAAGTGAGACTATGGATCTATCTAATAAGGACATATGAAGGCTACTATAAGCTAAAAAGCATCGGGAGGATGCTACTATGATGACATTGAAACCTTGTGTCATGCCTTGATCACCTTAACCTATATTGCTTAGTAGAGGTTTCCAATGAGATGCTCTTGCATTAAGACTCTATAAGTTTGCACTCTTCTTGCATGTGAAGCCTTGGAAAATTATGGATTGCCAAAGGGACTGTTTAATAGAGAAGGGGATGTTTGAGCTTGGAAGGTTGAGTGGTTGTTGGGAAGAGGCAACTTGAATGAACTTTTCATGATCATGACATATGCTAGTTGGAACCAATAAGATGATATTTATTTTGGGTGTGTCAGAGAAGATAGTGAGTTGAATCTTGCACATGGAAACCTTATGGAGTGGAGATATATTCCTACAAATAATTATTGGGATAAATTGCATACATAACCTTGTGTTTTGAATATTTATGTCTCATTTATGAACTTGAAATTCTAATTGATGGGATAATTGCCGCATAAAAGGCTACAAATGCATGTTTTTCCTTTGATGATTGCTATGGGTATATTTTGGAATGATAAGGTCTTTGTGGTATTCCAATGTAGAAGAAGGATCTGTTGAAGCATTATGTCTAAGATAACCAACAATTGCAAGTTTTCAATGAAGGGATAGTAATGTAGATGAAACTAAACAAGGGAGACAAAGCCTCATTGTTGGAAAGAATGAACATCGAGGATAGTGTTATCTAAAGCGGGGGGGTGTGTAATATCTTGGTTTCAACCCCTAAATCATAAAACATTAAATATTGTATTATTTGAATGGTGAGCATATGTGATGGGACTCAAGCCACATGAGTTGAGTTAAATAACCTTGTGTATAAATAATGTAATTACATTGTAACTAATGTGGGGTTCAAGGCCAAAGACCAACCAACAAATGCATGTGAGTGAGATGGTGGGCTATGACTATGGTGAGGTTGCTATATTTTCCATGATGTGCGTATGGTTATGTAAAAGCACGAATAAAGAGGAAATATATAATAATATAATATAAACCAAAAAAGGTTGCTTGAGGAAGCAATAAGGGGACCATGATACCACTAGAGGGGAAGATGAAAATAATCCAAGGGGTGACAAATAATCCAAGTTGTTGAAGTTCCTAACTTTTTCCATTTTCCTTATTACCATGTGCTTTATTTAAATCTCAACCACCATTGACTTAAAGGCCAATCATTGGATGCATCTGGTCATTGGTGGGAAGTCCACCTTCCATAGTTACGAGGGAACAGGGGTTGAGTACAACACGAGGAAGTAGTGTAAGAGGTTCCATTCTCGTAGGAATTCAAACATTCTCTCCTCCTGTGCATTCTCCTTCCTTGTGAAAATTCAAATTGGCTCATGTTGTCATCATATTCTTAATAGTTTTTGGGTGACCATTCTTCTCACCATTCCAACCATATTCTTTCATGCCAAAAGACACCATTTAAGCTCTAGGAACTACATTCTCATGTTCAAGACTGGGATTCAAAATTGTGAATGAACAAATTGAGCTGTGAAAGAGAAGATGGTGAACTAGAGAATAGAGATGGATGGTTGTAGAGGAGCATAAAGGCCGTGTTGATTAGAAACCATCCATTTTCTTATATATTGTTGCTCTTTAAGTGCCCAAGAGCCAAGGTATAAACTTATTGGGTTGTTCTAGACAATGTATTATTCTCTTACTGCGCACACCAAGGAGCACTAGAGGGATGAAGGTTCCTAGGGGATTGTTAAGGAAAGAAGGGAAATACATTTCTTGTGTTGTGTGAGGTGGTGGAAAGGAAATATATTTCTATGGTTACCATCCTTGGTTAGTTTTCTTCACATTGGCGGTATCATGGTGTAGCATGGGGATGGAATCCTTAGTTGATTCCTACGATTGGATGGAAAATCACTCCTCGACAATTAGTTTGGTGGACTTTCATTCTTTTATAGATAAGTATTCATATATACCTTTGTTTGCAATATGATGTATGGTGCCTTGAATTTAATGGGAAATATATGAATTTCTAACATGCATTGTTATTCCATTGTTATATTGTTTGTGCATGTGAATTTGAAATGGAATTGTTGTTAGAGTTTCAAATTTAGCCTAATAATGGGTTAATTGAGGAAAACATTTGATATGGAGTGTCCCAATGGTAAAGGAAGGCATCTAGGTATGTGACACTGCATATTGTTATGGTGTCGATCATGACATTTATAGAGATCAAATTTACACTTATTAGGTTATTGCTATTGCATTGGTAGTAACACATCAAAATATACAAGGAAGTATATAGAGTTGTAATTCTTTTGATATGCTTGAAAAGCCGCCAAAACTGAAAAATATTTTAGCATTTCACATAAAGTTGGGAGTGGAATGTCCTTGAAGATTGGACAAATTTGACATTGATGCCATACCCCCACATTGTGATGATACAATTGTTTTTGCCAGTCGTTTTAGAAGAACCTTGTGTTGCTTTTACATGAGGATGCATTATTGTTTTTTATCAAATTATAATGAATCAACTCAACTCACAACTTTGAATAATGATTGTGGTGTAGTGATACAACAATTTGCATTAGCAAGGCATTTGGTTGTTAATCATAATTTTATTAATTTATAAAGACATTTGTCGGTCTAGAAAACAAGTTGCCTATTGTCATGGGAAACGATGTTAAGAGTGATCTTTTAGATTGTCAAATAATGATGACTATTGCAACTTTCATAGGACTTGTGGATTAGGCTATGTGGATTACTCCTAAAAAAATATTTTTATGAGTGTTGGCACAAAAGATGCCAAAAAGAAACTAATAAAAAATATTGTAGAAAAGTCTCTAACGTTACATTGATTCATATTAGAATGTTTCAAAGGTTTGATTTCGTACAATATTTTCAATGTGGTTATCAATGAATCGGTTCCAATGTTGTTTTCAATGTCCAAAACAATGTTTATCTGTAGTGAAATTTGTGTGAACTATGCAAATATATTTTCCTCTCTATACTTGAAAATATGTAATTCATTGGATAATGAATGCTCTTATTCAAAGAGCAATAAAATCTTAGTGTGGGGTGCATTTTTATTTTTATTTTTGGTCAAGATCATCACTTAACACATCAAACTTTGAAACAAAACTTGGCTAAAACACCAACTCCAAAATACCAAGAAAATATAGATGATATCATGTAATGATTCCTTTGAAACTAGTTCCTTCATAATGACCTCAACCTACATATCCTAAGTTGCCTCAACTATCCAAGTCTCCATGTTTTCAAAGAAACTAATACCCAACTTCTTCTTTGTATCTAACGAATCTGGAAATTTTCCAACAATGGTGGCCATTCTTCTTGTAAATTGAGTTTTGGGTCTACAACCCTTCAAAATTTGTGGTAAAGGAATGCACAATATTCTAACCAAAATCATTTAGATATTTACAATTCAAAAGTAATATTTTAGTGGAGAACATTAACTAGAATGAGTCCTCCTTGTATACACATGACCCTCTTCTTCAATGGCTAGAGATAGAGATCTCCCTCTTGAGTGTCATGGGGTGATTCTTTACTTCCTATGTTGTATGCCAAATGAAGTTGCATTTAATAAATGGTGCCTATTGAATTGGGAAGTGAAAGGTATGTATTTGAACTCCTATCAGGGGTTGGGATACAAGTATGTTTACCTTATGTTGAATGTTGAAGCGACAAGGAGTCAAGTTTTGTAGTAGAGGACTTGGAATATAGCATGATATTTGGATTATGTTTGGTCATGGAGGGTAAATTTTAATCCAAAGAACCTTGGGTCGACACATTGTCATTTGAGGTTGGAGTTCCTATCTCTTCCAATTGATTTATGACCTTTTATGGATTTATTTTCCAATTAGTTTGGAAAGGTGTTGATTATGGATGGACAATGTGATTCATTTCAAGACAACCCAAGGATTTTTTGTATAAGTTGATCCAAAAAATAAACTACCGCCATTTATTTATGTCATGACAATGGACGGGGTTCAATAGTAGAAGATTTTCTATCCGAATATTCTTGATGCTTGCTTTGGATGTCAATTCCAATAACACCTCATTAGAGATTGGCCTCACTGGAAACCCCCTAAGAATTTTTCCTAGATTATAGGCACCACAACTTCAACTATACTTGCTGATAAGGCCAGTTCATCGGTCAGTTCTAGAAAAGTGGACAAGGAGGATGGCCCATAGGCCAAGGATGGGTGGGCATTTATTCATCAATCTTAGACCTCCGGTGGTGGATCTAGTGTAGGCGTGGTTCAAGAGTATGCGAGGAATGTAGGAGGCCCTATATTACAACCAGGTCTAGATCCAGTTTCTAGAGGATCTATGAATAGTTCTCAAAGTTAGAGCACTATCCCAACTTCTTATGCATGGGTTAGTGATTAGTCATAGGGTATGGATGTTGATGAAGGGTCGCATCAAGTGGGAGGGAGCTTCATCTCCCACTTGTTTGGACAAGCCTGGTAGAGCAGTCAATACCACTCCATAGGTGAAATCCTTCAAGGAAGTTGTGAACCTTTCTCCAAACAAGGATTATCCATCTTTGCAGAATATAACATTCATCAATAGATTTAGAAATATGGGAAACCATGTCTTCTTAGAATGAATATCTCCCTTATTTAATGGAACAATAGAGGTAAAGTCTACTAGGTCTGAGCTTCAAAACCACATGAGTTATGTTTGGAATGGTTCCTTTTGGACTACGAATCATTCTCAAGGAGGGGGGTGGTTCTAGATATTTCCTTTTATTTGCAAACTTGTGTTTAGCTTATGGTTGTGATCCTAACAACAAGTGTTTGTGGACCACTCTATTGATTCAAGAGAGATTGGTGCGATTTTGTTTAGTATATGCTCCCAATATGAATTCGACTAGGTGGAATCTTTGGGAGTTTATGGCTTCTTCCTTTCCATATGTGGAGTGGATTGTTGGTGAAGATTTAAATATGGTTGAGTGGGAGGGTCATCGAGGTGGTGTTATGAGAGCGATTGTTAGTGGATTTGAAAAACATGCTTGGGCAAGATGCAAGCCTACTCTTCAACTCTTTGATCCTAGATGGGGGAAAATAGAGCTTGATTATGGGGGCAGGTTTAGTTGGTTTAATTTTAGGTAGGGTAATGGAAAGGTGCATGCAGGATTAGATAGGGGTGTATGGTCCTTGGGATGACAACTATTTTTTGAATTCTCAAAGTTCAATTGATGTGTTGACTAAGGCTACCGGGTCAAAACATTTACCTATCTAAACTTCCATTTAGGTGGGAAATGTGGTGGATTCAAATCCCTCTTCTTTATACATGCTAAATGTTTCTTAATTAGAGTCCCTTAAATTTTGTTGCCTTGTTCACATGGTTCATAACCTTGTCCTATTAGAAGGATAGGTTAGTTGTTGTGGTGCGAGGATATTGTTGACAAAACTATCAAGTTCATGAGAGGCTAGGGGTGAATGATTGTATGAAAGCATAGATGGAAGCCTAGGGGGGTTAGACACAATCTAGAGGAGGTGTATACCTTCTTGGAGGAAGATTTGCATAACATTGTTCATCATGGGGATGCATTTGAATTAGAATTGGTGGTGCATAGAGAGGAGGGATACATAGCCAGTGGAGCATGGGTGCTTCCTCATTTGTTGTGGATTCAAGAGGGGGATGAGGGATCCAAGTTATTTTTGTATTATTTGAAGAAGAAAGTGGTAGTTGATAGGGTTCTTGGTCTTCGCAAAGATGATGGATAGCTTGAGGAGGATCTAGCTAAGATTCAAGGTATGTCTAGTGATCATTTTTGAAGTATTTTCTCTTCTTACCCTTTGTTGAATTTGGTTATTTTTGTCAAGAATGCTTGCTATAGGGTGATCCCTGCAATGTCTTAATGGTTAACCATGAAAATTGGACATGGATTTTATGAAGGAAGAGATTTTCACAACCTGATGCTCGATGAAGAATGGGAGATTCCCGGGATTAATGATTTTCCTTCTGAATTTTAGAAGGCCACGTGGGATATTGTAGGGGATGGTTTCTACTCTCTAGTTTTTGAGGTCTTCTCCATGGGGTGTTTGATGGAATCTATTAATCGGGGTTTAATTAAGCTTATTCCAAGAATGGTTCTAGCAACTCTATAGGTGGGTGGCATCCTATAACATTGTTGAGTGTTGCCTATAAAAGTATGCTCAATGCTTTGAAAATGATTGCATGAAAGCATAAATGGATGCTTAGGGAGGCTAAAGAAAAGTTGGAGGAGGTCTATACCTTATTGGAGGATAATTTACATAGTATTGTTTTTCAGGAGGATGTAACTTAGTTGAGTTGGCAATGCATAGAGAGGAGGAATACATAGCTAGAGGAACACATGTGCATCCTCATTTGTATTATATTCAAGACAAGGATAAGGGATCCAAGTTCATTATTTTATATTTTGAAGAATGAAGCAGTAACCGATAGGATGCTTGGTCTTCACATAAATGATGGCTCATTTGAGGAGGATCTAGCTAAGATTTGAGGTATGTTTGGTGTTCATTTTTAGAGCATTTTTACTTCTTACCATTTATTGGATTTAGTTGTGGTTGTTAGGAATGCTTGTTATAGAGTGGTTTCCCACAAGGTCTTGATTGTAGATTGTGATAGAATGGACATGGATTTTAAGAATGATGAGATTTTTTTAGCTCTTTGCTCGATGAAGAATGGGAAATCCCATGGGATTAAAGATTTTCTTTGTGAATTTTAGAAGGCCAAGTGGGGTAATATAGGGGGTGACTTATGTTTTCTAGTTTCTAAGGCCTTTTCCACAAGGTGTTTGACAAAGTCTTGTAATTAGGATTTAATTAAGCTTATTGCAAAGAATGGTGCAAGCGAGTCTATAGGCAAGTGGAATCCTATAAATTTTTTGAGTGTTGCCAACAAAATTGTGGCCAAGATTGTGAAAATGATTGCACAAAAGCATGGATGGAAGCTCAAGGAGGCTAGATAGAAGTTAGAGGAGGTCTATACATTCTTGGAAAAGGATTCAAATATCACTGTTCTACAGGAGGATGCAACTCCATTGGATTTGGTGGTGCGCAAGAGGAGGAATACATAGGTGCATCCTCATTTGCAATGGATTCAAGAGGGGGATGAGAGAACCAAACTCTTTTTTTGTTTTTTGAAGAAGAAAGTGGTACTAATTGTTAGGGTGGTTGGTGTTCAAAAAGATGATAGCTTACCAAGGGAAGATCTAGCTAAGATTCAAGGTATGTTTGGTGATCATTTTTGAAGTATTTTCTCTTCATGGCCTTTATGGGATTCGATTATGGTTGTTAGGAATGCTTTCTATAGGGTGATCCATGCAAAGTATCAGTTATATAGCATGATATATTGGGCATGGATTTTATGAAGGATGATCTTTTTGTAGCTCTATTCTCAATGAAGAATGGAAAATCCCCTAGGGTTAATGGTTTTCCTTGTGAATTTTAGAGTGTTGCTTGGGATACTACAATGGATGATTTATATTGTCTAGTCTCTGAGGCCTTTCCATAAGGTGTTTGACGAAGTCTCTTAATTATGGTTTGGTTAAGCTTATTCCGAAAAATGGTCTTAAGGTCTTTGTAGATAGGTGGCATCCTATAATCTTGTTGATCGACACCTATAAAATTATGGCCAAGGTTGTGACAATGTGGACGACAAATGTAGCCAAGAATATTGTGTGTTAGGATCATGCATGATTTGTATAAGGAAACTTTATTCTAGATATTGTGATTTCAGCTTGGGAGGCTATGGAATGGGACAATGAGACTAGCCAACAAGCTCTATTTTTAAAGGTCGACTTTGATAAAGCCTATGATTAAATTGAATGATCATTCATCACTGATATATTACCCTACTTCGGATTTAGTTCATGATGTGTGGGGATAATTAGTACCTCATTTTACCGAGCCTATACATTCATTTTAATGGATAACACATTCTCTCTTCATATTCACCTCTTTAGATCTATCAAACAAGGGCGCCCATTGACACCCTATCTTTATGTGTTGATCATAGATGACCTTGGATATCTGTTGGAGTCTGCCCATTTATAGGGTCATTTGAGGGGTGTGTCTCTAATGTATAATTCGAAGATGATGAACAGTGATTTTGCAAATCATTTTCCCTTGTTTGTACGAAATGATCCATATTTAGTGGTTAGTTTTACAATTTGTTTGTGAGTGTCTTGTGAGGCGTATGGGGCAATTGGTAGTGATCATAAGACAAATTATTTGTTGGTTAGTCTTAATGCGACCCCTCAATGGATTCTAGTACCATGGAGTTAGTTCAACATAGTGTTAATGTTATGTATCTTGGCATCCTATTTGGTGTGGGTGTTTCCTCAGTTGCCTTGTGGGATTATTATATGGAGTAGTTGTAGCACAAGGTTCTCTTCTAGTATTACAAGGATCTTCCATTTTCTAACAAGTTGATTGTGGTGGGCATGATTCTCCAAGATTCTCATATCTATTATGTGTGTCGTTGGATTCCTAGTAGGGCCCAATTTCATTGGTTGGAGAAATTCCAACACTCTTACATATGGGATAAATATGGTGGGGCACAAGATCTACACACGGTTCCTTGGGATGTTTTGTATCATGCCCAAGGATGAACCTAGTCTTAGGTTGATTGATGTGGTGACATAGTGGAGTATTTTGGCAACTAAGTGGGTGGTTGGGTGTTTGGAAGGGTCCTCATATTAACATGTCTTTTTGGGACATCAAATTCTTTCGACACAACATGTTGGCGGATTCTAAATATCATCTTAGCTCCTTAAAGTTTTGGATCCTTAATTTTCAAAAGTATATAGTCACCATGGAGAAAGGTAGTTGATTTGGTGAGGTGGTTGTTGGTCTAATTTTATTGCATAAATTAGGACATTAAATTATCAATGCAAAAATCCATAGACTTGTGAGACACAATCAATGTATGTGAGGGAATTAGCTTCAAAATACAAATTGAGAAGGAAATCCAAAGTTGAAGATGATCATCAACTACTCTTTGAAATCTAGAAAGTGCAATGTATCCTAATCTTCAAAATTTCAAATGAAATCTAATTCTTTCAACTTTAGGTTATTATTGTTCCACTAGTAGAAAATCAAGTTGCAAAATGAAATATGCCACTAGTTGTGAGTTGTTTGCAACAATACTCTGTCAACTTGTGAGGTTAAAGGTTTTGAAAGAAGGTTCTAACACACATACAGAATGAAAAGACTTGAATTAAATCTAATTCCTTCAAAAAAAAATGCTATCTCTACTTAAACTATGGCAATGTAAAATAAAATTCTAACCAATCAATCTAACAAGAAAGTAACTAATCTTCTGAATCTAGACTACAAAAGCTTACACAGGCATAATATTAGGTTGTGAGGTGAAATATGCCTTGATAAAATCCCACACAATGATGCCTTGATAAAATCACTTATGTAGGTTATTGATCAAGGAAGAAATTTGATACACACATACTTGAATGGAAAAATAGTTTAAGGAAATAAAGCATAATTGATTCAAGTCTAAATGGTTGATTAAACATGGATTAGTGCCTCTATCGGTAGAAATGTCGGTTGTAGTGTCTTTGGATCACTCCCTTATGTGGCTCAAGGACTTGCAACAATATTCTGTTAGGCTACTCGATCTTTTATCTAATAAAGCATTGTTAAACTCGAAATTTGAAAGAAAATCTAGTTGCTAATTGAAATAAATACTTACTGCAATATAAATAGAGAACCGATATACATATATAACATAAATTAAAGAAATAAAAAAGAGGTATGAGGGATGTACAGTAAAACATAGTTATATACATATGGAAAATGAGTGTGCATGCCTTGTTTTGTGGGCCCTCCAAGCCTTGATTTGCACACAGAATTGAAACGGTTGATTGAAGAACTTCGAAGCCACTTTGTATTAATAATGGAAACATGTACAACACTTAAGAATTTGTGTATCAAGAACAATAATCAATCCCTCATTATGAATTATGAAATCCAACCCATTACAGTCTAGCTCTTGGGCATTTATACAAAATGAAACAAAACTACTTAGGCTCAAATATCTCCCAAAGATCGATGACTCAACAAACAACTTTCCATTTCAGCTAGGTTGAGCTCGAAATGAATGATTGCCTCCATGATTTGTGGGCAGTTTGAATCCCTGTGAAAAACCGACCACAGTTAAAATATGGGTTTAACATCTTTAGAAAAAAATTTAAATCTCCCAAATTGCACCTTTTCTGGAGAATATGCTCGTGAGTCTCCTAATTGGGCATGTTCTACACAAAACCCATGTCTCATAATTTCCAAGTTCGTCTACACATATCTCAATGAAAAAGAAATTACAAGAACTAGATTTTTCTGGTAGACAAAACTGATAAAATCCGAATTTAACTATTTCAAAATGTTGATTTCGGACAATTAAAAATAAAATAAAGTTTTTCTTAAATATGCCTTTGATGGTTTTTATTATGCTAGAATAGACGGAAAATATGGAAAAAAGGGAAGATATAGGGTCAAAAAGGAGATAAGTCTAGAGGCTTTTAGTTGGAAAAACAAAGTACTGACATTTTCCCCTAGACTGATTATTTTGCATGACCTCATGCAAATCAAAATCTGACAAGATTTTGTTGCTCCCTATTTTCTAGATGGCACCTACTGCTCTAAGCAAGACATCCACATTGGATGTGGAGGTCTTATCGATGCTCTTCCGTTGTCTTGTAAATTTTACCTCTATCTTTTCATCTTTTGGATTCTCATGATTCCTCAATTTATACCTCTTTTAAAGCTGGCCCGATGTCTGAGTTTTCCCTTGGATGAGCTCTTGATTTGCTTCCTTTAATCTTTTGAGTTTCTCTTTTATTTGTTCAGTCTCATCCCTTATTTGAGCACTAGTTTCCTTCAAAAGTGCATTCTCGACTTTTATATGTCTTTATAAAATCAACATGTCTCTAACTTCACTCTTGAGCTTTCTGATCTACCTCTTCTTCTTTTTCACTTTACTCTCTAGATGAATATTTTCAAGGTCCACCTCAGTTGGCTCAAATCATACTTCCATTGTCTTCTAATTAAACCCTCCTTCTATGCTCTATTTTTAACTCAGATTTCTCACAATTTAAATGTAAGTTATGTCTTCAAGTTCAATTCAAGGTTCTCACTATCTCAATTTATATTTTGTTTCCAAGCTTTGTCTAGATCCTTTACAATGTTGATGCGACTCCATCCTTCTCTCTGTTTTTATGTAGGCTTTGTCTCTAATATCAAATTAAAGTTTCTCATTAATTAAATTCTAACCGAGAATTTGAAATCTTTTAAAGGAAAAATGATCCTTGAAAAACCCCTAATCTTATATCTATACCTTTCAATTCGTTGTGACATGTTGACCCTCATAGCTCGTGCCTTTAGCAATTGTAGTGATCGTTTGTTTTGTGCATACGAAGATATTTCTGATATTTTTTTTTAGAAGTTGTTTCACACACGAGCAAAGGAAGAAATTTTGTTTTAGCAACGAACCCTAGTATCAACAATTCAAAACCTTTCCATTTGATCTTTACTCAATTTTGTAGGCTGAAGGAATATTTAGTGCTTGACAGTTCGCTCTCTCTGTCAACAGAGGAAGAATTTTCCAAATTTCTCTTCATCAATGGAACCCTTATATTGTTTTCATCTAGCAATTTGAAATGTTTATACTTGTGTTTAATCAATGCTAGAGAAATACTTAATATCCATTTTCAAAATTTTGAGTTTTAAGAATCAACAAGGAATAATCAAAGTACTTTGTCTCACAAGAGCTTTCCAGATTTTGTAAGGTCATATTGGTTATTATGAAAATGTTAATGGTATTGTATAATGGTTAATGTGAAATACATATGGGATGATAGATGGTAGAAAAACAAAATGAATTGGGGATTTAAACTAGTATTTGTTTTTTGGTGATATTTAGATAGGATAAAAGTATGAAGTGTAATAGGGGAATAATGGTAGGATAAAAATTGTGATAGGAATGTTAAATATAGTGATATAGATGGATGAAAATAAGATATAAAGGATATAATGGTACGATAGGATAGGTAGAATAGAATAATGACATAATAGGAGAGGGTGATAGAATAGGTAAAAAGAATGGTGATCTAGGTGGATCTAAGAACTCTAAAAAATTGACAGTTTCAAATGTTGATGAAAATGACTCCATTGTGTAGAGCTCGATGAGAGATTTCTAACGCACTTGAACAAGCTCAACTAGATGTCGTATGACAAAGATATGGTCTTTTGAAGTTTTGGCTAAATAGATAAAAAAGGAAAAAGGCAGGTGTTATGTGGCATCACTGGAAGGATGACACATGGAACTATACAGATGACACGTGGCACTGTACAAATTGACACGTGGAGTGTACGATGCTAATGTAGCAAGTGGAAGTTGGCAATACAACGATGATGTGGCATGTTGACAGGGCAGTTGCCTAGGTGAACGGTCAGGTGACGTGGCTCAATCAAAGGCTAACACATGGCAACGCCCGAAATGGCCAATGTGGCTTAAGGGAATACAATTTTGTTAGGCCGACGGAAATCGAACCCGCAACCACTGGGCCGATGCACCAACCCATCAACCAACTATGCTATCGAACTCATTGAATATGCCACGAGGGGTTTCTATATTTAATTTGTATTAAATTGAAATATGCAATATGCAGGTGCACCAGACGGGTTCGACCCCGGAACCTCTCGCCGACGACCCAAACGTCCCGACCATTGCGCCAATGATGCCCTTTGTAAAAGACACCGACGATATATTAATTTAAGTTTTCATAAATGCCACCAACCGTAATATAACGACGTCGGGTGGGTTTGAACCCCCAACATATGTTATATAAACCCAACACTTTTCCATTGCACTGGACATGGTTATGTTGCCAAGAACTCATAGCGAGTTTATTTTTTTGTGCTGTATTTGTTTTCCATTGGGATTTTTTGGGAGATATAGAGTATTTATACTCAAAAGATTCAGTTTTCCGAGACAAATTTGATTTTGACAATCACACCTGAGTTTGTGTAGCATATCAGAAGGTCATTTCAGAAACATAAGTTGAAGTTGTCATTGTATCAAACAATTTTTAGCATCAATAAAGCGGTCTCTCATTTGGAAGTAGACCCAGAGACGTATCCCAAGATGGGTGAACTCTGTTATCAACTTGTGTAATGTGCCTTGTTATTTTTTTTTATATTTCTATCAATTTCAACATTTTAACTTCCGCAAATTATTTACTAGTTAATGAAGTTTTGGATAAGTAAGGGGATTCACATGTTAATGTGCAAATAAGCATAACATACATAATTTTCGAATCAACTTAGATGTCGATGTATGATTAAGAACTAATTTGACATCTAAGTATTTTTGGATCAAGTTGGTATCAGAGTAGGTTTGACAAGTATTTTCAAGTGAATGCTTACTAGGTCCAAATCCAAGCGAGGTGAAGGCACGCTTGAAGACTTCAACCTAGAAATTCAAAGAGAATTTTGAAAACGAGGAATGACATCTGAAGGAGGAGAATATACTACAATGAGCCCCGAGGCTATGACAAATACATTCCTCAAGATGAAGACAATGGTGGAAGAACTGTATCGGAGGGCTCAAGGAGGCACATGAACATCGGTAAAAGATGAAGGAGAAGGAGGAGGTGAAGAACCTCCAAATCCTCCTTTGCCCCCATCATCATCGTCGTCATCTTCTTCATATGAAAGTGAACATTATTCTCATAATAAGAGGCCT
The DNA here is from genome assembly GCA_010110895.2 of Picea sitchensis. Lineage (NCBI taxonomy): Eukaryota > Viridiplantae > Streptophyta > Pinopsida > Pinales > Pinaceae > Picea > Picea sitchensis. The sequence continues at coordinate 87,155 of SNQJ01S0001431.1, read as the reverse complement.
TCTAAGAAGTCTTCTCATTCTCATGCTCATGATTTGTGTTTATGAAAGTTAGATGTAAAGTTTGATTTGAAATTTATGATGGAGAATTGAATGCAAAAAAGTTGGATAATTGGATCAAACAGATTGAAGTATATTGCAGGGTGCAAATAATCACGGATGACACTGCAAAGATATAGTTGGCCACTCTTCGTCTGGGCGACACAACTTTGATATGGTGGGAGAGTAAGACACAAACTGATCTCATCCAACAAGGTAAAAAAATTTCTTCTTGGGATGAATTTACTCGTGCATTAAGAAAACAATTTTATCGATTATCTTTATATGCAAACAACAATAATTGATTGGCAACATATAAGACAAGGAAAAAGGGTAAAATGTTCAAGTATATACACATGCATTTAAGAAGAAATCATTGTCTTTAGGAATTCCATTATATACTCGTGAAACTCTTCTAAAATATATTGGTGGTATGCATTCATATCTTTGACATACTATATTAATTTTTAATCTTACTAATATTGAAGAAGTGTCAATACAAGCTACTCATCTTGAAGTTATCAAGGGAAAGCATGTGTTTGAGGATAAAAAGCCACATAAATTCGAGAAGTAGTCGAAGGGAAAAGGGAAGAGTACGAAGACAACTATAGTGAAGAAAGTTGAAGGGAATCCTACATGTTCTCACTGCAAGAAGAAAGGACAAGAGGAGGCAAAGTTTTGGAAGCTGCATCTATATATGCTAACAAATAAATTCAAAGACAAGGAGAAACAAAAGGTTGTTGCAACAACTCAACAAGATCTGGGACCATATTTAGGAGATGAAACTAAAATCACAACAATGGGAAGTAAAGGTATATCTATTGTTGGTTTTGGTTCTTAAGTTCAATCTTTTAAATTGGAAAGTTTTCTTAATCAAAATAAACAAAGTGAGTTTTTTCATATAAGGTTCATAGCAAAGCATACAAAGATAGATGCTTTGTTTGACAATGGATCTCAAGTTAATTTATTTTTTGAAGCAATTGTTAAGAAGTTGGGTTTAAAGACCACACCTCATGTGAAACCATATCCATTGGGTTGGGTGTGTGAGGATGCTAAACTGCAAGTATTTAAACAATGTAAAATCAAATACAATTACTTCCAAGTTCATTGATGAGGTTGAGTTGGATGTAGTGCCACTTGAAATTTGTGGTATTGTCTTGGGTAGTCCATACTTATTTGATAGGAAGGCCATATTCTATCATGAAGATAACAAGTATCACCTTTTTAAAGATGGGATTGAATATATTGTTAGAGCTCACCGAATTAAAACTAATGTTTCATTAGTAAGCACAAGACAAATGAAGAGACTTGTAAATGATAGTAAATATTTTGTTCTCATGATGATGAAGCAAAAAGAGAAAGATGTATCAGATGCTTTTTCAGGTTTTAACCCAGGTCATAAGCATGAATTGGTAAAGATTATTTCTAAATATGATTAGTTATTTCAGGAACCTACAGGGTTTCCTCCCAAGAGGGGGGTTGAACATAAAATTTATTTGTAGCAGGATGCTCCTCTTCATAATATTGGTATGTATAGGTCATCGATGATAGAGAGTGCAAAGATAAAGAAGCAAGTTCAACAGTTGCTTGATAAGGGAATCATAAGGCCAAGTTCCCCTCCATGTGGATCTCCTATTGTATTGGTTCCAAAGAAAGACGGTACATGGAGGATGTGTATTAAATTTCGGGCACTAAAAAAGATCACGATAAAGAACTGATATTCTCTTCCTAGAATTGATGATTTATTGGAACAATTGAGAAATGTTGTCTATTTTACTAACTTAGATTTTAGAAGTGGTTACCATCAAATCCGAATTGCAGAAAGTGATGTGTGGAAAACTGCTTTCATGACAAAACATGGATTGTTTGAATAGTTGGTTATGCTATTTGGTTTATGCAATGCACCTGTGACATTTATGAGGGTAATTAGTGATGTATTAAGGCCTTTTATAGATGATTTTTTCATTGTCTACTTAGATGATATTTTGGTCTATAGTTGAACATGGGAAGATCATGTAATGCATGTTGGGAAAGTATTTGAACTTTTTAAAAGGGAGAAGTTGTATGTGAATATGTCTAAATGTGAATTTGGAAAAAACTCTCTAGTGTACTCGGGTTATATTGTAGGGAATAATCAGTTGAAGATAGATCCCTCTAAGGTGGAAGTCATTGTGAATTGGCCCAAACCAAACATTGCCATAGAAGTCAGGAGCTTCTCAGGGGTAGTACAATACTGAAGGAAATTTATTGCTAATTTCTCTTTCATAACAGCTCCTTTGCATGCATTAACAAGTGTGAAACGGGTCTTTTAGTGGGGAGGAAGTCAACCAAAATCCTTTAAGACATTGAAAGAGAAAATAATTACCACACCATTTTTGGCTCTACTGAATCTGCAACATCCATTTGAAATACACACCGATGCAAGTGGATATGCCATGGGAGCAGTCTTGATGCAACGAGGTAAACATATTTGTTACCATTCTGAAATTTTTACTCAAGCAATAATTAACTATCCAACATATGATAAGAAACTGTATGCTTTGGTACCAAGTTTTAAAAACTGGAAGCATTACCTAATGGGAAAGGGAACAATAATTCACACAGATGATCAACCATTACAGTATTTGCAATCACAAACCAAGCTACAACAATCGTGACACTTTAGATGGATGGGTTTCTTACAACAATTTCATTTGGTAATTAATTATATGAAGGGCATTCTTAACAAAGTTGCAGACATGTTATTAAGATCAATAATCAATTCATCTACAATACTAAGGCATAATTCTTCAACTCATGAAAGTTTTGTTGAACAATATGCCAAATATGATGACTTTAAGGATGTGTATGAAGCTCTAACTCATAGCAATCAAAATGAAGAGTTGGATTATCATGTGCATGATAATTTATTGTATCATATTGGAAATCTTTGTATACCCATGGATGAAAGAGAAAATGTAATCAAGTAAGCCCATACATCTCTCATTTATTGTCACTTCGAGGTAGGAAAGACAATAGTAGAGTTGCAAATATAATGTTATTGGCCTTGAATGAATGAAACCATTTCCAAGTATGTAAAAGGGTGTGTTTTGTGTGCCACAGGTAAGCCTAGCAACAAAAAGTTGGGGTTATTTACACCACTTCTAGTACCTTCTCAACCATGGGAAAGTGTGTTAATGGATTTTTTGGGGGGTTTATCGATGTCTAGAACAAGTCACAATTACTTGTATGTCGTAGTGGATAGGTTTAGTAAGATGTGTATCTAGATGCCTTGTAAGAAACAAGTCATAGCTGAACAAACACACAATTATTCTTTAATAATGTTTAGGTTCATTTTGGACCGACTATATCTATTGTATTTGATTGAGACTCTTGGTTCTTGGGGAATTTTTTGTCTATTTTGTGGGGGTTGATGGACACTAAATTAAAGAAGAGAACTGTTTTTCATCTGCAGACAGATGGACAAACAAAGGTGGTGAACAAGACAATGGTAAATTTGCTTCGAGGGTATTACAGTAAACATCCAAAGTTGTGGGATGAACAGTTTCACTATGTACACCTTGCCTATAATTGTGCCATGCACTCTTCTACTTAGAGATCTCCTTTTGAGACATGTTTAGTATACTTGACTAAATCACCTATGGATTTTTATTTCGGGGAAAAAAGTAAAGTGGATGGACAAGATGATGTCGACAAAGCTAAGAGGTTCATTTAGAGGATCCAACAGGTACAACAAGCAGTACAAGAATAATTAGATAAGATCCAAGACAAGTACAAGGAAAGACATGACAAGCATCAGGTTGATCATCAATTCCAATTTGGTGATAAAGTGTAGTTACATATCGACAAAGACAAATTGGAGGTTGAAGGTAAAAAGCTCAAACCAATCAGGTATGGTCCATATGAGATTTTGGAGAAGAATGGTACTGATGCTTTCCATTTAGATTTTCCATCTTATCTGCAAATGCATTCACTGGTGCATGTTGATAATTTGAAACTTTGTGAGCCTCCTATGATTATGGATAAAGATGAAGGTGTTGAGGTTTTGACAGTTGATGATTTTGCTCCTGAATATTTAGATGAGTTGCAGGAATATGTTATCCTTGACAACATAATCAAGACTTCATGACGGGGTGATGTGGAGAGTATCTTCGAGATGTTATTAAAGGGGTACATCCAATCAAAGCAATATGGATAGAGATTGGGAAAGCGAGGGAGCTTTATCCTCACTTAGTTGTTGAGTAATCTAGAATTTTGGTGGTCCAAAAGGCTTCTAGTGGGGAGGAATGATCCAGGTGGATCTAAGGATGGTAAAAATGTGATAATCTCAAATGTTGATGAAAATGACTCCACTGCGTAGATCTCGACGAGATCTTTCCAACACAACTTGAACAAGATCAAACAAACGTCATATGAGAAATATATGGTCTTCTGAAGGTTTGGAAAAATAGGTAAAAATGGAAAAAGGTAGGTGCCACATGGCATCACTGGAAGGATGACACATGACACTATACAAACATACATGTGGACTGTATGATGATGATGTGGCAAGTGGCATGTTGTCATATGACAATGACGTGGCATGATGATAGGGAAACTGATTGGGTGTACGGTTAGGTGATGTGGCTCAATAAGAGGTTGACACGTGGCAACGCCCGAAATGACCAATGTGGCTTAAGGGCATAAAATTTCGTTAGTCCGACGAGAATTGAACCTGAGACCATCGGGCCGAGGCACCAACCCATTAACCAACAATGCTACCAAACTCATCGAATATTCCATGGGGGGTTCCTATATTTAAGTTGTATTAAATTGAAATATGCCATATGTAGGTGTGTTGGACGGGGTCGACCCTGCAACCTCTGGCTGATGGCCCAAATGTCTCTACCGTTGCTCTAATGGCACCCTTTGTAAAAGCCACCGATTGTATATTAATTTAAGTTTTCATAAATGCCACCAACTGTAATATAACGACGTTGGGCGAGCTCGAGCCCCCTACATATGTTATATAAACCCAACACTTTTCCATTGCACTGGACATGGTTATGTTTCCAAGAACTCATAACGAGTTTATTTTGCTATGTCGTATTTCTGTTCCATTGGGAATTTTTGGGAGATATAAAGTGATTATAGTCAAAAGATTTAGTTTTCTGAGGTAGAACTAATTTTGACAGTCATGCCCGAGTTTGTGCAACAGATCAAAAGGTCATTTCAATAAACAAAAGTTGAAGTTGTCATTGTATCAAACATTTTTTAGCATAAATAAAGTGGCCTCTCATTTGGAAGTGGACCCAGAGACGTAACCCAAGATGGGTGAACTTTGTTATCAACTTCTGTAATGTGCCTTGTTATTGTTGTTTCTATTTCTCACAATTTTAGCATTTTAACTTCTGAAAGTTATTTACCAGTTAATGAAGGGGATTCACATGTTAATTTGCAAATATTCATAACGGTCATAATTTTTGAATCAGGTTGGATGTTAATGTATGCTTAAGAACTAATTCAACATCTAAGGATTTTCGGATCACATGGTAAGCTAGATAGGTTAGGGTGGAAAATCCATAGGTAAAGTTTATTCCATTTCCAATTTAAAATAGAAAAATTAAAATAGAAAAGTTGGGTTATACGATTCCTTTAATTTTGAGTATTTGATGTTGATGTAGTCCTTGAAATTGTGTAGTGTAGAAGCCAATATTTGAAGCAATTTCTTTTTGATGTAATTTTTATTTATTTATTTATCTTTTAGATTTTTGAATTGGGAAGAAAGATGCCTCTTCCAACTTGAATACCGTTCAATAGTTGTCGATGCTAGTATTTCCACGATGCTTTGTTGATGCCAATGGGGATTCTTCAATTGTCTACTTATGAAATTTTGATTGTTGACTTGTAAACTAACTTATTTTTGCTTGACAAGTGCAATTGAACTCATTCTCTATTGAAATAAATTCTTGTAATAATTGACCTTTATTTATGATTTGGATCAGAAACATTTTCAAATATTTCTCCTGGTTCATTTTGAAATAATCTCCACTACTGAACTGATCCTCATGAATGGAATAAGTCTTCATTGCTTAGAATGATCTTTTGATTATCAAAAAATAAGAAGACTTTTGCTTCTACTAAATTGAAGAAAGGTCCTCTGCTTATATTTGGAACAAGAGTCAAGTCCAGTGAAAGAGAGTTGTTATATGAATAGAAAACTTAAATCTTCTTCTCTTGAAACAAGCTATCCTGTTTGAATTCCCTTTTATTTACAAAATATAAAAAAGAACTGCAATCTGTTGTTTAGTAAGATTTAGAACAAGAACATGATTGTTGCAAGTTGTTGTTGATACCGTAAACCATATAGTCTTCACATATATCCCCTATTGGTACAAGTCAATCTATGTGAATGGATTTACTTGAAGTTGAACATAGAAATAATTAATCGGATTACTGACTAGTAATGTAAATCATTAACCAATGCGAGACAACTCACCAACTATAAAAATGAGTGTCAAGGTATCTAAGTACATCTTGACATGCACAAATGGATGTGTTGGAGTCGAGTCACCTGTAAGATTTTTCAATCAAGAAACCTTAATGAATTCCCATTTTTGACAACAAAGAGGCTTGCCATTGATGTATGCAAGTCCCAAGGTACTTATAAATATCCCTAATCTTAGTCCCAGATGATGTGTTGGAGTCGATGGGACACGATCATTTAAAAGGTGGGCCTTAAGGAATCACACATCATCCGTCATAAGAAAAACACAATTGATTTTGAAGAACCATAATACAAGATTGAACCAACATGCAAAACTTTATTGAGAATTTTGTCTGCCAGTTGTTTGGTTTTCAATAAAAACTCATGTCCAATTGCACCAGTAACCTGGTTTTCACAACTAGACTTATTTTTGTCTTCACTATTTTATTCATTTTTATTTTTCTATGATATCCTACACTACTAAAGGAATAAACCTCTTTCAAGTGTAGGAATACTTCCAATGGAGCCATGTGTGTAACATGACTACAAATATGGTCATATTCAAGTTTGAAAGATATGCTTTGAGGGATACCAGAATATGAGGAACCAACCACTTTGATTGACTTGGTGCCAAGAATTGTTGAAGAATGAAGTGGTGCTTGAACCCGATAATTGTATGAAACCAAAGTTCAAGGTAATCATGATGCCTTTGGTTTACCCGTTCATTAGCACCAATTTGTATGTCCTCCATTTTAATGCCATGCATATCTTCCATTATTTGTGGATTAGTCTTTTGAATCCATAAAGGAAATAATGACAAGCATAGTAGAAATTCCTCATTCTCAGGTTCTTTTATTTGCTCTTCATCAAATACTTTCCATGACTCTTTGGTCTCTTCTAGGTCTTCTTGATGTTGCACATGGAATTGTTTCTCTTCTATCACTTCCTCAGATGCAGATATGTTCCTAATGGCTATTAGGATTTTCTCCTCCTCAGATGCAGAGATGTTCCTAGTTGCTTCTAGGATTTGAGAGATTTCTTGGAGTAACATTCTTCTTTACTCAACATATTCTTGAATAGTCTTTCATTATTCTTCTTGTTTGATAATCTATGTCTTGCACATGGATGAGTACTCANAAATGAAATCAACAGAAATAAAAGCACACCACTCAAAGAAAACTTAAACAGTATAAAAGATAATAATGTACTTGAACTCCTCATGCTACTCAAACCATGTTGTCACAAAGTTTTCTTTTCACACGAGTTAGATTTTCCATTAAAAACACACTGGTCCAACATGACGCTGTCTCATGAAGACTCAAAAAAGTGGTTGCATAGCTTCTTACCTTTCATCTTACCTTCTTCGCTCCTCCTGGTCTTAAATGTGTGGACAAACAAAAATCCTTTTATATTTTTTGTATTTTTAGTGAAAACTAAAATATTTCAAAACCAATTCCGTTAGTACCTCACTGACAATGGCGCCAAAAATGTTGGTCTAATTTACTTGCATAAATTAGGACATTAAATTATCAATCCGGAAGTCCGTAAACTTGTGAGGCACAATCACTGTATGTGAGGGAATTAGCTTCAAAATAGAAACTGAGAAGGAAATCCAAACTTAAGATGATCGTCGACTACTCTTTGAAATCTAGAAAATGAAATCTATCTTAACCTTTAAAACTTCAAATGAAATCTAATTATTTTAACCTTAGGTTATCACTGTTCCACTGGTAGAAAATCAGACTGCAAAGTGAAATATGCCACTAGTTGTGGGCTCTTTGCAAAAATACCCTGTCAAATGGTGAGGTTAAAGGTTTTGAAAGAAGGTTCTAACACACATGCAAAATGAAAATACTTGAATTAAATCTAATTCCTTAAAAAATAAATGCTATCTCTACTTGAAGTATTGCAATGTAAAGCAAAATTCTAATTAATCAATCCAACGAGAAAGTAACTAATCTTCTCAATCTAGACTACAAAGTCTTACACAGGAATAATATCAGGTTGTGAGGTGAAATATGCCTTGAGAAAAACCCACACAACAATGCTCTTTTCACTTATGTGGGTTATTGATGAAGGAAGAAATTCTATGCACACATACTTGAATGGAAAACTAGTTTAAGGAAAGAAAGCATAATTGATTCAAGTCTAAATGGTTGATTAAACATGTATTAATGCCTCTATTGGTAGAAATGTTGGTTGTAGTGTCTTTGGCTCACTCCTTTAGGTGGCTCAAGGACTTCCAACAATACTCCGTTAGGCTCCTCAAGCTTTTATCTAGTCAAGCATTGTTAAATTGGAAATTTGAAAGAAAATGTAGTTGCTAATTGAAAGAAATACTTGTTGCAATATAAATAGAGAATTGATATACATATATAACATAAATTAAAGAAAGGAAAAATAGGTACGAGGGATGTATGTTAAAACAAAGTTATATACATATGGAAAATGAGTGTGCATGCCTTGGTTTGGGGGCCTTCGAAGCCTTGGATTTCACACACAATTGAAACTATTGACTAAAGAACTTCAAAGCCACTTTGTATTAATAATTGAAAGAAGTACAATACTTAAGAATTTATGTATTAAGAACAATAATCAATCCCTCATTATGAATTATGAAATCCTGCCCATTACAGTCTAGCTCTTTGGCATTTATACAAAATGAAACAAAAATACTTAGGCTCAAATCTCTCCCAAAGATTGATGACTTAACAAACAACTTTCCATTTCAGCTGGGTCGAGCTTAGAATGAGCGATTTCCTCCATGATTTGATGGGTAGTTTGAATCCCTGTGAAAAACTGGATATACATAAAATCCGGGTTTTACATCTTTAGAAAAACCTCCAAATCTCTCAAATCTCACCTTTTATCTCAAATCTGTCCATGTGTCACCTAATTGGGAATGTTCTGCACAAAACCCATGTCTTTGAATTTCCAAGTTCGTCCTTAGAAATCCATAAATCACATCTAAAGATCACTACCTGATTTTTCTGCTATAAAAATTGTTGCCTGGTACCCAAATTGATTGGCACGTTTATGGCTCGATTTTGTGAATCCAAGAGGACACAACCCATGCCATGAAGTTAAGGAATAAAACCCAAGTATCCATTTCTCCTAGCTCGGCCTGCACATATCTCAATGACGAAGAAATTACAAGAACTAATTTTTTATGGTAAACAAAATTGATAAAATCTGAATTTAACTATTTCAAAATGTTAATTATGGACAATTAAATAATAATATTTTTTTACCTAAATATGCCTTGGATGGTCTTTATTATGTTAGAATAGATGGAAAATATGGGGAAAAGGGAAAATATAGGGTAAAAAGGTGATAAGTCTAGAGGTGTTTAGCTGGCAAAACAAAGTACTGACATTGGCACATCTCAAGTAGTTGAGAATGGTGGGATTTGGATATAACGACGATTTAGAGTTGAAAGGTGAAAGGTGTTTGAGTTGTTGATTTCCCTCTTTTTTATGCACGGTGGTTGAGTAATATTTTTTTTACATTTCTTTATTATTATTATTATTATGGGAAGGATTTATGGGATGGCAATTCTCACTTTTCCAAATACTAGCAATCCTTAGCTCGTGAGTATTCGTTGTCTTCTTTATTGACTTATTGTGGAAATTGTTGGTCTCATCCTTTAGGAAGATTTTTTTAGAATGAAACATAGATATGTTAGGGTTGTCTTGGTATGATTGGGAGTGGAGTTTTGGGCATCCCTTGTGTAGTTATGATTCTCACAGATTGTACTCCATTTTTCATCAATGCCTTCGGCTTGGTCTGATGATTAATGCGTGGTGGGTGTATTTTGATGTTTAGAGTCATTGAATTTGGAGATTGCATAGTGTGTGGTCAATGAGGGTGTCTTTAAATGTCTGATCAATGAGGGTGTCTTAGAACATCCCAATATTTGTTTGGATGGTGATATAGTAGGCCTTCCTAGCTAAGAGTGGTTTCTTGGATGGGCTTTGCCCTCCCTATCTCAAGGCAGACATGTTGAAGAATTTATTTTAGTATTTTTCTTTAGCTACGTCTTGTTGCGAACATGTTCAGACGTATTCGTCTACTAATTTTCAGGGGTAAATTCATTGGCTTGTACTGTCATTAGGTGACTCCATATATATGGTTCATTCTTCTCTTAGTCGTATTTGACACTACTTGCGAATTTTTGCCTTGTTTGTTCTCTAGAAGACTCAAAGCAAATATGTTTTTAAGGAGGTTAGCTATTTGTATGTATTTTTGTCTTTTATGAAGGGAATATGTATGTATGTAATTGCTAGCAAAAGGGTTTTTGTTGATCAAGGATGAAAAGTTAGATTTTGGTGCATATTTAGTTTTTATTGTTGTTCTTGTTTTTTTTTCCCGCAGAAAATTCACACTAATTCTATTAAGAATATAATTTTTCAGACATCATCGACAATTTAATGCCAATTTACAATGATCTTCACACTTCCTCCAGCTCTTTAAATAACCGACCCAAAGCTTCCATGCAAAAAACATCAAGGAACAAAAAACAAAATGGCTCCTCAAGCGAACAAAATGGCCCAAGAACTGTGAAACCAATATAATGAAACCATGCTCGACACAGAGTTCAGTTAGAAAATGTCAAAATGCTAGACATTTCCAGCGGATTCTCTATCCCAGGAATAATAAAAAAGTCTTCCACTCACTGCCAATAGTGTAAATCCTAACCTTGTACAATATTTACTGCAAACAGATATTTAGAAAAAGAACAAAAAAGATACAATGGCAAATAGAAACATTACACATAGATTTTTCCCATGGAAACCCAAAACTAGAAAAAGCAACATATTCTATATTCATTCATTGTGTTACAATGTTTACAATACAAAATACATATAGGAGCCAGTGACATCCAAAACCCTAACCCAATGACCTGGATTAGTCCAAAACCCTAATTCCTTAACCGGAAATAGAAAACCATGGATCCAAGGACATCCAAAACCATAACCTAATTCATTAGTCCAAACCCACCCTTAACCGGTGTCCATCGGTAAAGAAACCATGTGTTGAAAAACCACTTAAATATAATGCGGTGCCGAAAAATATGGGTCCCATGCAAAGAATATAACACATACCCAACATTCTCCCACTTGTTGTTTTCTTTGCATACAACGGGTTGCTGTGGTTAAGATAGTCAACAATCCAGGCATCAATGCCCATGGTTCCTCTACACCAAGAGAACTTCACTGCTCACGATTTTGTTAATGAGTCTGGAACATTCTTCAAAGTGTCCACCTTCATCGTTGAAGTATTTTCTTCAATCATGTCTCACAAAGTGATACTGAACATCTATATGCTTGTCTTTGAATGATAAAATCGTGGTCTTTCGCCTCCTAAAATTGCACTCCGACCGTCACACTCCCATCTCCCATACTTATATTGTGCCCAACCCAATAATTGAACACAATCTTTGTAACCATATCGGTTCCCATTTCTTCTGTAGGTATGAGTGGCTGCCATGTTCAACTGCAGAAGTTGAAAGTGCCACTACATCCCCGCTCTTTTGTTCATCCAATGTATTGCTCCTCCAAACATGTTAAACACATACCCGCTTGTAGATTCCTTCACGATCCAAATCTCCGTCAAATGATCCACACAAAGCCATGTATATCCACCACTGGGTTCAACTCGCTCTCCTTCGTAGCACAACTATAGCTAGTGCCAATGCCAGTCACCTGGAAAACCTCTTACCTCCAGTTCTTCCCCTGTTTTGACATATACCCGCATTAAAACTCCCAATCGCATGTGTGTAATGTCCCGTCTAGTACGCACTACATTAATACACTCAAACGTAAATTGCTAACCGTGACTCGCATATGTAACATGAGATGTCCTCCTCTTCTTCATGTGTCTTGGGACACTAACTGCAGATAAATTTACACCAACAAGAATAGGAACCTTTATCGATTTACATTCCTACATATTAAACCTCTACAATATTGTCTCCCCATATTTTCTCTGATGAAGCCAAAGCCTCCTTTTCCGATCTCTTTTAGAGGACAACTGATTTTTCACATCCTTGATAATCTCCCTATTGTTTCCTATCAACAACACATGTCATCCACACATATAAGACCAGATAAATCAAATGATCACCAATTAATTTAAAATACACACAGTGATCTTCTTTGCTTCTTGTGAAGCCAAGTCCCAGCATATAAGTATCAAATTTTTGATACCACATTCTTGGTGATTGTTTTAAACCATACCGAAAGTTTTTCAGATTGCATACCGGTTCCTTCTTTCCCTTCACAGCATAACCTTTTGGTTGCTTCATATATATTTCTTCTTCCAAATCCCCATGTAGGAATGTTGTCTTCACATCCATTTGTTCTATTTCAAAATCAAATGCAACAACAACATATAACATAAATCTTATGGAGGTTAACTTGGAAACATGAGAAAAAATCTCACCAAAATCAATTCCCTCAACCTGGGAATAGCCCTTTGCTACTAATCAAGCTTTGTTTTTCTCCACTTTTGCTTCTGCATTCAACTTCTTTTTAAATACCCATTTGCTGCCAATGGGATTTCTTCCAGTTGGCAACTCCACTAGATCCTAAGCTTCATTCTTATCCAAAGATGCCATTTCTTCTTCCATGGCCCTTTTTCAGAGATTTCCATCCTCTGAATCCACTACCTCCCTGACAGTCCTAGGAACATCATCAGTAATAGACAAAGCAAAATTTGAACTGAAATCAGATTGGACTATACCTTTCCAGTAGCCTTCTTTCTCAATCCGATCTCCTCAATATTGGAGTATGAGGATCTTCTTCTTTTGATTCATGTTCTTTTGTAGAGTCTGATTCATCATGCTTTAAATCAAACACTATCTTCTCTGGTTCTTCCTTACTTGGTAGGGATTCCTGTTTAACAACATCCTTCATTTCTCTAAATACCACATCTCGGCTATATACTACCTTCTTAGTTTATGGGTTCCAAAGCTTATAACCTTTGAGACCATCTTTATATCGAATAAAAATACACTTTTCAGCCTTCTTATCCAGCTTACTCTTGTTTTCCTTTGGAACATGAACATATGCACCGCAACCAAAAACCTTGAGATGTGTGAGAGAAGGTTCCTTACCAGTCCATACCTCTTGTGGAGTCTTGTCATCCAACGCTGATGAGGGTGATCTGTTGACTAGGTAACATGCAGTACCCACTGCCTCTGCCAAAAATTCTTTCCCTAACCCGACACCACTGAGCATGCACCTTGCTTTTTCCATCAAAGTTCTATTCATTCTTTCTATAACTCCATTCTGCCGAGGTGTATATGGAGTAGTCTTCTGCCTTGATATACCACACTTCTTACATAATTCTTCAAATTCATTTCCACAGAACTCTTCGCCATTATCTGTCCTCAACACCTTAATTCTTTTCTCTGTTTGATTCTCAACAAGAGCCTTAAACTCTTTAAACCTATCAAAGATTTTAGATTTCTTCCCGAGGAAATATATCCAAGTCTTCCTTGAGAAGTCATCTATAAATGAGACATAGTACACAGATTTTCCCAATGATGGGACCGACACAGGTCCAAAAACATCTCTGTGAACTAGCTATAAAATTCCTTTTTCCCTCATTGCACCAGAGGGGAATCTTACCCGATTCTGCTTCCCATATAGACCATGTTCATAGAAATCAAAATCCAGAGAGCAGTTAGACATACCTTCAACCATACCTTTACCGTGTAGTAGTCAAAGACCCTTCTCTCCGATATGCCCCAATCTTTGATGCCACATCATAACCTTTTCTCCAGAGACTGTAGGAGTTCTTTCTTCTTCAACTCCAATATTAAGAACAATGGAACTATTACACCCATCATAGTGCTTCCTTGCAGCTTATACAGAGTTCCAAACCAAACTCCCCTCATCAACACCATCTCTCCTCAAACCATGCTGCAGGTTTCCTTTTCAAATATTGTTTTTACCCCTGCATCATCCATTTTTCTTACATAAATCAAATTTCTGGCCAAACCTGGGATGTGTAGAACACCAGGCAGTGTTCTAATCCTTCCATCTATGAGCCTCAACTTGACCCTTCCTCTTCCTATGATTCTGGTTGTCTTATCATTACTTAAGAAAACATTACCTCCATCATACCTTTCATATTCGCAGAACGACTCCCTTTGGGGAGTCATATGAAAGGATGCACTAGAGTCAACCAACCATGCCTCATGATCTTCATGTGTGCTTGAAGAGGCCAAGTACACATCCCCTCCTTCTTCCTTGGAGGTCTTTTATTCTGTAGAAGAAGATTCTTTAGATCCCTTCTTTTTTGCAACTTTGGATCTACACTGCTTCTTATAGTGCCCTTCTTTTCCAGATCTCCAACATACCCTTACAAACTTTCCGGGATATTTAGATCTACCCTTAGACTAAGATCTCCAACTTGAGAAATTAGATCTATTTCTTTCCTGGGAACGTCCTCTTGCAAATAATGCATCTATGCTATGTCCTTCCATATTCTTCCGTCTCATCTCCTCCGACAACAAGGATGAGACCACTTCTTCAAACTTAAAGGAAGTTGTATTACTACCTATGGCCACAACCAGACTATCCCACTAGTCTGGTAAAGAACACAACAAACTGATACATTTATCTTCATCTAAAATATTAATCTCAATAGATACTAATTGACTTACCACAGTATTGAAGGCATTCAAATGCTCTACCACCGAGTCTCCATCTCTCATCCTCATTTTATACAGATTCTTTCTCAGGAATAGTTTATTTACCAGGGACTTAGACTGATACAACTTCCCCAACTTTTCCTATAAATCCTTGGTTGTAGCTTCCTCTGACACATTCAGTAATACTGAATCAGAGAGACACAATGGGATTGTTCTTTTTGCCTTCTGATCCAACTTTTTCCAGTCATCTGCAGAATTTCCTGTAGGTGCAGTACCTGGATCTACCACAATCCACTGATCTTTGTCCACGAACAGATCTTCCATCTTGAGCTTCCACAACTCAAAAATTTTGCCATTAAACTTCTCGATCTCCATCTTCGAATTGCTTGCCATTTCTTTTCACCTAAAAAAGCAATACCACATATCTCCCATTGTAACAAGGCTTATCATAGTCCTGAGCCAAACCCTTGACCACAAAGGCGTCCCCCTGAAGCCAATAAAGCTCTGATACCAAATGTAAATCCTAACCTTGTACAATATCTACTGCAAACAAATATTTAGAAAAAGAACAGAAAATATACAATGGCAAATACAAACATTACACAAAGATTTTTCCCCTAGAAACCCAAAACCGGAAAAACCAACATTTTCTATATTCATTCATTGTGTTACAATGTTTACATTACAAAATACATATAGGAGCCAGCAACATCCAAAACCCTAACCCAATGACCTGGATTAGTCCAAAACCATAATTCCTTAACCGGAAATAGAAAACCATTGGCAAAGAAACCATGTGTTGAAAAACCACCTAAATATAATGCGGTCCCGAAAAATGTGATCGTGCGAAGAATATAACACATACCCAAAAAATAGGGCTTTCTTTGATAACTAGTCTGCCTCCACAGTTGTCTCTCTGTATATATGCTGAAAATGAATAGCCCTGAAAGTGGAAACCAATTCACTAGTTTTTTTTTTTCCATCCTTTAGTATTAATAGCCCGAAGGTTTACTTTTTTTTTAACCAATCAATTATTACTTTTGAATCGAATAATAACTAAATATCTAGGATATCCAAATGCTTGGCAATAAAAAGCGAAGCCCACACACCCATCAACTCTTCTTTGGTGTTTGTTCCCACCCCACAGTTGAAATACCATCTATATTCCGCCGATACGCTAGACTTAATAACACCTCCTACGCCACAGTTGGAGCCACCTGCCTCCGATGCTCCATCAAAAAAAGCCACTGCAAATTCATTAATCCTGTTTATAGAATTCACTCTTAAATTCTTCACTTTTGAGACCATGGATACATTCCCGAGGGCATCGATAGCCTTGTGAACAATCCCCCTTTTTGATGGGATCTTACGTTCAAAGAGAAGTTTATTACGGTCCAGCCATATGTGCCAACATACTAGCAAAGGAATGTTTTTTGACAAATTGAGCCTGCTAATCTACTCGTCCATACACTCATTAAGAGTAGTTCCCCTCCACGGGAATCTCAAATTTAGCATCTGTGCGCAGTGTAACCATACCTCCTTTGTAAAGGAATAATGGATATATAGATGTGGAATGTCTTCATCGTGTTGCTTGCACAGTAGACAAAAGCCTAGACCAATCCACCCTTTCACTTGGAGTTTGTCCCAAGTGAGTAACTTGTTCTCCACTGCCAGCCAGAAAAAAAGAATGATCTTCAATTGTACTCGCTGCTTCCATAATTTTTCTTTACAGCCTTGTCTGATAGGAAGATTGTGGGTGGAAATAATAACATTATAGCAATTTTTTACAGTTAATATCCCTGAAAGGTCCCCTCCCAGTCCATAGAAATGAATCAGTAATACCTCCCCACAGTGTGACTCCTATTTTATTTAGCTCCTTTGTAAAAGTATTCCACTCCGCCGCAAGAGCACCAGGAAAATTCAATTCGAAACTACTTTTCCATACTTCTGCAAGGGTAACCAGATCATGATAGTTGGAGGCTTTTACTAAAGTAAAAATCTGATTTGCGTTTAAATTCTCAACGAGTTCCATACTGAGGAGAGACGATTCCCCCAAACTGAGAATATTATCTCTGCCTATGGAAATACGGTGCCCTGCCCCCGGATTCCAACATATCCATCGAATGATAACCGACATCGAACGTATTAAGCTTGCCCACAATCTAGAGACCGTGCGACGGTTATGATGAGTTTGTTTGAGCCAATTAATATGATTGGAAGTTTTAAGATACTTGTCCTCAACGACCTAGTGCCAGATGCTCTGATGCATTAAGAGACTCCATAAAGTTGTAGCATTGAGGGCCAAGTTGAAATGATAGAGATTACGGTACCCCCAACCCCCATTTCTTTTTGGCTTGGTGAGTAAGTCCCATCTGCAAAGATGATATTGGCAAGAATCTGATAGGCCATTCCATAAATAGTGGAAAATCACTTTGCGAATCTTGTTGAGAATAGATCGAGGAAATGACTCCAACGACATCCAAAAAACCGACTGGCCTTCCAGAACGAATTTAATCAGGATGTATCTGCCCCCTAAAGAGAGCCACCGGTTATACCAACCAGAGATTTTCTAAGAGAACTTTGAAACTAGCCAGCCCCAATCAACTGCTCGATTTGGACCAGTCTTTATAAAGTACCCCAAATACTTAAATCCATCAGAGAGGTCACTGAATGAAAAATTAAAAAGAGATTTGAACGGGGATAATTCCAAATCATTGAGACCTTCAAAGAGAACATTTGTTTTTTACTGATTCACTGTGAGGCTCGTAGCGTTGTAGAAAATCTCAATGATATCTTTTATCTCTTTCCACTCTTCTAAAATCGCCTTTGACACGATGAGAACATCGTCCACGAAAAGCAAATGCAAAATTTTAGTCACTATTGAAACTTTAATACCTGAAATCGATCCTTCCGCTGCTGGTTTATTCAACAATCAATTGAGCCCCTCCATCATAAGTATGAAAAGAAGGGGAGATAATGAGCAGCCTTGACGAACCCCCCTCTCGCTTCTGAAGAAGTTCGTTGACTCTCCATTTACTAAGACTACAAAGGAAAAAGAAGTTACACATGACATAATCCAATTAGTCATTTGGATACCCAAACCCACTTTAAGAAGAATCAATCAAAGCTGGCTCCAGTCAATATAGTCATATGCTTTCCGTAAATCAAGCTTCAACACAAGTGATTTAAGCTTCTTCTTTTTTATGCTGTGGATACTTTCACCGACGGTCCCTATAACATCATGAATGCGTCTTCCTTTTAAAAAGCCCAACTGCTCAGAAGAAATAAACTTGGAAAACAACGATTTTAACTTATTTGCAATTACTTTAGAAATGACCTTGTAACACAGGTTACAAAGAGAAATAGGGCGGAAGTCGTCAAAAGTTATTGGGCGATTTGATTTTGGAATCAAGGTCAAAAATGTTGAGTTTAGACCGCCCACAATTGAACCATGTTTTCTAGAATCTTCAACCACTGTAAGCAGGTCCTCCCCGAGCAAATAAAAAAAGAAAATGAAAAATTCAGAGGTCTAGCCATCTGGGCCTGGGCACTTTTCCTTCTTGAAGTGGCCAAGAATGGCTTGTAGTTCTTCCAAAGTAACAGGTGAAAACACAACATTTGCTTCCTCTTTATTCACCCACTGTGAAAAGAGCTCAGTAACTTTGCATTGGTCGCTGGTATTCACTGTAGCTGGCCCCTTATAAAGAGCTTTAAAGTAGTTTGATGCCTCAATTTTTATGGCTTCTTGGTCATTGACCAGATCACCAGACCTTGAGTAAATCTCCCACAAATGTTTTTTGATCTTGCTATGAGAGGCCACCTTATGAAAATATCTAATATTGTTATCCCCGCTCGAGAGCCAAAGTGCTCTGCTACGGAGATGCCACATCTCCTCTTCACTCTTAAGAATCAAATTTCTTTCAGCTTCACTCTATTTCAAAGATGAAAAGATATCTAAGTTGTTAGGGTCATCTGTCAATAGACCAGTGAAACAATTAATATCAATTTCCAAAGAAATCAACTTTGCTCCTTTTTTTTTCTTAGCTCTCTTTGTTCCATGATTTAGTTAATTTTTTAATGACCTGTAGCTTCCATAACAACCACAATTGTTTGTTCTCTTCCTGCAGGAACAAAGGGTCTTTCCAAGTCTTGTGGATAATATCCACGAATTCCTTCTCGTTGAGCTAATCAACATTAAACTTGAAAGGAAATCTCTTGTATGTTGAGGGATGTTGCATCTGGAAACAAATTGGTGCATGGTCTGAAACATATGAAAACTCAACCCAGGAACGATAGTTACCAACCTCTGAAAGAAGAGCTTCAAACACTAAAACTCTATCAAGTCTCCTAGCTATAGCATTCTGTCCAGACCGACCATTCCTCCAGGTAGGCATCATCTTTGTCGGTTTAATGTCAATTAAATTATTTGACTGAAAGAGAGTTTTGTAATAATCATCCATATTATTTATAATCTCTGAGCCTCCCCAAGCCTCTTCGTCAACCAAAATAATATTTAAATCACCCGCTCTGATCAAATTTGGAATGCTTAAGATACCGCTATCTTCGACTGATTTCTAGAAAGGAAATTTGTTCGTGCAAGGCCCATATAAATTTAAAAAGGCCAGCTCCCGTTTGGTTGATATACATCTTTCGATTAGCAGGATACCTTCGACAATGTGAATAGGTTCTAAAACAAATAAGGAAGGGTCCCAAGCAACTAAAAGTCCACCAGACTTTCCAACAATGTTGACAGAACAAGAAACCCAGTAGGGGCGAAACACCTGTATAAAATCTCTATCCCTCAGGTCACTTACCAACGTTTCTTGAAAAAAAAGAATATCAGGGCGAATCTGATCCAACACTCGATGAACCGAGGCAACTTTAAGGGTGCCTCCAATCCCTCTGACATTTAGAGAAAGCAAAAGCATTACTTAGACCTCGCCAAGGCCTTCAATGCTCTAAGAGGCCCACTGTCTGTGGGATGATCAATGGAAGCTGATGGCTGAGGAAGTCCTTGAGGCAACTTTTTTTGCCCACTTCGAGTTTTTAGCGGCGATAGTTCTAAACCTATTCCTTTAGACCGAGCGAGATCTCTTCCCTCCATTTCCACAACAAACTTTGAACTGGAATCCCCTGACAAAGAATCCTTGTTAATTACTACCTTCCCCTAAAATAGCGGTAACTTGGACGCATTACTTTTACCGCTAAAAGCCGGAACTAAGGAATCAAGTTCTTGTTGTGTGAAGAAAGATGATGTAAATATCATTATATACACCCTTTTGACTTTTGTTTTCTCTTGATGTAAATATTTTTAGTAAATATTTGAAGTATTTTTCTTAAATATTTGAAGTATTTTTCAACATAAATACATGTATGTATGTATATAGCCATTCATTTTATTTTTTCATTATTGATGTGATAAAAACAATATGTTTAATATTATTTAAATTTTAGTGAAGAAAAGTATGTGATGTCAACATTCTCATTTTACATGAGGTGTCAAGGAAGAAATAATTGTGTTTTAGGATATGGTGGAAATCAAAGTCCAATTGGATTTGACATGAATTATTGGTGGGAAATGAAAATTATATTACATTTGTATAACTTGTTGAGAAAGTGAACATGTCATGTCTATTATTATTATTTTAAAACTAAAACTATTATCATATGTATTAAAAGGAAATTGCACCCATATCATAGAATGAATTAATACAATACAAAAAGAAAGTGTTTAACACCATAGTTTCAAACATACCTAAAATTTCAAAATGATTGTTGACTAACTGACCGGTTCTTATAGTTTTGAAAAAATAACTGAAAAACATGTTGGTATATAACCTAATGAATTGGGATGGAACTAAAATAGTGTTGCAAAACATATAAAAGCCTAAGCTTAAAAGAAAGCATGTCCAATAAGGGTTGCTTGATATTTGCTTCTGGAGCTAGTTCCAATGTTACATCCCCATTTGCCAAATATTCATGCATTTGTTGAAGTATTTCCTCATCCTTGATTTCTACTCTTACTCACCCAATGTAAATATTTGAGAAGGAAGCAAGAGAAGATGAGTTCTTAGCAAGTTCCAAGACAAATTGATATAACATATTAAAATATGCCTTCATCTTCTCTAGATGTCGACTTTGGCATGCCATAATAGCCAATAATTCAACATTTTTATCCTTATAAGCTTCCAGATGAGATAACAATTTCTTGTTGAAATGAGAAGTAACTACTTTAAGATACTTGATTTTTCCTAACACTCCTCCTTTGAGATCAATGTAAATTGAACAATTCATGGGGGATACATCGACTTACATGCCTATGGCCTTCTAGAGGATTACCAAATCACCTAAGAACTTCCCTGGCTAGGGGCATCAACAAAGAACATAATAAAAAACCTCTCATTGAGCTTGAATCCTCTAGAAGTAGCAAGATGAGCCCAAACCATAAAATCCTCTACCAAAGGAGAAGCAAAGTAAACCATAGAAAGAACATGGAACAATCAGAAATAAAATTATGATTACACTGACATAAACTAAAATCCCACCATCATAAAGAAGCTCCATCTTGTTGCTCGTAATTACTGGACTTATACTTTGCTTAAAGGAGAAAGAGGACGATACAAAGGGGTAGCCAGAGTTTAATGCTTGTCACGTCACCCTTAAGCCATCATGCCACTTTTTCGTCGATTCCATAGATACGATACTTATAACAATTGACAAGCATGTGATCATGGGAGATATACAATTATAATGCCCCCACCCCGGGCCCCAATTTATTCCTAGCAATCGTTTGATTGACAAAACCCCTTTATCTACCATTGAGTTTTCCATGTGATTAAGGATCGTTAGCACCTAAAAAAATTAAATATATTCAAAGTTTCTCACCACCACTTGTGCTCTTTTAATCAATTTAGAGAGGATTGATATTTGAGATATAGATTGGTTTTTGATGAGCCACGGAATTACCATCATTTGACATCTTCTTTTCCTTCTTTTTAACCCTTTATCATTTACATATAACCCTGTCTCATCCATTTTAAAGCCCATATGCGAGATTTAGGCTCAAGATGTTTTCCAATTGCATTTCTTAATATTTCATTGGATTTCTGATTAACATTAGGGGAAGTAGCATGTTTTGTCTTTACTTTTGAAGTGGCAGCTCATGTGTGGACAAGTCATTACAAGGTTTTGCTTTAAAGGTTCACATATTCTTCAAATCAGGGTCATTGCACATCCATTGCCACATATTCAGAGTCACTAAATGTTGATACAGTTGTGAGGTTCCCATGTTTTCAAATCAGTCTGCTGCAGAATCCTTCTAGCTACCTGCTGCAGAATCCCTGTAGCAGCCTGCTACACAATTAGGCCTGTACAACTTAGAACCGCTTAAATATATACGTGTTCACAATAGGTTAAGCTGATTGTGATCATAAAGTGAAAGTATTCCAGGTTTCCTTGGAAGATATATGAAGGATTTCAAGAATAATGAAGGCATATCAGCAAGGGGAATTGATGTGAATACATTCAGCATGGAAATATATCAATAAGGAGATTAATTTGAAATATTTCTAGCATATGTAATATGTGTCTGTGAGCCTTCACCAATCAACATACAATATTAGTCCCAACATATAATATCATTCCCAACATATAATATCAGTCCCAACACCTAATGTACATCAGTCCCAACACTTAATGTCAGTCCCAATGCTAAAATGATATCAACATAGAACTTTTAGCATGTGTCTGTAATATGTGTCTGTGAGCCTTCACCAATCAGCATACAATATTAGTCCCAACATATAATATCAGTCCCAACACCTAATGTACATCAATCCCAACACTTAATGTCAGTCCTAATGCTAAAATGATATCAACATAGAACTTTTAGCACGTGCCTGTGAGTTTTAATGCAATATTCAACATATTACATTAATACCTTCAACACAATTAAAAGATCAAAATCATCATATTAAAGGGACAAAGGTATAACTTAACATTCAACGTGGGAAATGAATTAAAGAGATTAACATGGTAGCATATGTGTATAGTCACAAGGTTCATCATTCAACATGTGCTAAATTCCAGGATAAGACACGACACAAAACTGTTGAACCAACTCAACCATCAATTAAATGAAATCCATAGAATCTGGAGGTAGTTGATTATTTTAATTAGATGATATGTATCAACATAACCACTTGGGCGCACAACTGAAGGCATCTATGTTCCCATTGGTTGATTGATGGATCATATTGGCAACCAATTAGAGGACAACAATTTAGTTTATTTTTAGAGTTTGTTAAACCACTTAGCAACATAATAGGAGGAGGTTGTCACTCCATTGTTAGAGCTTAGGACCTCCTTTTATTGTATAAATATGTGTGCTCTCATAAGAGAAAGGGGACGATTAGTATGTGTGGCCTCCTGTTGTAGTCATACTATTGTGTAAGAGCCGAGATCTCAAGTTCAGACTTAATAAATTTCTATTTATGTTATGTGTGCTTATTGTTGTCCACTGGTGGTGATTTAAGATTGAGAGCACATGCCTACCTGTGAGGAAAGGCCCACTCACATGTAAGGTTCTGTCCTGCATGCAATCTTTTTGTGTTATTATATAGCTATCAACTTGATTTTGATTTAGAATTGCATAATTTTATCTTTGTTCCAAACCTTGGTTTCACAATGGCCACTGGTTTTCTGCTACAGAATGATGAGTAGATTGTGTTAGGACTTAGATTTATGCAGATTATTAATTTCATGATCAGTCTTTGCTTATATCAATACTATATGTCAAATATGTGCTTGCATTCCTTATCTGTAACAATATTTGGAATATCATTAACAAAGTTGTAAATTGGGGAATTATATGATTTGTTAATCTAGTCCTGGCATATTTTTTTTTTTAACAGAGACGGTTATGTTGCATTAGGCGGCATTCTGGCATGCCAGAATCAGAAAGTTACAAATTTGAAGAAGGTTGGTGACCTCGAACAGTGCTGCCAACCTTCTTATGAATAATCTTAGGGAAACCAATTTCATCTGCTTCTTGAGCTAATTCGAAAAAATGACAGAGATTGCATACATGTATAAATTCTCACAAAATGTGAGCACAATAGAAGACAGAAACAATACATCAACCGGAGGGGGGAGGAATTTCCCTCTTAATAAAGGGGTCCAACATTTTCTGAGAACCTAAAGAAATATTGGAGATCGCCTCCTTTTCTCTACGCGCTTCGTTGGTCTTTCGTCCTCGGGTAAAGGGTGGAGACGGAACTGAATTGCCTTCAGGATCAGAAGTTTCCACATAATTTCTAGATGGGGTGAAGCGATTGAGACCTGCCGGTGGGAGGGTCAGGAACTGAGGCAGAAGTAAATCTCTCATTCTTTAGGACTTTGGGGGTGGGGACGGAGGGGCTTTAAAATTTGCCCGGTGGGTCTTCCCTTCTCTTTTGTTGCTTGAGATGCAGGCGTCATCATCCTTCAGCAGCTTCAAAGGCATTTTTTATTTTCTAGAGTTGCCTTTGTTGGATGAGTGGCTTTTGGAACCTGGGGAGACGGTTCCTTTCGCCTTGGATGCCTTCACCGATGTGGAACGGGCTGAAACTCATATTCTTTGACTGAACCCGGCTCCTCAGAGGCTTTGAGGCAGCTTTTTGCAAAATGACCATAAGCATGGCACCAGAGACACTTAAAAGGAATATGCTCATAATCCAGCTCTTGGATATGGCACCAATCCACCAGGGAGAGCTTGATGGCTTCAGGTAGGCCTTTCTCGAGATTAAACTCAAAATCTGTTGGTGAATTGTTTCCTCTTCGGTTTACCGCTAGCGTGGAATCTCGAACTTGACAATGCCCTCTAGGTGCTTCTCCCAGTGGGGAGTGAAGCTGACCTAACCCAAGCGAGTGTGATTGATCTCGGCTTTGGGATTGAATTCAGGAGTCCAGGGGGCTAAGAGCAGTCGTGAGGCAGCCTAACCCAAACAGGGGCTGCGGTGATCTCGACTCCGGGGTTTAAATCCAGAGTCCAGGGGGCTAAGAACAGTCCTCTCGACCCCATGAAATAGGGTCCAGATCTGAAGACTAGGTCAC
This sequence comes from Picea sitchensis, assembly GCA_010110895.2. Lineage (NCBI taxonomy): Eukaryota > Viridiplantae > Streptophyta > Pinopsida > Pinales > Pinaceae > Picea > Picea sitchensis. Next base: position 61,899 of record SNQJ01S0001431.1, on the reverse strand, counting down.
GATCCTCTTTCTCTGAGAAGCTGAAGGCATAATAACCCCTGCCTACTGCACTCCGGAGAATGCTACCCTGTATCATCGGCCTCCATCTTTCCTCAATCCATGCCTCCACCGTTTTGGGGCTGGGCCATAACCCCGTAAACTTTCCAATGAGGGTCCTTTCTGCCAGAAAGAGAGCACAGTTGCAAGGGTCCTCTGGAGAAAGCTCCAGAGAAGGAATCTCCCCCAACTTCTTAATAAACTTAGACGGAGGAGAAAGCTTGGATTTAGCTCCTGCCGAACGGACTAACTCTTTAAAAGCTTCCAATGGATCATCCTCAGTCTTGGCAGTCGGATTTGTAGTCATCTTGGCAGGGCGGCGATCACCTGGGCTACCACTGTATGCGTGCGCACAGGACGCGCTGGATACGCCGAATCGCGCCCTGTATGGCGAGAGAGGGATGGGAACCTGGAACGACAGCTGCTAACGGAGCTCAGCGTACCTGCAAACAAGGAGAGCAATGGCGGCTAGGGTTTGGGCCCTAGCCGCTTTGGCGTTTCTTCTCGTTCCATCCGCGAGCAAAAAACATATCTCATATACATTGTTGGTTAGTCCTGGCATATTAACCAAGTAATAGTTTCATTTTTGATATTTTAATGTGTGAGTTAAAATGAAATAGATAGTTTTCTTTGCGTTGCTTGGAGTGCTGCATAATCACTTTATCTATGACCCCACGAGGTGAACACACAAAGGTATAAGGTTAAGAGAGCTCATAGACCTTATCCTGAGAGGTACCACCAACTGGGATAGGGGTTATAGCACTGTGACTTTATCCTTTTATGCTTTGCTTCGATTTATGCTTAGTCTTGTTTAGTTAATCTTTCTCGGTAGCTGGGTGAAGTCCTTATTCTGTGCATACTACACCGAGTGCCTTGCAAGTATAAACTGAACCCCGAGTTGACAAATTAAGTGAAAGAGAGTAAAGTGACACCAGTAATTGGGAATCATATTTACACTTCGTCATTTTGGTGCCGTTGTCGGGGAGGCACTCAAGGAATTATGATTTTTCCTTTAGGATCATTGTAGGAGCAATACCAAGCTAAAGGGAACTCTAGGGAAACATCGACTACCCCTCTGATATCCCTTGCTCAAGATGTTGTGCATTAAAATCATCATAGGATGCATGAGTTAAGTTAATACTATTTTCTTTTGTGGTGCTGTAATAGCCACCCATGGTACTAATCTCTTTTGCAGGAAGCTTGGAAGGAGGAAAAGGTATTCCACTAGAAGAAAAATCAAGGAGAGGTTATTTGAATAAGGTATGCATTCTGAAATTCATAAGCCTTCCATCACTTTTATTTGGAATGCATTGAAGAACATCTAAGTTTCCTAGGAGAAGTGTGGAAAACTCTGACTATATCAAGTTTGTAATTTAGATGATCAGACACTCTGTGGATTCTCTTGGATTCCCATGGTGGTTATGTCAGGATATCATCATCTCATACCACACTTGAACTAGATGTTATAGCAAACGACCTCTGACCATTTCATTAAAATTTAAGGAGGTACACTTTTCATTGTTGAATTCATGAAGCTTGGAAGATCTCTCATAGCTTTGAAACTACAATTCTTGAAGTCCTAGGGATGCACATTCAAAATTGTCCTACAACAAATTAATCATATCTTGCAAATTATGATCTAGGTCAAATTTTTGGTGGAGACAAGAATCACATTGAGAAAAACACGCCGACAAAAATTCAACAATTACCTCAGCCCTACACCTAGACCCTTTGATCCTAGCATATTGACAATTTCACACTACTCAATGTTTTGATGATGGTTGTGTTCCTTGATCAACTATTTAAACCATCATTGTACATGAATCATAATGCCATGAGAAAAATGCGGAAGTTGTTTCATGAATAATGAGACACTCTGTGGCTCCCATAGTGGTTATGTCAGGCTCTTATTATATCAATACTATAGATAATGTGACACTTCGTGTTCCCATGATGATTATGTCAAGATCCCATTATAATTATTTATTTATTTATTATTATTATTATTATTATTATTTTTATGTACTGGCGAAATCAACAACTCGCAGTTCTCGTACTCACGTGACACGGGGTCGATACCTATCTGCTACCAATATACCCCCAGGTGCTCCACACAGCTCGCAAGAATGGAGCACAAGTAAATCAAGGTGAGAATCGACCTTGAGACCTCTTTTTACATATTTCCTTCCATTTACACGGCACTTGCCAATTGGTCTACAACCTTGCGGGCAAGATCCCATTATCATTATATATACCACGTTTGAATTAGATATTTGATTTTATTCTTGCTTTAGGTATTTTTGCATTAGCCATAGGATCTTACGAGGATCATATCACACAACTTAGGCGCTGGGAATTTGCAATTTTTGGCATATGGGTGGATTACATTGGAAATTTTACACCTATAAAAATTCACACAAACCCAAATCATCACTTGGAAGAAACAACTTGCTAATTAGACTCTTGTGGCATCTGGGATCACTAATCTCACCAAGGACAGAGTTCAGACAATCAAATTTCGGTAACTAAATGGATAGATCATTAAAACTTGTTTCTAGGGTGTATCCTCCTACAAATCTAGTTTACAACCTAATCATCTAATTCCGATATTGTACGAGAAAGTTATGCCCTAATTACTAATTCCCTATCCTGCACTGATACAACTCTATTTCCTTGGTCGTTCTTTGGTATATTTGACCCATCAATTCTTCAAGTTTGCAAAACCTATTTCTATTGGGGATACCTACATAAATCTACTTTTATCTCCAATTGGAATCAAGTCAATCTATCATCAAACGAAAAGTTAAGGAAAAAACCGTGATTGTTGGTCAACGCTGGAAATAAAGAACAAGAGATGTCTTATAGCATGTTTCTTAACATTTTTATATCATTTCAAATCAATTTAAAAACATGTTTGTACTGGAGATAGCTCTATGGATATACTTTTTTTCCAAAGTCCCTATGGATATACTTTAACTTGGATTTGGAATAACTTTGATCAGACATCAGACAAAGAATTTACAATTGAATTACTGTCGTGTAGTTTAGGCTAGCCACCACTCCTCAACATGTAACAATGAAAATTTTCCAATGAATCTTTTAAGATATCCATTTTATATGCATTAATTGCAATCATTTTGATGTTTATTGGAGGAAGAAAGTCATCATATCTATTTTCGTCCATAATCTCACCTTGTGTTGCAAGCAAAATGCTAGTTTTTTTGCTGGTCAAAGAAGGATCATGGAGGTCAATCTACAAATAAGTGATTTTCAAAGACAAACTTTCATGAAATGGGCATGTCACCAAGACATGAAAACAAGTGAGCTATCATGTAATGTTGAGTTCTTGAATGAGGTATGGCTAAAGTTTGTTCCAGTTGTTGACCAACACCAACATCAAGACTTTTCAGATGGACAAAGAACAAGACAATTGAAGAATTGATTTCCAAACTGAAGACCAGTGATATAGAAGTTAAATTCCATGCTACATCACTAATTCCATTATTGGACAAGAATACCTAAAGCACCACAATATACCAATGCATTTTATTCTTCCCATCTCAAAGGTAATTGCCTGCTGAAGTTAATAAAGTTTTATTTTCCTATGTGGTTAGCTTTGAAAGCCAACAATTTCCTCAGAATATCATTTATGTGACCACTACTATCACATCACGACTTCATTCCACTTCCTTCCTCCATAAGACCTCCATAAATTCCTGCTCCACCCACTCCTGACCCACCCAATAAAGTAATTTGGCTCACTTACAATGCCAAGCTACCTCTCTAGTTGCAATAGTTTTTGAATAAATGGAGCTTGTTGATACCAATCCAATAAAGGTTTTTTCGCTATTTTCCCGATGCTAATCTTTTCTAGCACACCTCCTTCATTCCCAAATGTTTAACCATATGATATGAATATTGCAGTATGTTTTCATCCTTAGTAGTACTTCACAGGTCCAATCTTGCTACAAAATCAACAAGAATATCAAAGTTCTAAGGACAATATTGGTACTGCTACACAAGAACCAGTACCAATAATCCATGTGGTTCTCATACAAGAACCAACTACAGGGGGGAGATCATAAAAGAGAAGAAATAGGTGTTGTCACACAAGAACCAACACCTAGCAACCCTGAGGTTGCCACATAAGAACCAACCTCAAAAAGCTCTATTGTTTCTACACAAGAACCAACAATAAATAAATCAGTTGAAGGAATTCTCCAAGAGGAAGAGACCGCCGCCCCACAAGAACCTGTAGCAGAGTAAGTTGTTGCAGAAATGGTCTTTCCTCAAAGCTTCATGAAGATATCTCAAAACCAGGAGGAGATATTGCCGATAGTCCTTGGTACAGATTCTCAAAGATGTTGCTCTTTTCCATGGGAACTTGTGAAGAACCTGCTATAGAAAATCATATGCTTGTTGCAAAGTTCATGAACTTATTAGGTAGGTGCAGGTACACTTCTTCTTTCTCTTTGTTAATCAGATTCATTGAATGCTTTAGATTTGTATTTGGAAAAGCACTTAAGCCTCTTTTCTTTTGTATCCCACTTCCTTACCATTTGTTATTTTTCTGAGGACGGAAAAAGTCTTCAGTTTGGGGGAGAGGGGTACCATCATCTTTACCTTCTTGGACCAAGCCATCATTTTTCATGCCCATACCATCCCTATCCTTGTTCAACCTAAAAATTTCACCACTTCATCTAAACCATGACATCGTCTTACTCCACTTCCACAATTTAAATCCATTCCAACACCTCCTTAAATGTCCCAAAATGAGAAGGACCAGCAGTTGTTCAAGGAAGGAAATTAGTGTTGCTACATCAAGCATCGATGCCGCTACACAAGAGCCAACATCAAGAAACCCTATTCAAAGAAAATGCATTTGACACAGTGATGCGCATAGGTGTTGTGGTTTGTGTGGGCCCGACATCTCATCAAAGAGGTGTGGAGACAATTCTACTAAACAAATTGGCACTAGGCTAAGAAGAAGGCTTTCAAATTTTCCTTTATTTATATATGCATGTTTTCTTCCAACATGAAAATTTGTGGATCTTTATTCACATTGGTTCTTATGAGTTAATAGTGGTCTTGAAAATGTCTTGGAATTATTGAAGTTAATCAATGTATTGAATCTAGCGAACTCAATATGAAGTATAGTGGTTTTGTTAGAATTGGCTACTCTAACGAATCATGGGAGAGAGAATATGAAAAATCCAAGACAACGATTTCACAGTGACATTGAGGATCCAAAGTTGAAGATACAGATGCAGACGCCAAATATGAAGGTCTTGTTGCTGTCACATAAGAACCAAGAACCAACAACAGAATAAAAAAAAAGTATCTGATATGGACAAGCCAAGGAAATGAACGTGTACCCCACAAGAACCATTAAGCAAAAATCAAGCTAAGACTTATTAGAGGATACACTACATATGGTATGAGGATTGCAAATCATTTCTTCCCTGTTGTGCTGAGAAATAGGTCATTTATTCAAAGAAGACCTAATTGACAACAAAGGAAACATTATAGTCTTGTCTCCACTTACCCTATTTTCTTGTGCAAATTTGAAGGAGACCTCATGATTTGATCTATGCTTTGAAAGGGAGCCATTACGATGAAAAAAAAAACAAAAAAAATTGGTATGCATTGGAAAAAAAAGGAGCATCATTCAATGTGTACCCTTACAACTTGGTTGTTGAGAAGATGCAGGGTTGCATGAGGACATGCAACATATACAGTTTGGGGGAGATGATGAGCCATGAAATTATCATTTGACATCTTCTTTTCCTTCTTTTTAACCCTTTATCATTTACATATAACCCTGTCTTATCAATTTTAATGCCCATATGCGAGATTTAGGCTCAAGATGTTTTCCAATTGCATTTCTTAATATTTCATTGGATTTTTTATAAACATTAGTGGAAGTAGCGTGTTTTATTTTTACTTTTGAAGTGGAATCTCATGTGTGGACAAGTCATTATAGGGTTTTGCTTTAAAGGTTCACATATTCTTCAAATCAAGGTCATTGCACATCCATTGCCACGTATTCAGAGTCATTAAATGTTGATATAGTTGTGAGGTTCTCATGTTTTCAAATCAGTCTGCTGCAGAATCCCTGTAGCTACCTGCTGCAGAATCCCTGTAGTAGCCTGCTACAGAATTATGCATGTACAACTTAGAACAGATTAAATATATATGTGTTCGCAACAGGTTAAGCTGACTGTGATCATAAAGTGCAAGTATTCCAGGTTTCCTTGGAATATATATGAAGGATTTCAAGAACAATGAAGGCATATAAACAAGGGGAATTAATGTGAATATATTCAACATGGAAATATATCAGCAAGGAGATTAATTTGAAATATTTCTAGCATATGTAATATGTGTCAGTGAGCCTTCACCAATCAACATATAATATTGGTCCCAACATATAATATCAGTCCCAACAATTAATGTACATCAATCCCATGACTTAATGTCAGTCCCAATGCTAAAATGATATCAACATAGAACTTTTAGCGTGTGCCCGTGAGTTTTAATGCAATATTCAACATATTACATTAATACCTTCAACAGAATTAAAAGATCAAAATCAAAATATTAAAGGCACGAAGGTATAACTCAACATTCAACATGCGAAATAAATTAAAGAAATTAGCACGATAGCATATGCATATAGTCACAAGGTTCATCATTTAGCATGTGCTAAATTCCAGGATAAGACACGGCACAATATTGTTGAACCAACTCAACCATCGATTAAATGAAATCCATAGAATTTGGAGGTAGTTGATTATTTTAATTGGATGATATGTAACAACACAACCACTTGGGCGCACAACTGAAGGCATCTATGTTCCCATTGGCTGATTAATGGATCATATTGGCAACCAATCAAAGGACAACAATTTAGTTTATTTTTAGAGTTTGTTAAACCACTTAGCAACATAATAGGAGGAGGTTGTCCCTCCATGTTTAGAGCTTAAGACCCCCTTTTATTGTATAAATATGTGTGCTCTCATAAGAGAAAGGGGTCAATTAGTACGTGTGGCCTCCTGTTGTAGTCATACTGCTGTGTAAGAGTCGAGAGCTCAAGTTCAGACTTGATAAATCTCTATTTATGCTGTGTGTGCTTATTGCTGTCCACTGGTGGTGATTTAAGATTGAGATCACAGGCCTACCTATGAGGAAGGGCCCACTCACAGGTAAGGTTCTGTGCTGCATGCAATCTTTTTGTGTTCTTAGATAGTTGTCAATTTGATTTTGATTTAGAATTGCATAATTTTAGCTTTGTTCCAAACCTTGGTTGCACAATGGCCACTGGTTTTGTGCTGCAGAATGATGAGTAGGATGTGTTAGGACTTAGATTTATGCAGATTATTATTTTCATGATCAATCTTTGCTTATATTAATACTATATGCCAAATCTGTGCTTGCATTCCTTATTTGTAACAGTATTTGGAATATCATTAACAAAGTTGTAAATTGGGGAATTATATGATTTGTTAATATAGTCCTGGCATATTAACCAAGTAATAGTTTCATTTCTGATATTTTAATGTGTGAGTTAAAATGAAATAGATAGGTTTCTTTGCGTTGCTTGGAGTGTTGTAGAATCACTTTATCTATGACCCCACGAGGTGAATACACGAGGGTATAGGGTTAAGAGAGCTCAGAGACCTTATCATGAGAGGTACCACCAGCTGGGATGGGGGTTATAGCACTGTGACTTTATCCTTTTATGCTTTTCTTCGATTTATGCATAGTCTTGTTTAGTTAGTCTTTCTCGGTAGTTGTGCAAAGTCTTTCTTCTATGCATACTACATCGAGTGCCTCGCAAGTATGAACTGAACCCTGAGTTGACAAATTAAGTGAAAGATAGTAAAGTGACACCAGTAACTGGGAATCATATTTACACCTCGTCAGTTTCACATTTGTCAAATTATGACTGACGAATCTCCAACAACAATTAGGCTTTTGATTTAGAATGACCAATCCCTTGAATGGAGCTAACACTTCAACATGATTATTTTTGGATTCCCTTGGGCTCTAAGCAAAAAATAGTTATAGATTTCCTTCAGGGTCCAAGATGACCCCGCCCTCCTCACACCTACCACCCTTTACATCTAAGATTATTTATTTAAATATAATATTGTTAATTATTCTTAGGATGAAATTGTTATGAATTTGAAGAGACCACTATGACTTGATAACATACACAATGTGAAAACAACTTGATGTCATAATGGACATGTGTTGACACTATATTTTATTTTAATATAAAATTATTGATTATTATTAAGCACATCCATACATTGGTATATTTCCCACCATTTATCCCTATGTCCAGAATGGACTAAAATACAACGAGCATTGGTTTATGGTGCTCTCTTACACCTCGATTGCCTTATAATCTCCATTACTACCTTCATGGTCATTAGGTCTCCGCATCTTATTGATAATACATGAATTCATCTATAGTCTACCAAGTCTATTAAGATTGCATGTGCCTCACGTTAAGGAATAATAAACCATAAAAGGAAAGTGAAATAATTTTATGTTCTTAATGCAATTTTTTTCTCTAAAAATGTTATAAGCAACTATGTGGCATTGCATTTTTATCAAAGGATACAAAACAATGTAAAAGCACACCTACTCCAACATTCATAAGCCATGACAGATTTGGATTTGGTTTTGCACTTCAAAGTCTCTACAATAATGGTACATTGCATACATCCACAAATAAATTTCACATATTCATTAGCTTTGTAGTTTTATTGGGACTGCAAATACTTATTATTTGCATCTCTCAACAATAAGCAGATATTCTGAACAACTCGACCATTCAAATTCACGACATGGAAGTGGAAAAGTAAAATTGAAAAAAAAGGGGTTCACTTCCTATACATGTTGCATTGCCAATTAGTCCAAACATGAACATCGATGTTCTTAAAAATGTAAGAACATAAAATAAAATTATATGTTTCTATCTTAGTCATTACTATTTAACTTATGAATAAGTGATCCGTAATATGTGACACGCCTTACAACATGTAAAATGTTTGAGAGATATAAAATTACTCAGTGGCTCCTTGCTTTCCTGGTTACAATACTTTATAATGGATAACATAATTAGCGCTAATTCAAAATCGAGAACCACAAATTCAAACACTTATGATATATGTCTATGAAAATCCAAGGACATTGAAACTACATATTCAAAATAGTTAATGAATCACAAGGAGATTATTAATGAGTACACATATAGATATTATGCATAGATATTTAGATTGGCACTTCGAGGTTAAATCAAGTTAGTATTGAGATGGTTTTTGTGTTCTCATATTAAGGAAAATTTGTGAAAACTGAGCACTTGTGTAGATAATAGATTTAAGCCACCCAAGTATGTTCCTAGTAGATTAGAGAACTGATATTTTATACTTGGCTCGCTCATTTCACGAAATTACATAATATAAACTAATAATTATAGAAAAAAAACATCTATTTGTCATTTCAAGCAAAAAAAACAAAAACAAAATATACATCATAATGTGCATTTGGAACACTTTGAGGAAACTTTGTCTCCCTTCCATTTAAGAAAACCAACTAAATATAAATAATTGGTCTTTAAATGTCCTATTGAAGATATCAATAGTCTTCCATTGTCCCTTTCCATTTAGGCAGCTTTGATTAAGAAAAATAAAAAAGTAGTTTTAGGATTTGAATATAAAATCATCAAAATATAAATAAAGATATTCATCTCTTTCTTTGGGATATTGAACTGAACATTTTCAAATTTAGGTAGATTTTTCATAAATAGATCACTCGAAAGTTGGTAAAACTCTGTTATCCTTTGCTTCCTCCATGCTAAAACTACCAGATTGAAGAGTTAAAGCTTATTTTGACAATTCATCTACCTTGACATTTAATTCTCTATATATGTAATGAAAAGAAATTTTGAGAAAGTTCTTTTTAACTCTTTAATTCTTTCCATTATTGGAAAAAGTAGTAAGTTTTCCATATTGTTTTTTTCATTTTCCTAATCAATGAATATCTTAGAGTCACCCATGATCCGAAGTTGAATTATACCTTTTTCAAAGGCTATTCTAACCAGAGTGCAAACATCTCAACCCTATTGTTTTTACCTCCCCCCAAAGCAACTTTGAAAGATTTTCTTTCACATATAAGACCCCTCGAGCTCTATAGTTTTAAGGGATCACTTGACATCAACCATCAAAGAATACCCAAGCATAAGTTTTATCAATTTTTGGATTTATCAAAGTTCTTGGTGTCTTCTTTTATCAAGTTTCCACACCCCTCCATATGCATAGCTCATTTGATAAATATACCTGAATATGAAGACTCTCCTTATTTTTGAAATTCATTTCATCCATGGCCAACTATAGGGCCCATGCAACAATACAAGGAAGAGCCTTATGTTCTTTTAGATACTGGTCCTTTAGCAAACTTTCCACACATGTGACGATAGAGTCCCTAACACATATTCCTTTCTTGTCTGTCAATTTCACGGATTCCTCCCAAACTTATTTAGTAAAGGGACAAATGCACTAATAGACGATCAATTTATTCCTCATTCTTTCACAAATAATCCATCTTCCTAGCTCTTGCCAAGACCTTCTCTTACAATTTTCCTAAGTCAAAACTCTGTTTGATAATGCTAACCACTAATAGTCTTGGTTTCAATGATAGTTTAGTTTTCCAAATGGGATTCCACCACCACTTCTAGTCACCTTCTTCGCCTTCCCCAAAATTAGCCTTATAGCCTAACTATGTATTGAACCTTCCTTTAGAGTTTCTTTTTGACCATATAATTTCAATTTCTATATCGATATGCCTAATAACACTTTGTTGTAATCTATGTATGAATTGGTTCCATTCCTCTGCTTCATCTCCGTATAGATCTAGGTTGCCAACACTTTCCCATCCTTGGTTCCAAATGGAAGTAGTCTCTAGATCCACTGCCTTCGCTAAATAGTGAATGTCTTGTATATATAGAGAGTTAATTAGAGGCTTGGATAGTTTATAAATTTATGCATATCCCATCCATATGATGGAATCCCCCACAATTGAGTTAGTTGGACCCCTAATCTAGTCCTTCATTGACAAAGGATCAATATACTTTGAAAACTTAACTTCTTTCCATAACCCTTCATGGTTCAGCAACCTCCATTTTGTTTTTGATACCAAGGCCTATCCAAAGCAATGTATGCCATCAACCCCCAACCAACTACTTCCTTGGGTTTTTTTATCTTGTTCCATTTTACCAAATTGATAACTTCCTTTTCTAGTTTCCTTGTGCATAGGAAGCGAAATAACTAATTCTTGATTTTTTTCAACATAACTCTAGGTACCTATGCTAAACAATGCCATTATACAGGGATCACTTCCATATCTATTTAACTAGGGTCAATCTTCCTCCTCTTGATGACCACATGTGGCACTGCTTAGAGACTTTTATTTCTACTTCTTTTTTTATACAAACAATTCCACTTTGAGCCTATAGTCATTTGGTTTCAACATGAAGCCTAGATATTTGAGAACATTATCAAAAGGAGATACATTAAAAGGGATAATTTGAGCTATCTCTATTTCCTGTTCAACGTCCAAACCATTAAACAATATAAAAAATTTGTGAGCATTGACCTCCATCCCCATTGCTCTACTATAAATCTAGGATTTCTTTGTACCTTTCTACTTACCTTACATAGCCAAGAGAAAATAGAATAACACCATCCAAAAATAGTAAGTGGGAGAGAGAAATAGGTCTCCCTAATCATACCTTTTATGGTTCCTTCCCTCTTACATACTCTTACCATCCTATGTAACCCTTAAACCACCAATAAGAAGTGAAAAGGTGACATAGTGAAACCCTACCTTAGTCCCCTTGAAGGATAGAAAAAAAATGGATGTTGATCCAATCATCAATATTGAAAATGAAACCAAATTTAAGTAGTCCAAAATCCATATTACAACTTGTAGACTCACTCCAATATTAAATAACATTAGCCTAAGATAAAGGTAGCTAACCCTATCATACGCCTTAGCTAGATCTAATTAAGCACCACAACTTCCATATTTTTTACCTTTATGGAGTGAAGGATTCCTTGGTATACTCCCATTGCACCATGAATATCTCTATTATGTAGGGAGACAAATTATTTTTTTGAGATAACAAAGTGGCATCAAATTCAAGAGAAGTACAGGTGGTAGCAAGTTTGACTCTAAACTGGAAGGGAAAAGGGGTTGGTTTTGAATCTACCACGCGAAAGCGACAAAGAAGGTCACACACATACATAGGCTGGGAAATAAAAATTCCTTCATTGGTTTTCAAAACTTGGAGGCCAAGGAAATAGTGCAAATAACCTAAGTCGACCATTTAAAATTTCTTCTTAAGGTTGGATTTCACATGGGTCAAAAGTTTTGGGTCACTACCAGTGAGATTAAGGTAATCCACATAAAGAACAAGGATTATGAGATGGCTTCCTACTTTCTTAGTATATACATTAGGGTCAGAATGACATCTAGAAAAGCCGATATAAGGAAGAAACTTATACATTTTGGCATACCAAGCTGGAGGAGCTTGTTTAATACCATAAAGAGATTTCTTAAGGTGACAAACAAGGCTAGAGTCATTCTAGACATAGCCCAGAGGTTGTTCCATGTAGATTTATTCTTGCAAATACCCATGCAAGAATCAAGATTTAACATCCATTTGATGGACCTCCCATTTATGTGAGGCTGCAAGGGCTATAACAAGTTGGATGGAATTGATTTTGGCTATAGGGGAAAATGTTTCATTGTAGTCAATGCCTTCAACTTGAGAGAAATATTTGGTGACTAACCGAGCCTTGTATCTTTCAACACTTCCATTTGATGGATACTTAGTTCTGTACACCCATTTACATCAGACAAGTTTTCTTCCTTTCGAAAGAGGTACAAGATCCCAAGTATCATTCACCATCAAAGAGGGATACTCTTCATTCATTGATGTATCCCAATTTGGATGACCTGAAGCTTCTGCAAATGTCTCTGGATCACGAGTCTCTGAAACTTGAGCCAAAAAATAAGAGGCTCACTAGAACTGTCAACGTGTCCGACGTTGATCTAAAGGATCACCAACAAGATCACTAGTTGCTTCTTGTGTTGAACAGACCCATCTAGGAAGCAGTGGTGTTGGTGCAGGTTCATGTTCAATAGAATCATTTGAATGAAGGTGAGCATGTAGAGGTGGAATTTCATCCTCACTGTCATCAACTAAAGAAGAATAAACCATAATAGGAACAAAAGATGACACAAATGCTGAATATGGCTTATAGGATGAAGAAGGCATAAACATTATTAGGCTCGCAAACCAAGATATTTTCATCAAATTTAACATCTCTTCTAATAATAATTTCATTAGAATAAGATTGAAAAAGTCTATAACCTTTGACATCTTCATAATAACAAAACAAAATACACTTCTCACTTTTAAGTTGTAAAGCTATAATTTTCTCATTAGGAATGTGAGCCCATGCTACATTGCAAAATACACGGAAGTGGATTACATATGGCTTAATTTTATTCCATACTTCTTGTTAGCACTCTGTAAATTTTGTCTGGCTGATAGAAAAATGACAGAGGTAATTGTTTAAACCTACTTTAGAGCTAGGCACTAGCCTGCTCAACTCAGAGAGGGCTCTCTCATGTCACTTGGTATATCTTTGGAAATCAATGGCTAGATTTGGTTTGTTTTGGGGGTTTTTATAAAATTTGCTGGCAAAGAAGAGGAGGAACACTCATGTCTATGGAGTCAAAATGCTGAAATTGAATGAAAACAATGACTGACCAGTAGAACTCTCCAGAGGATAAATGCTAAATGAGACAATGAGTTATTAACTGAGTTTAAGCAGGGTGTAATAAGAAAGAGAAAACAAATAACCACATCAGAGCATTAATAAAATTAACTCTGAATTAGTTAAGAGGAAATTCACACAGTTTTAAATCGCTTAAGCCGAGAGCATCACAAGATGAATTCTGAGCTTTTAACTATCCAATTTAAACAAAAGACAATGCAAATGGAAATAAAGAATCACAGGAAATACATACAATGAGAGAAGACAAAACTCATATCACCACCATTAGAATCTTTTCATAGAGACTTCAAAAGCTTCTGCATGTATATTCAATTCAACTCGAAAAAATTACAATAGAGTTTAGAAGCAACAAAAAAGTGCTCTTGCACTTTTGCCAACATTATTTCATTCAGAATTTCTAATACTTATACAATTCGAGTAAAATGGCTGAAACCGAAACGTTTCAGCTTCTAAAACTGACTATAATAATTTCAACTTACAGTCTCGGCATATGAACCGATTTACAATGATTAAACAAAAAACATTTCATAGACTAGGGACGGATCTCTCTGACTGTTCGGCTTCCTTTGTGCCATTTGTCTTGCTGTGGTTCCCTATTGAACTTGCTAGTTTGGTGACACTTGGAGGTTACTTACTGGTCCCTGGAAAACTGCATTTCGTTTTGCCTAAGCGTACGATCTCCTTCCACTATGATTCAGGAGGAATCTTGTAATCCATCATTTCCTTTATCAGAATCTCCAGGTCTATGCAGGTAGCATAATACATGGTTGGCAACCCAGTCTTCACTGTTTTGAACTGATTCAAAATTTCAAAGTCTGCGGCCAAGTGTTCCACCAAATTGGGTCCCTTCATGCTCTCCTCTAGGCCTTCAAATCTTGAATGATCCATTCTGCACCGAGTGAGGAGAGAATTGTATTCTTCTTGATTGTATAATTTCCCTTTACCATCCCAAAATGGAGGGAGGCCATTGATAAACAATTGTTCAAATGTATCCCTAAACTCCAGTATACTCTGTTCCATTTGCACAACTTTGGTTTGAACCGATTTGAGCAGATTGTGTTTAGCGATGATCCTCCTAGCCCAAATGACCAGTGTGATTCTGTCTTTTACCCCAATGGTCTGAAGATCGACAATGGGCACAAAATTCAGGAAATCAATAGCATTCTGGGCTCATTCCTAGGGTTTTTTTCACGAGTGTTTCATTAATAACAGTACATCTGTTTCGGGCAGTGATAGCCATGCTGTCTTTGTCATTTATAAAATTAAGATAAACTCCGAATTTAGTAGCTTCAACAACAATAACATCCCATATTACATGTTTAGATCCTTGCAACAATACTTTTCCCTTCAACCTCGTCTTCAGATAGTTCACCCTCTCTTGAAAATCTTGATTATCCTTTTGAAATTGGGCCATCTTTCCTTTCTTCATTTTCATCTCTTGCTACAACTTTTCTATGAACTCCTTAAGGTTCTTGATCTCCCTTGTCTTTAAGCTTACTCGGGACATAGCCTAAACCAATCCATTAGTGCTTGATCCAGCTTCTGTATTAGAAGGTACAATGGTAGAAATATATGATGTTGCTACTTCCATATCTGCATAGGTTTCCCGATTAACAAGTTTATCCGAAAATTAGATGCCCTATTATGAAGGTACAAAGGGCCCTATTATGAAAGGGAATTTTAAGTTAGATGCCTTGTGCATTTTCCAAAAATGCTCTGTCTCCGAAATAATTCTTTGTCTGATGAGCTCTAGGGAAAAGACTATGGAAGTCAGGAAGACATGAAAAAGGTAAGGTCCTTTTTCTTAACCATATACCCAAATTACAATAGAATGTACAAACAACATCCAATCTCCCACCCTGCTCTCTGGATTTGGTTGCAAAGAGATTTTCATTTCTTCCAAAACCCTTGGTAGGTCTGTGACGAAGATGAGACTATAAACCTTGGACATGATCTTGTTTATGAAAATAAGCATGGTGATCCTTTTGCATTCAGTTGAGATGAATGTGGCTTCAGGGAATTTGGTCTTATTCAATTCCAAGAACATTCTCAGCAAGTGCGTGTAGTACCTGAAGTGTCTCAGTGAATTGAAATTTACCAGCTGTTGGTACATATTGTCAGCGATGAACTTTTCAAAACTGATGCAGACCAACTGAATAGACTCTGACAGAAAAAATGTCAACAGGAAACCCAACATGACTTCTACTACAAAATTGTCGTTATCCCATCCTATAATTTGACTAAGTATGGAACAAGCCCACTGGACTTCAATAACCATGACACTTACATTGATAGGTAACGACAGACTCCCAGAATGGTGTTCAGGTTTAACAATGGTCTGCAGAAATAAGTTTTTTACTTCAGAGGGACATTCTCAGTAGAATGTGATCATTTTCTCTTCCTCGAAGGGCTCTGACGCTGTGGGGGAAGACTCTGGTATACTGAGGGTGTGTCGAATTGACGGGCTATCTATTTCGCATAAGACCTCTGACCCTAACTTGTTCAAGATGACCTTTTCTTCCTGAGAATTCTGCACTGCACACCAGCTTATGAACTCCGGAAAAGGGAAAACGAATTCTATGGCGTAAGGGGTAATGGAGGCTTCTGCCGCTTCGAGGAAGGGTATCAGTTTTCCAACATTGTCTAGCAAATTGGATTTGGACACGAAAATGGGTGAGACTGCAATTTCTGTGTCAAATACATCCGAGTCCCTGTCAATTAGGGATTCTTCTTTAGAGTTAAGGTCTTGCTATGTTATGGATAAAACGACGGGTTTCGTCACCATAATGAAAAAATACTTGTGAATCGACGGAGAATGCTCGATTCTGGTTCACTGTTGAGCTTCAGTTTCAAATGGAGTGTTTGCACCAATTTTCTAATGCTCGAAAGCTTTGAAATATCATAAAATAATGATTGGGGCCCTCTTTTTATATGCGCTTTTCTATATCGGGGGTGGGGCAAAATGGTTTTGGGTAGACCTCTTTTTGCCCCGATATGCGTCTGATGTCGCCAGGTGTCCACAAAATGAAACCGTGGTATTTTCCCCTGTCCTCCCTTGAAAAATTATCTTTCGCGCTACTTCGTCGTTCGATATATGTCTTAGCCGTCGATATGGGTCGCTTCAAGATCTACGGTCCGCCGAGCATCGTCAAATTCCGCACATCCGCTATATTGGCCCTTCTCCGCCAGACGTAACCTGGTCCTCCAAATCAAGCCGCATCTCCACACTACTTTAGCTCTCTGCTAAATATGAAACTTGTATTCCATACAAAATTGTTATGGTGATAACATAGGCTCCAACTAGGGATGCTATCCTCCCTGCTGTTATCACTCCAAGAAACCCTTTGTGGTTGTAGGCCAAAGGTGCTTGGTAACTTCAAGTAAAAATGTTTTTTGTATTTTATAAGTGGATCAATGAGATAACAAATCATAACTGGAGTACTCAGACCATAAATGGGTAATCAAATGAACAAAGCTCTCATAAAACAATAATCAGATGGTAAATCTTAAGTGAGTGAGAAGACAGAGCTAACAAGCCAAATACAATATGTAGGGCTTATTAAACTGTATAAAGCAATTTTAAATAAATTATGAGCTAACTGGTGAGATGACAGTCACTGCAGCTAAAACAATTTACATAAAACAGAGAGAGACGGATGAGGAATCTGATATTGTAAAAGAGAGAAATCTATCTTTGTATTATCCTTCAAGTCTGCTTNAATGTAGCTTTATAGCTTTTACAAGATGTTCTCAGATCCTAAAAATGTGGATCAGATATACTAAAAATAGTAACTCAAAATTCAGTTGCAAAAGAAGTGGGATGCTTCCCCAAAATGAGGACAATCCCAAATTTCTCTCTGCTAATTGTTGGTGTAGTGTAGAACAGCCTCCCAAGGCTAAATGATGACTCTCCATTAGAGACCAAGTCGAATTTGTAGATGTGGCAAAGTGTCCTGATATTTTGCTTCATCAAACTAACCAAAACTTAGTCAAAAACTCCTCTTTTGACTTGTCTTTCCCAAAATAGCCTTTGGATTTGATGGAATAATTCACCACCTGTCTAGTCCAAAAGGTTTCATCTGCTTTTAATTCGAAAATTCCAGATCTGGGCGAAAATCGCAACATTCTGGCCGTTACAGGCTTTCCACAGTGCATAGCCCGTAAAAAACGCTCCTTAGCTGCGGAAGGTCGCCACTTTCAACAGCTAACGGGTCATAAAATATCGATTTGCGCTGTTGAAAGCGGGCAGATTTTCAAAATCAAATTTCTCGGTCATAAAAAATCCGTTTTTCATGTATGAATAGTCGATCGACATCTAGAGAATCTAAGCTATCTAATGGTGTTTTTATATCTTCATTTGGAGCTCGGGAAGGGATTGAAAAGTGCCCTGCAAGTTTAAGTATCATTCTTTCCATTTGCAATTCAAAACTCTAAACGATCCTTTGTGAACAATGTCTGATATGGAACCAAAGATTTGATTTGATGTTGCCAACCTGTACAGCCTCTGTACCTGAACCACTAAATTCGAACTTGCCATCCCTGATGCTATGATTTTAGAGCGTGAGTTTCTGAGCCGGATCCAAGATGTAATCCGACTGGGACATGAAACTCGAGTTGAAATGATTACCCACTTCCACCAGCGCGTCTTTCTGATCGCAAGTTGATTTGATTTTGAAATGTGGATAAGCGCACGTGATTCCCGCTTTCTCCAACCAACGGCCTGTGGAAAACGCCCCTCAGCTGTAGAAACTTACCACTTTCGCCAGTGTATGATCCCGCACGAACTGCTCCTTAGCTGTTGAAAGCTTTCACTTTCCTCAGTGCGCCACCATGTGAGAACTTATCCTTAGTTGTTGGAAGTCTTTGCTTTCACCAGCGCATGACCTTGTGGAAAACCCCTGTTAGCTGCGGAAAGTCTTCACTTTCCTCAGCGCGTGACCTTTTAAAAACTGCTCCTTAGCTGCGAAAAGTTTTCACTTTCAACAACGCACAATCTTGCAAAGACCGCTCCATAGTTGCGGAAATCATGTACTTTCAACAACGCACGACCTTGTAAAGATCGCTCCATAGTTGCGGAAAGCATGTAATTTCAACAGCGCACGACCCGCAAAACTGATTGTTGGACATTTTGAAATTCACCACTTTCAACAGCGCACAGACTTATGAGAAGCGCTGCTTAGCTGCTGAAAGTCGCCACTTTCCACAGCTAACACTCAACTTTTGGACACACGTTAGCTGTTGAAAGTGAATTATGAAAATTTTGAAAAGAAGACTTTATGGATCATATTATTTTCTAAGACAAAAACCAAGACCTAAGTTTTGCAGCTAAAAAGACTCAAAAATGAATTGAGGCAACTACCGATAGCCATGCTATCCACCACAAAACTCGACTAAAAGGACGGTTTTATTTTGGGAGATAACACCTGCGAGGTAGAAGAGAACTGTATATGGGATGATTGCTAGGCTGTGACTTGTTGCTGACCATGTATTTAAGAAAAAATTCTCTGAACAACCTTCTGTCTTGACCAAAAACAGGGATGGTGGCATATGACATGTTCATCTAGAGGGTTCCTTTTAATTTTGTTGCCCAAGATCTTGCCAACATCACGTTGAATTTGGGAGGGATGTCAACCACCACTACATCCATGACCATGTTCTATCTAGAATTTGTGCCAAAGATACCACTAGATATTTGATAAGACCTAGGCATTTCACCTTCCTGAAATCGAAAGAGAACAAGTCTTTGTAAGGCCTGGTGATGTCCAAACCTAGTTGGTCCATGACCACTTTGGGCATTAAGTTATGAAACGCCCCTGAATCCAACATGGCATTGTGTAAAGTCATATCATGGATTTTCAGACTAACATAGAAAGGGGGAACTTCTTCGTTATCACCATTTTCTTCTACTCTTGGTCCGAATAAGATTTCAGGGTGGTCATCTTGTATGTTCAGGGTATCATACGCCTGTTCTGTTTTAAGCATCTTGATGATCTGATTTCTATATTCACTATTCTTGATTAATTCATTAAATGGTACATAAATTTTGATCTTAGCCATCTCACTTTCAAAATTAAAAGAAGATGAAGTCTTCTCTAACTCTTTGGTGACAGTTTCTTTCCTTGCCTCCAATATTCTCTTCTAGGGTTCTTCTTTCTACTTTCCTTTGTCCACAATACCCTTTGCAGCAGAATCCTTCGTAGTAGAGTCCTTTGTAGTTGAATCCTTTGTAGCACAATCTTTTTTAGGCTGACTTGAAGAAGGTATGTTACTTTGAGCTTCTTTGACAGGGTTTCCCCTTTGGAGGATTTCCCTTTGGAGGGTTTGGAGGTACCCTTTGATTTCAAAGGTTGTGTTGTCTTTGGAATTGCATGACGGAATTTTGCAATCTTGTCTGCTGATCTTCCGTTTCTACTGACAACATTTCCTCTTCATCTTGCAAAAAGATCTCACTTGCATCCATGAACTGGTCGTTTTCCTCTTTAGTCAAAAACACTTTTGTTTCTTTATCACCATAGTTGTTCATGTTTTCTTCAAAATATCCATCATAATTTTCATCTATATAATTATTTTGAAAAGGAGGACTTATTTGTTGATCCCCCTGATTTCCTTGATTTCCTTGATTTCCCTGATTTGCCTAATCTACTTGATTTGCTTGGTTCCCCTGATTTCCCTGATTCCTTTGCTCTCTTTGCCTAATTTGTGGGATCGTTGGTCTCCTCGGATTTTTGGGTGGACTATCAACCTATTCTCTGGGGTTAGACCTATTACCTAGAGTCATTCTTTCCATCATTCTCTCCATGTTTCTCATCATTGCTTCAAACCTTTCTTCTGATGTTTGTGATGTTGAAGGTTATGCTTTATCCTAAGTTCTGTTTATGTCCCTGCTAGAATTAGTTTTCATCTTCCCTGAAGCCATTAGGCTCACTTGAACTTCTATGGCGTCAGTCATCATATTATCCAATGTGGCAGATCTTCGTTGTCTTAATAATAAAGCGAAGTCACTTTCAAAAGAATCAACACATCTGAGTTAAGAAGCTTTGNGGCTAAAAAATCCTGCACTGTTTCGTCAGGTAATCTCTTCATGTCCTTGTACTGGGTCAACAACTGAAGGGGATTTTTCTTATCTCCCCATTTTGCAAGGAAGCTTGTTTCAAAGGCCTCGAAATATGTGATACTAGCTGGTGGAAGGGCTCTGAACCACTTCCTCACTTGTCCTGCAAGACTTTGTGTAAACAACCTCATTTTCACATCTTCAAAGTCCACTTCTTCCAAGTCTATGAAATCATTAAACCAGTCTAGATGCTTCTGAGATGATAGGTTAGCTTCAACATCATTTAGTTTGATCCTTAGGTTATAATCTTGAGGTAGGTCATGTAGTTGAGCAGGCAATATGAGGGGGGAAAATATGGCTTCCATAGCTGCCTTGAGGGGTCAGAGTGGCTGTTGGTTTTGAGCGGGGATCACTATAGGCCTGAAAGATGTGGATAAATCAAATCTTGGAATATCTTTTCGTCAAAGATGGTCTCGCTTAAACAAGATTTTTATAACCCTAAATTGCACCATACATGCATACCTAGCATCATGCCATCTTACTTGCCATTTTTTCCAAGCTATCACCGAAAGCTCTTCTTAAAAAACACTTTTTTTGAAGATGTACATAGTCTGCACCATTATTGCTCGTGTATGTATGCTTGCTGCACGAATACAGCTCGTGTACGTATGCTAGCTGCACCATTACAACCCGCGTATACCCACAAAAGTACTAAAAAATAAAAAGTTGCAAGGGAATACAAGCTTTTGGGTAGTTTCCTAACCAATTGACCACCCATAGCCCGTCACCCAACTAAATAACTATCTTTTTGGCATAAAAAAGAGGGTGTTAGGGTCCCATTCCAAAAAGAAGCATGAAAGCAGTGAAAATCTACCCAT
Organism: Picea sitchensis; assembly: GCA_010110895.2. Taxonomy (NCBI): domain Eukaryota; kingdom Viridiplantae; phylum Streptophyta; class Pinopsida; order Pinales; family Pinaceae; genus Picea; species Picea sitchensis. The sequence continues at coordinate 40,057 of SNQJ01S0001431.1, read as the reverse complement.
TTCATAATCCCCCCTTGCCCCAAGAATTTGCAGCCACATTGTGAGTTTTGAGCCAGAATTTCATATTATAGCCTTTTTCCTCCATTACTAGCCTAATCCATTTCCTAGAGAGAGATGAAGAGGAGAAAGATACGTGGAGGCAGTTGGATCTTGGTGAAGAGGAGCCCAGGACCAGGTTCGAGGAGCAGTCGCCGATCTCATTTTGTAAGTGACTTTGTGAGATTAATATAAAGAAGTACTTTTTCCATCCCGCCACATGATTTTTTCAATCTTGATATTTTATTTATATTTTATTATGACATCTAACCCACTAATTCATATATAGAATGCATGTTCATAGTTTCTTGTTTGTCTTTTGGTGAATGCAGGTCATCCATGGGAGGATATTTGTAGTCGAGGAACAACTGAATGCAAAGGGATCGACACCGGACGCAGAGTTTAAGGTAAGACTACCAGATCCCTATACTTTGTACTTTATGCATGAATGTGGGGTATTGTCGAGATAGTTGTTAAAAGTAGGAGACTTTAAACGGTTAGCTCTGCCTGCACTTTAAAACCCTAGTGTGTTCCGTAGGGGGGTTTTCCCACCATAGAAGAATTAACGACCATACTAGGGAACCTCTAGGGTTTTTAGGGGATTTTTGTTTTTGGGTGTCTTTAATTGGTTTATTTACTGTTTCTTGAGTTTTTGTAAGTTTTTGTGTTTTTAAGGGATTTTGGTCTTCCATACCAGTACTCCTTGCCTAGTTTGCTTGACTCTTAGTTTTCTTTTTAGAGAAGTCACAGAGGTGTACGTGGCCTGCAGTGGGTCTGCATGCATACATACATGCCCTATCTTTGGACAACCCACACACATACGTAGGCCACTGAAGTATCAGTTGTGTGCTTGTGTAAGGAAAATATTTCTTTAAGAAGAGGTAGTCATCCTCTTCCCTGAATGAAGCCATATTTCTCAGGGGTTTTCTTGATCTAGCCCTGGTCTCTGTTTTTTGCAGTCTTTGGCCTAGGTCTGACAGTAGTTAGCTTTTTCTTTATAAAGATTTCTTGTGTTTTCTTGATTAGGGTTTGAGACAAGTTTTGTGAGTTTTTCTGATTAGCTTGTTTAGTATTGTCAATAACTCTTTGCGAGCCACAATAGACCAAAAGTTAGTTTTTGGTCTCATCTTGTCTTCACTTTTTCCTTTTGCTTGCTTTGGAAGAATAAAAAAATAATTCATTTTCAAGTTTCTTATTTTGAAGCATCTAAAAAAAAAAAAAAAAGATTTCAGTTTCTTGTTTGGTTAAGTAGTTAGGTTAGTTGTCTTTACTTGTCAGGAAGAAGAGTGCTTTCTTAAGTTCTTTACTGAATACTTAGGACGTTAAGTAGCTCGTAGTTGAGCGAAATTCAGTTTTGAGTTTTTTCTTTTAAAATATCTTAGAAAGAAAAGTTAGTTAGAAAAGTTGGTTAAAGAGTTTTCAATTTGCAAATATTTGTTTGTTGAAGAAGAAGTAATTTTGTTTCCAGCATTTGTTCTTCTCTTTCTTCTCTTTACAAACACCATTGATTTCATTTCCGTTCCTTTGACTTAAGATAAACCACTTAAAATTAACGCTTAATTAAAATTAATCAGACTTTCATGTTTGTAGGGTCCATCAACTAGATTAGGCTAGAGCCTTGATTTAGGTTGGAGAGGAAACTCTTCAAGGCTATAAAACAAACATAGGAGTCTGTGCTAGGGAGTAAAAAATTCCAGTAACGTGTAAATTATCCAGGACCCCCCTCTAACACAGGGGTTAAACACGAGGTCATTTGCGGAAAGGTGGTGGAGATAACCCCTCCAAAGCCGGACCAATCGTAGCGGAGGAACACATATAGAGGACTTATCTTGGGATTACGTTGATCACATTTGCCACAATACTTCATGTGTTGAATCCATTCGAGGTCCTCAGTCGTCTTCTAGAACACTTTCTTTCAATACCCTCGATAGGTTTCAGGCTTGATACCCTGCTCATTGCAGTCCACTCGACTGTCGACTGTACCTGCGTGGTAGTTGTTCACGAGCTGACAACCTAGTTGCCTTTGATTTTAGGGACTTACACATGTGATAGCGGGGGTATACCGCGGTACCTAGGGAAGACATCAAGCCATGCTTTGCAGATTATACCTGGAGGGTGCTTCTTTATTCGAGTTGCACTTGCATCGGTAAGTTGCTCTAGTGTTGGTTGTTGTAACTGTTCTTCCAATTAGTAATAGTGGTTTGCTTGCTGCATCTAATAGGAAATTTTCCTAGTGTGTGTTTTGGTCTTCAACATTAGAAAGCCTTAGTGTGTCATTGATCTTCTCACACAGTGGAAGATCAAGAGCTCCGTCGGTCGCGAAGGCTTTTGGGCCTGCCGCTGGTTAACTTAGAGCCACCACCACCACGACGAAGGTGAAGACTTGACCAGGAAGGGTCATTTGAGGCGATCGGGCCACAAGAAGCCGTACCCAAGCCATCTCCGAGAGGAGAACATTCGTTTCCGGAGGGACCAACTATTTATGACCTTGGAGTGGAAGCTCTTGGTCCGTATAACTCTCCAATCACCGACTTGTTGACACCATTTCTGATACAATTTTCCCCTCCAAGGGTAACGCATCACGAGCGTCAGATAATCCTGCAAGCAGTGATGGAAGCAAATGCTGCTACTTCGTCAGGGAGTCCTCATACTCCCTCTACGGTTGCCACAACTAGGGGCGTTCTACCTCCTAACTCAGCTTCGCAGGTTCGGGCCATTATGGTCTCGACCACCTCTACCTCTGGCCGTGGTCCAATTGCGTCCATGACGTCGATCACTGCACATTTTATGCAGAGTGCGACGGGCCCTCCGTTTTCATATGAGATGCCCAACTTTGAACGAACTCGGTCCTTTCCTACTCCACCCTACAGACTTTGGGTCTGGGGGCATGGAGCTCAAACGCTCCTCTGCAAGGGTCCATGGGGGGAACCTCAACCCCTTATAATTCTTTCCCTTATGGTGGGGGTCATATACCTCTGTCGCCTCCCTCGCTCGATGACGCTCCTCAGCAACCCGTCTATGAACTACAACCTGTCCGGAGCAGGTAGTCAAGGACCTTCTTCTAGTACCACACTAGTGGGTTCTTTGCCATTCTCTTTGTTCGACGTGTTTGGTAACAACTCATTATCGTCAGCTGCCGTCTCGGCCGCGGGCAACCCTGGTTTTGGATGACAACATCCTGCGTAGGGTACTATTCCTGCATAGGGGGTACACACTTCTCAAGGACCTTGGAATCTGTGGCAGGGATCAGTTCCCTTGTTAGGGATGCTGACCAGGGGCAACCCCTTTCATGGTCAATGGAACCTCGGGCAAGGCTCAATACCGAGGCTCGTAGGATCGACAGGGGGTAACCCTTTCCATAACCTTTAGAACACAATGTCAGGAGTGATCCCTTCTCAGCCTTCAACATCCTATTATGGGAGTCAACTGATGACTTCTCAACCAACGTAGCATCCGAATGCTAGCCTAGGCCATGGTTTTTACCAGAACCCAGGCCAACAACCTAACTTTTCTTGGAAACCTGGTGCCAGCCAAATCCCAGGATCCTATCCTCTTGTACATACTCAACAACCTAAGCTACCATTTCTGGCAACTTTGCATTTGCCAGACTTGTCAAGATTATTGAATGACCCAATCTGTCACGATCCACGTTAACTTGCTATGTCGACCAAGTTTCCCTTAGACATTCCAAAGTTTGAAGGTAATCCTATCGAAGACTCGGGCGATCATGTGACCACATTTTAGCTATTGTGCTCGTCCAATTCTTTGAGGGACGACTCCATCTAGTTGCGTCTGTTTCAATGCACTCTTATCGGGAGTGCCGCAAAATGGTACATCGAGATCAAATGCTCAAGATACTCTACTTTTGGTGAATTGGAAATGGTTTTCTTAAACCATTTTCAATTACCTGTGAGATATGATGCAGGCACAAAACTGCTGGTCAACTTTGAGCAGACAAAGTCTGACCATATCTCTGATCACTTCTGAGAATGGCAGCGCCAGAAGAGTTTGATTAAAGTACTAGTTCCACTAACATTCCTGCTGGAATGGTTCCTTAAGTCTTTGGTACCCCAGCTATCCAAGGACATAGCAACGTCGGGGGTCTTTTCGGAGGAACAAGCGATAATGGGAGCTCAACAACTAGAGATGATTTACTCTCAGTCTGGTTTGCTTTATGAAGTTTTTCCAGATGCACCACGATATATTCTTGATAAGACCAGACACAAGTCTGGACCAAATGCCGACGACATTGTTGGTTCAACACAAGCAAAATCCCACTGATCTACTGTCAAACCAATTGCAACAATTGTCGATACAACAGACAGTGGCCAAACCAACTCTTAGTTCAACTGCTCCCCTTGCTCAGACGTCGGATGTACACAACGTGCAATCGACGAACCCAAAGGTCAACCAGCAGGCCGAAGGGATGAAAAAACAAAGGAAGAAAGGTAAGGGGGATAAGAAATAGACTAATAATGCTGGTGGGGGAAACAAAGAGAAGAATAAGTCGAAGTATCCATGCAACCTTTGCGTGGAAGACCACCTGACTCAACTGTGCCCTCGACTCGCGGAGGCCCAAAAGTTATTGGCACAACAACATCTTGGAGTGTTTATGAACCCATTTCCTCATGGGAAAAATTTAACTCAAGCCTCTGTGAATGCGGATGGGAGCAGTCAGGGACCCCCTTCGTCATCTAGTAATCCCTCGATGTCTAATATCTATATGTTGACAGGTGAAGCTCACATAGCTACTAGGGCACATGATTACGAAACGCCAAGTACTACCAAAAAGGGTAAAGAAGCTGAAAACCATTTGTTCCCCTCCAGATCAAGAGAACGATGGATGAAACAATGACACACATCCTGAAAGGGGCGTTCAAGAAGGCTTCACATAATCCAAATGCGAGGGCTGCCCAGAACTACTCTGTGGTGGAGGATTTGTCACAAACCCCTTGCTCGATGTCTGCTTTGGAGGCCCTCCAGAGCTGCCCTTCGTAGAGAAAGGCTCTGCTAGANTAATACGGGAACTATCATGCTTGATACAACCGAGTTGAAGCCTCATCTCCCATACCACGTTGCATTTTCAGATAGTAGTGGCTCACCCGACGAAATCTTCTACCTAGAATATTTTCCGTACAGTGGTTGATGAGGGCAACTCGACATGCGTGATGTCATTGGCGTGTTGGAAGGCCATTGGCCAACCCATTTTGTCTCCTTCACCTATTCTTCTTATGGATTTTGACGATCGTTCTTTCAGACCACATGGAATCATTCCTTCTTTCCCCATGCAGTTAGGAGGGAAGACCGTGTGCGTCGAAGTTGAAGTGGTTGATGCACCTCTCGTCTACAACTTCTTGTTAGGAAGAAGTTGGACATATACGATGCATGCAGTGGTTTCCACAGTTTTTTGGGTCTTGTTGTTTCCACATGAGGGCCAAATCGTGACCATTGATCAATTGTCCTGCTCTAGACCTGACCCTTCACCAGGGGCATCCATGATATCGATGATTGATAACCCACAACCCGACATCGTCAACGTGGGGGTTGGTTTGTACCCACCTCTCATGGGTACTTTCGATTACCCACCTTCTTCCGACGATGCCAAAATGATATCGGCTGTCCCCGACAAGCCTAAGGCTGAAATATTTTAAGTGTCCTCGTTCCACACGACTTACTTTAATGATCTGTGGATTCTTCCTTCCCCATCATCCATGATGGAAGGGACAGGGAACCATGGCATGTCCATGCCCTTGTCCACGATAGAAGTTGCATACTCTATAGTCCAGCAAGATTCCGCTAACCCCAATCTGACTTCCGGACAGGAGTTAGATCCAGTTCTCGAGCCTGCCTGGGTTTAAGGTTTCCTTGCCACTACCGATTCCTTAGACTTGGTGTTACCCTCTTACGAGGTGATTTTAGAGGCATTGACTAGTCCAGATAGACCCTGGGATGATCTCCATCACAGATCATATTTCCTCCTAGAGCTAGGAAGAATAGAGGCAGGGGAATTGGTGTTGACTATGACTGGAGATAGATCTTGTCCTATCAATCCCCTGGCCATGCACACAGTTTATGCTGAGGGTAATATGGTAACCATCACTAAAACGATACCTATTGATATCTATAGAACCCCTGGCGTTGTGGAGAATGTCTTCGTCGGAGAAAACTATTCCCCTGAGGAGATTCAGATCTATACATATTTATTTAAAGAATTCCATGACGTTTTTGCCCGGTCTTACGGGGAAATGCCAGGAATTGATCCAAGAATCGATGAACATGAGATTAAGAATTACACTGACGCCAAGCCGGTCCGACAAAAGCTTCATTCGGTTAATCCTCAGAAAGAAACAACTATTAAGGCTGAAGTAGAGAAACTACTCAAAGTTGGTTTCATCTACCTCATTCAATTGACTCAATGGGTGTCGAATCCCATTCTAGTCAACAAAAGCCAGGGTACGATTCACGTATGTACGGACTTCCGTTATTTGAACAAGGCCTGTCCAAAGGATAATTTCCCCACCCCATTTATTGACCATATTGTCGATGAATGCGCAGGCTGCGAGGAATTTTATTTCATGGATGGTTTCTCGGGATACAATCAGATACAGATCAAACCCGAGGACCAACATAAACAAACTTTTATCTGCCCATGGGGTACATTTTCTTATCGGAAGATGCCTTTTGGCCTGAAGAATGCTGGAGCCACTTTTCAGTGGGCCATGTCTTTTACTTTCCACGATCTCAAACACCTAGTCAAGGCTTATCTCGATGGTTTAGCGTCACAGTCTCTTAAGAGAGTTGATCATTGCACACACCTCTGACTTATATTTGAGCGATGTTGCTACTATCAGATTCGCTTGAATCCAAACAAATGTAGTTTTTGTGTGATGTCGGGTCATATTTTAGGTTTCATAGTGTCGACAACAAGGATCATGGTCAATCCTATAAAGGTTGAGGCAATAGTTCAATTGCCTTCCCCGTGCACAATCCCTCAGCTTCAATGTTTACAGGGAAAAGTGGACTTTTTATGGTGTTTCATCGCAAACTATGCCGAGATCACAAAAGGGTTCATGCATTTACTAAAGGACATTCCTTTCCATTGGGACGAAGTTGCGCAACGCTCTTTCAAAGTGTTGAAACATGCCCTCACGTCTTCCCCCCTGCTTCGACCACCCAATTATAATAAATATTTCTTATTGTACTTGGCCGCTGCAGATTCGACCATTGGCATGGTCTTGGTTCAAGAGGATGATTTGCTTGAAAAGAACGTGATTTACTACTTGATCCGAGTCCTGGTTGGACCATAACTCAACTACTCCCATGTTGAGAAACTTGCATTGGCAACATTTCATGCTGTCCAATGGTTCCATCATTATATCCTATTTTGCAAGACCACCGTCATTGGCGTTGTGAATCCATTCCAATATGTGTTGACACGACGTGTAATCGGTGGAAAATTCAGTAGATGGATAGTTATCCTCTAGGAATTTGACTTGGATTTTGTGTCTGTGAAATCTAAAAAGTCGCTGGTCTTTGAGGAACTTATCTCGGAACTTCCGATCGAGTCAGGTGATGTTATACCCGAAGAGTCACCTATTAAAAGAGATATGTTTTTGATCACATCTTCAGACCCCTGGTATGGATATATAGTAGTATATCTCGATACTTTTAAGTGCCCCGCCTCTACTTCTCGTGATGAGCGTCGACGCATACGCCATCAGGAAAAAAAACTATCTTATTCTCGAAGACACTTTGTATCGTCGAGGTATAGATTGCATCCTTTGTCGATGTCTCACCCATGAAGAAGCGGAACTCGTGCTTAACGACTGCCACATTGGAGCATGTGGTGGTCATTTGTCTAGGTTGGCACAACCCAAATGATTCTACGAGCCAGTTACTATTGGCCGACGTTAATCAAATATTGCATTGAATCGGTCAAGAGGTGCCACCTGTGTCAGATCTTCTCATGGAAGATGAGGGCACATCCTGCTCCCATGTGTCCCGTAATCACAGTTGGCCCCTTCACAAAGTGGGGGATTGATTATACTACATGCCATCCCCCTTCAGTCAGGGGGCACTGTTATATCATCGTAGCAGTAGACTACTTCACCAAGGGGGTCGAAGCTATGCCAACGTTCAAGGATGATGGAGAGACAACAACTCTCTTCTTGTTTAATCAGATAATATCAAGGTTCGACGTCCCGAAGGAGATTGTCATTGACCATGGAAGTCACTTTCAGAATAAAATGATGTATGAGTTAATGTCAAAGCTAGGGTTGAGACAAGAACACTCATCACCTTATTACCCACAAGCGAATGGTCAGGTGGAAGCTGTGAATAAGTCACTCAATACCATTCTACAATGAATGATCAATTCGGCCAAGTCAAATTGGCATTTGATGTTATACTTGACATTGTGGGCCTGCCGAACGTCTGTAAAGACTGCCACTAGTTTCTCACCTTTTCAACTTGTTTACGGGTTGGAAGTAGTCCTACCTATAGAATGACAGATCCCATCTCTTAAGTTGGAAGTACAATTATTTCTAGACATTTCACCGCTTGAGGAACACTTATTATATCTCGAGCAGCTCGATGAGCAATGATGAGATGTAGACTTGGCTAACAAGGCTCACAAGCAAAAAGTCAAGTGTCAGTATGATCGGTCCGTTCATCCTCAGATTTTCTCCGAAGGCAACCTTGTCCTGGTCTATGACCAAGATAAGGATCCCCTGGGGGCAAGGAAGTTCAAACCCATGTGGTTCAGACCGTTTATTGTGAAGGAGGTATTATAGAAGAGCACTTATTGTCTAGTTGACTTTGAAGGGAAAGCTTTAGTGGAGCCTAGAAATGGGCTCTACCTCAAGAAGTATTACTCGTAGGTGGGTCGCCTTGGGTGACTTCTTGTATATATGTATAGTTCTTATACATTTTAGTTTTTGTCTTTTGTTTTATGGACGTGTCATTTTTGATGTCAAATTTTTCACTGTGGCATATGTCAAGTGAATCAGACGTGTTCATTGGATTCATGGACGGTGCTAGCCGACACACTCGGAGGCTTGCTTCTGCAGCTTGGGTGATCTTCACACCTCAAGGTCAGTTGTTATCTTCTAGAGCTATCTGTTTAGGTGACGCCACAAATAACGTCGCGGAATATAGTGCAGTAATAGAGTTACTTCGTGACCTCTTGTCGCATGGTATCTCTTACCTTCGGGTCTACTTAGATGCACAATTGGTTGTATCCTAGTTAAATGGGGTTTACCGCGTTTATGATCATACTCTACATCGACGATTCCTTAGGGTACGTCTCTTAGAACATTTTTTTGATTACATTACATATATCCATGTTCCTAGGATATTGAATCAAATGACAGATACTCTAGCTAATCAAGTATTATATTGGCATATTGCACACACATAAGAAAAAACACACACATACACATGTAAATACATTTGTAAATAAATTTAATCCATAAGATATAAAAAGATGTAAATACGCATATATATATCAAAAGTCTCAGAGTACATAGGTGGGCACAAGCACCTCAAAAATATGTCCAGTATACGTCATGAGGCTTATGCCCTCAAAAGTATACAAAAAGTGCCCTCGACATGTAAGTGGTGCATCCTAAGGTAAGGGCGAGCCATAGTGAACCACGATGTTTGCCAAACATCGGAAGAGTTGGACTCAATTCAGTGGCACCCCAACTATGTGAGGTTGCATCGATGGCGGGAGATCGTCGATCTCTGCCATAGGGACTGTGCAAGTGAGCGCAGTGAGGTTCCAATCCACCCATCTCAAAACTCTCTTAGCCTCTCCGACTGGAGGTCCCCTTGCTGCTACTGCTGGTCCGACAGCTGCGGCTGGTCCTGCCTCTGGTCGAGGATGCTGCCCGGTCCTCGAGAAGTCTGTTAGACTCACTGGTCCCACATCTGTACATAACAGATACATAGTTGTCAGATGCTCTGGTACGCATAAAAAATGATATATATAAAGAAATAAAAAATTAAATAATAATTAAAAACAAACATACCTATCTCTCCTCATTCTGCTCCGGGAGGTACGGGCATATCATGATCCCTGGAGAAGTTGACCTCAACATAGGGGTAGTCCTCTACAACTAGAATCTGCCGATACCACCAGTCGAAAAAAGAATCGTTGAAGGCCTCAATGGTCCTCCCTCCCCCCTATCGCGACAACAACGCTGCCCATCTGCACACTGCTGGGAGAGAGGCCACGTGCCCACGTATTGTCTCTCGTGGACCGAGACTGGGTACCCTCTCAAAGAAAAAGGAACATAGAACAATCTCGAACCCAAAGTTTTTGTTATTCCCCACACGACACTCTGTCAACTGTCTCTTCATGCAATCTAGCATGGTTGTGCTCCAGTCGAACTGTTGTGCATTTAAGCACTGTATCACACAATGCATGTGCGCCCGGGAGGCTTGATGTAAGGCCGCGGATCCAGTGATCTGCCTAATAAGTAAAACTATCAGTTGCAGTGATAGGTTGGAATTCTTGTGGATCGACACCTGAGAACCCACTTTATTAGTGCCAGCCTCGCAGTATAGCCTGATCAATTCGGCTATGTTGTGAGCCCCAGGAGGAAAAGAAAAAAAGTTGACTGGTTCCCCTCTCCTTGAGAGGTGAGTCATAAAATAAATATTCTTAGTCGTTGGAGTCAACGACTGTCCCTCGAGCATAAATGCCTCAACGTCTGGGTGCCAGTAATTGACCAAGGCATTCAACAACCTAGGTTGTGCCCTCATGAGTGGACACTGGAAGAATTTCAACAACCCGCATTGTGCTAATATGATGAGAGCAGCAGGGTCTTCTGCGACCAAAGAATCAATGTCTTTATTCTCTCTTTCTATCCAATGGACATACATCTTGCAAAATGACAAGTTCAAAAAAGAGTTAAACTCTTTCTTTTCAAAATTTTCCATGTGTTTGAGGGTGTACATTGGCTGTGTTGAGCACAGTCGAGTATGCACGCGGGCATGGGCATGTTGTTTTCTGCCCGCGGGCATACACGGGTTCTCCTTGGACAACCCGCATACGCACAAGGCCACACCTTTTTTAAGAGTGCACGCCTCCCAAAAAAACTAAAATAAACAAAAAGAGAAATATTGAATTGCAAGAGGGGTTGATTTATACTTACTTGGTCCTAGTGGAAGTTCGTTTCGTCCACTGAAGCTCCTGTAATCAATTTTTTTAGCAAAGGGGTGTTTTTGGATTTTTGGTCAATTCTCAATTTTCAATGGTGATAATGAGCTCCCAAGCTTCTATTTATAGACTTTTTTGGCCCTTTTTGTCATTTTTTTGAACCCTTATATCATTTTTTTCTGGCTTGAAAATTGTTTAGTATGGTTCTTGAGTTTCTCATTGGATGTCACGACATACTCCACTTTTGGTTTGGGAAAATTTTGAGTGATGGGTCACTTTCTAAGGTCCTTTGCTAAAAGTTGTCTTTCCAACTGTTTGCATTTAAGTTAGGATTCCACCTCCACTTGTTTCACCTTGTTGTCTTTTTTGCTTTACCATAGGATCGACCCCACCGAATTGCGACACTGAACCGTCATTGCTGCTCTAGAAGTGTCGTAATTTAGTGGTAGAGCCTTGCCTCACATGGATGCCCTAGGTATATCCTTGTTGCATTTTGGTGTCCATGCCGTTGCTAATGACTATAGGCTCGGGAGTCCTTTTAGTCTTGTCTTGATTATGAGTTTGAGCCTTCACATGTCTGATATATTATCACTTTTGGCCTCAGCCCCGTGACTCCCAAAAAACAAACGGGTCTTATTTTAAGCCCTTTTTAGACCCTCTAAACATGAGAAGATTGCCGAGTGATCTTGTTTCCCTTCACGCTCAACAAACTGAAATTTGAAGGCACGTTTTTCCAGCAGTAGTTTAGCCCTTTTTCGGTCCGGATGGCCATTTGTACGAACAAATGTATACTCTAGGAACTTCGGTTCGCTAGAAGAGTATTCTCAGGTATAAGTTTAACCCTTTTTTGGGCCCAAGGGACTAAATTTATGAAAAAGGAACCCCCACAGAGTCCATAGTTAAGCTCTTTTTAGACTCCCTAAAAGTGAAAAGATCGTCGAGTGAGCTTGTTTATTCACACTCATTAAATCGGTCCAAAACAAAATCCATTATGGAGTCTATAGTTAAGATCTTTCAAGAGTCCTTAAAATTGAAAATATCGCCGAGTGACCTTGTTCTTTCACACTCGTTAATTGGTTCAGAAAAACATCTACTGGCATGAGTTTACCTCTTTTTCCAGCCTGTAGATTAAGGAGGAAAAATGTACACCTCGGGAGATTCGTCTCGCCGGGAGAGTTCTCCACAGTAAATTTCACATTTTTCGGGTTAAGGAGACTAAATCTAGAAAAAGACAATGAGTCCATAGTTAAGCCCTTTTCAGACTCCTTAAAATTGAAAAGATTGTCGAGTGATCTTGTCTTTGTCACACTCGTTAAAATGGTTTTGAATAGATGTCTTTTCGGTGCTAATTTATCCCTTTTTCGAGCCGACTAGACTATCTTCAAAAAGGGTACCCCAACGGAGTTTTCTTTTGCGATTTTTCAGACTCTCTAAAAACGAAAAACCACCGAGCTTACATTCCCTGGGATCGTTTAAAATTACATTGAAGGAGGTTATAATTGTGTCCTATTAATCACATTTGCATTCCTGCATCTTTGGTCTAATGCCAGATCCATGTTGCTCTCAACTGAACCTTTGAAGCATGCCTTATATGAAAGCCTTGTAGCATTTTTCCTTTGCGTCTTGACAGCTTGACCCATGCAGTAATTTCTCCTTGCTTTGAGAATTAGTGTGTTCCTTGCGCTTGGAACTAATATGTTTGCGACACTCGTTCCTATTTTGTAACATAATATTATTTTATTCTTTTTCAAGATTTCCAAAATTATTGAAAAAGACAAAAAATCAAATATACCCCAAAAAGAGGATGGGAAAAGTATTTTCTTTTTATGGCAACACAATGAGTCGCCCTTGGACAAAGCACATCCTTCCATTTGTTCATCAATCTCTGGGATTTAATATGACCTTAGGAAGCTCTTCTCGTTACATAGAGTTGTGTCCTCCTCCGTTTGATTATTCTTCCAAACATATGGAGAGTTTGCATTACCTCCTGCATCATGAACTTATGTCAGTACCACACTGCCTGAGTCTCATCATTCATTGTGCTATTGTCCAAGGGAATTTTTACCCAACTTGAGTCGGCCCTTCTGCAGTTTGTCTCTTGTCCTCATGCCTGACCATCCCGAAAGTCCAATGAAAGTCTTTGTTTGAAATCAATAAAGTTCTCTGCCTGATCATCGAGATCCTCTTGTCTGTTCCCCGACGATCCATCGAAGACCTCTGGGTAGTGAAGTTGTACACTCACATTGAACTCCTACCCGAGTTTTGAAGATCTTGAAGTTGTTGTTCGAGCTTTGAAGACCTCATCTCCAACCGTCAGGCATCATTGGATTCTTGAAGATGGATACTATACATGTATATCTTTGATTTTGAGATGTAGATCTGTTGTGTATTGCCCGCGACTACTCGCGACTACACTTTATATAGTTATATGACATGGATATGCAGTGTATTTGATTGGAAACCATGATTTATTTCATCCCAAGCATGGGTATGCCCGCCTCGGGAGACAATTTTTATTTTGCAGATGGCACCTTCAGATGTATTTCGGCCATCAGATGCTCTTCTGACCTCACACATTAGGGGCCATCTGTTATAACCCTAAATTGCACCATACATGCATACCTGGCATCAGGCCATCTTACTTGCCATTTTTGCCAATCTATCACCGAAATCTCTTCTTAACAAACACTTTTTTTGAAAATGTACACACTCTACACCATTAATGCCCGCGTATGTATGCATGCTGCACCACTACAACTCACGTATGTACACAAGCTGCACCATTACATCCCGCGTATACCCACAAAAGTTGCAAAAAATAAAAAGTTGCAAGGGAATACGGGCTATTGGGTAGTTTCCTAACCAATTGACCGCCCATAGCCCGTCACCCAACTGAATAACTATCTTTTTGGCATATAAAAGAAGGTGTTGGGGTCCCATTCCAAAAATAAGCATGAAAATAGTGAAACTCTACCCATTTCATAATCCCCCCTTGCCCCAAGAATTTGCAGCTATATTGTGAGTTTTGAGCCATAATTCCCTATTCTAGCCTTTTTCCTCCATTACTAGCCTAATCAATTTCCTAGAGAGAGCTGAAGAGGAGAAAGATACGTGGAAATATTTGGATCTTGGTGAAGAGGAGCCTAGGACCGGGTTTGAGGAGCAGTCTCCAATCTCATTTTGTAAGTGACTTTGTGAGATGAATATAAAAAAATACTTTTTTCGTCCCACCACATGGTGTGTTCAATCTTGATATTTTATTTATATTTTATTATGACATCTAACCCACTAATTCATATATAGAATGCAAGTTTGTAGTTTCTTGTTTGTCTTTTGGTGAATGTAGGTCAGCCTTGGGAGGAGATTTGTAGTCGAGGAACAACCGAATGCAAACGGATTGACACCAGATGTAGAGTTTAAGGTAAGACTACTAGATCCCTATACTTTGTACTTTATGCATGAATGTGGGGTATTGTCGAGATAGTTGTTAAAAGTAGGAGACTTTAGACGGTTAGCTCTACCTGCACTTTAGAACCCTAGTGTAGTCCGTAGGGGGGTTTTCTCATTATAGCAAAGATTCAGACTTAGTCCTGAATAGGGCTTGCTCAAATTTCACATCAAAATCAAGGTCTTCAATACTAGTCACTCTGTCCTTGGGCAAGGACAGATATCGGTCTGGATGCAACACATGGGTTACTGTCTTTTCTTTTCTTTTACGTACAATCTTTTCAGGGTCAGACACAAGGATTGCAACTTCTGGTTCTGGGTTGCTCCTGGTGTGAATTTTCTTAGGAGCCAGGATTTCTATCTCAAACTGTTTGGTGAAACTGGTCTTTTGGTAATGGAGTCGCCAGGGAAAAAATAATCTCAACCAATAAGGTATTTGATCCACTTTCACCCTCAAGGATCAAACTAAGTCTTTAAAGTCATTTTTCCAAGGGAATATTTTTCAATTTCGTCCCTGACAAAGACGCCAGAATGTTAGCACTCTGTAAATTTTGTCCGGCTGATAGAAAAACGATAGAGGTAACTGTTTCAACCTACTTTAGAGCTAGGAAATAGCCCGCTCAACTCAGAGAGGGCTCTCTCGTGTCACTTGGTATATATTTTGCAATCAATGGCTAGATTTGGTTTGTTTTGGGGGTTTTTATGAAATTTGTTGGCAAAGAAGGGGAGGAACACTCAGGGCTATGGAGTCAAAATTATGAAATTGAATGAAAAGAATGGCTGGCCAGTAGAACTCTCCAGAGGATAAATGCTAAATGAGGCAATGAATCTTAGTTATTAATTGAGTTTAAGCAGGGTGTAAGAAGAAAGAGAAAACAAATAACCACATCATAGCATTACTAAAATGAATTCTGAATTAGTTAAGAGAAAATTCACACAGTTTTAAATGGCTTAAGCCGAGAGCATCATAAGCTGAATTCTGAGCTTTGAACTATCCAATTTAAACAGAAGACAGTGCAAATGGAAATAAAGAATCACAGGAAATACAAACGATGAGAGAAGACAAACTCATATCACCACCATTAGAAAATTTTCATAGAGACTTCAAAAGCTTCTGCATGTATATTCAATTAAGCTCCAGAAATTTACAATAGAGTTTAGAAGCAACAAAAGGTGCTCTTGCACTTCTACCAACATTAATTCATTCAAAATTTCTAATACTTATACAATTCGATTACAATGGCTGAAACCGAAACGTTTCATCTTCTAAAATTGACTATAATAATTTCAACTGACAGTCTCGACATATGAACCGATTTATAATGATTAAACAAAAAACGTTTCATAGACTAGGGACGAATCTCTCTGACTGTTCGGCTTCCTTTGCGCCATTTGTCTTGCTGTGGTTCCCTGTCGAAATTGCTAGTTTGGTGACACCTGGAGGTTACTTACTGGTCCCTGGAAAACTACATTTCGTTTTTCCTAACCGTACGATCTCCTTCCACTGTGACTCAGAACGAATCTCATAATCCATTATTTCCTTTATCATAATCTCCAGGTCAATGCAGGTAGTATAAGACATAGTTGGCAACCCGGTGTTGGAGCATAACCCTAACTTACATTAGTTTATACCTAGCTTAGACTCCTAGATCTTAGTTAATACATTCAATTACACTTTATTTCACCTAATTTGGCCACATAGAGAATAAGGGCGCCTGATCCCTAGATTTTAGGGAAAACTGCTAATTTTAGATCAAGACTCAACTCCCGGTTCTTGATTTTCTTGATTTATTCATGATTTATTCCAACTGCCCCATGAAAAAAATCATCTATTATTGGGGAATGCGCACCTCCTCTTTGAGTGAGATATTTATTCCTTAATTAATGGTTTTTGCCGTTACTATTATTAGTAATTACTATTTCGGGTCAGTTAAGTGAGTTGGAACTGCTTCTCTTGTCAGTTAAGTGAGATTAAGTGAACTAATGCACATCACTTAAATCTTGTGGACATTATTGTGTGTGTGACATGTATCTTTAGTGGTCTAAGTCGAACTATGTGGTCTCCCTTAGCTTATGACCTATTTTAGCTATTTCTAGCTTTTTTTGACTAGAATTTCTATGTTGGAAATTCTATATATTCACCTCCTCTCTTCTTTTTGAGAATGGTTGCTCATGTATATTCATTTTTTATTAATATAATTCTCTGATTTATGGAGCAAAAAATTTCTCTCATCTCTTGAATATCAACAAATTGTTTGTGTTCAATTTAACTAGAATTCTAGATCTATCGGGGTTTCTGCAGGAATTCTACATGGTATAAGAGCTAGATTGAATCTAGTGGATTATACAGGGTTTTATTTGTAGGTATAGATCATAAGAAGGCGCAGAAATCATAAATGGATCATCTCTCTCAGTCGACAAAACTCATTCTAAATCCTTTCAATTACTTCGAATGGAAGACAAAGACCTCTCTCCTCCTCCGAAGCAAAGGGATTTACCGGGTAACAATGGGAACGGAGAAAGAACCGACTGCTGGAGTGGACAATATAAAGTATTTCAATAAAGTAGATGAAGCAATTGGGCTGATATGCCTATCAATTTCCAAAGATCTCCTCTTTTATGTCAGTAGAGCCACTACTCCCGAGGTGGTCTGGACCACATTGGAAGGACTATTCGGCAAGCAGGATGCAATGAGAGTGCATCAACTGGAGAATGAACTCATATCCCTAAGTCCAATTCATTTCAACAACTTGCAAGAATTCTTCACCAAGTTCAAATCCATCCTTGTTGAACTTAATGCACGTGGAGTCACGAAAGAGGAAGAACACCTCATCCTTTCAATTCTCTCAAAATTAGGCCCTAAATATTCCATATTTGTGTCGTCTTTTCAAGCATCTAAATTGACTCAGGAAAAATGGAAAATGCCTCCATTGAATGATTTCTTGCAGAATTGACTCAAGAGCAAGCTAAGTTAGTCCAAACGGGTGCCATCAAGCATTCCAAGAACCAAGCACTTGCGGCTACTAATGCTTCAAAGAGCAGTGGAAAATACAAGAAAAAAGGAATGGGTAAATTTCCTGAATCGAAGAAGAAGAGATCTGCACAATCTTCAGATAACTCTTCTGAGCCTAAGGGTAAGAATAAGAAGGAAAGAAAACTTTTCAGCTACTGTTCCAAAGTTTTTTATCCCGAAGAAAATTGCACGAGTAAGACTATTGATGAGATGGCTAAGCAATTGCAGCAACACAATCTCACGGTGCCCGAAAATGCAAAGAAGAAAGATGATAACAGAACGGGAGGGAGAGCACGAGATGGTCATGATTTAATGTCTGTCACATCCACTCCATAATCTTGGATCCCTGATTCAGGTGCATTGAACCATATGGCTACATCAAAAGATGAATTTTCCTCCATCGAAGAAAGCACCAAATCCCCAATTTACTTGGGTGATGCCACACCCGCAAAGGTGTGCGGAGAAGGAATTGTTGATCTTGAAGGGGGATGCTTCACAAATGTGCTTCATGTTCCCTCGCTTTCCACAAATATTCTCTTGATATATCAGATCACTCATTCCAGCTCTGGAAGGAAGGTGGAGTTCACTCCAGACTCCGTAGTGATTACCGACATTTCCACAGGCTCACATCTTGCACATGGAATTGCAGATCACGGTTCTCGTTTGTATTTCTTCTCCCACTTTGTTTCTAAATCGATTAACACTGTATTTATGTCACAATATAATTATATCAGCAAGTTATGTCATGAAATATTTGGCCATCTAAACTATAAGTACTTGCATCAACTCAACAAGGAAAACATGGTAGAAGGATTGCCAGCTATTAAATTCACAAGCGGTGTATGTCAAGGATGCATTCTTGGCAAGCATCCAGAGCAAAAGTTTGA
>SNQJ01S0001431.1:0-18634 GCA_010110895.2 Picea sitchensis | reverse complement strand
CACCTAATTTGGCCACATAGAGAAGAAGGGTGCCTCATCCCTAGATTTTAGGGAAAACTGCTAATTTTAGATCAAGACTCAACTCCCGGTTCTTGATTTTCTCGATTTATTCTTGATTTTCTTGATTTATTCATGATTTATTCATGATTTATTCATGATTTATTCCAACTCCCCCATGCAAAACTCATCTATTATTGGGGAATGCACACCTCCTCTTTGAGTGAGAGATTTATTCCTTAATTAATGGTTTTTGCCGTTACTATTATTAGTAACTACTATTTCGGGTTAGTTAAGTGAGTTGGAACTGCTTCTCTTGTCAGTTAAGTGAGCTTAAGTGAACTAATGCGCATCACTTGACTCTTGTGGACGTTAATGAGTGCGTGACATGTATCTTTAGTGGTCTAAGTCGAACTATGTGGTCTCCCTTAGTTTATGACACCTATTTTAACTATTTCTATCTTTTTTTGACTAGAATTTCTATGTTGGAGATTCTATATATTCACCTCCTCTCTTCTTTTTGAGAATGGTTTCTCATGTATATTCATTTTTTATTAATATAATACTCTGATTTATGGAGCAAAAAATTCTCTCATCTCTTGAATATCAACAAATTGTTTGTGTTCAATTTAACTAGAATTCTAGATCTATCGGGGTTTCTGCAGGAATTCTACAATCTTCACTGTTTTGAACTGATTCAAAATTTCAAAGTCTGCGACCAAGTGTTCCACCAAACTGGGTCCCTTCAAGCCCTCCTCCAGGCCTTCAAATCTTGAATGATCCATTTTGCACTGAGTGAGGAGATAATTTTATTCTTCTTGATTGTATAATTTCTCTTTACCATCCCAAAATGGAGGGAGTCCCTTGATAAACAATTGTTCAAATGTATCCCTAAACTCCTGTATACTCTGTTCCATTTGTACATCTTTGGTTTGAACCGATTTGAGCAGATTGTGTTTAGCAATGATCCTCCTTGCCCAAATGATCAATGCAGTTCTGTCTTTTACCCTAATGGTTTGAAGATCAACAGTGGGCGCAAAATTCAGCAAATCAATAGCGTTCTGGGCCCATTCCAAGGGTTATAAACACTCATCTTTGGAGCTTTATCAATCAACCTTGGGGAAGTTTTCTCTGTCTGGATCTGCTGAGGGGTAGACTCTATTTTTTGTGTCTGATCAGGTTGCAAAGTGACTTCCATATCTGCATAGGTTTCCTGATTAGCCAGTTTATCAAATCCTTCAACATGCTCATGCTCGTAGGGGCCTTGTCTGCTCATCAGTCTTCTCTTAGATATGACTTGATGTGGATCATATTTCCTCCCTTGTAACTGTGTAAACTTGAATCCACTGAGTTTGGCTTGGATCTGAGGTAAACAGGACCTGGTATTTACCACAAAGGGCCCTATTTTGAAAGAGAATTTTAAGTTAGATGCCTTGTGCGTTTTCAAAAAATGCTCTATCTCCGAAATAATTCTTTGTCTAATGAAATCTAGAGAAAAGACTCTTGGAGTCAGGAAGACAGGAAAAAGGTAAGGTCCTTCTTGATAACCATATACTCAAATTACGGTAGAATGTACAGACATCATCCAATCGCCCACCCTGCTCTCTGGATTTGGTTGCAAAGAAATTTTCATTTCTTCCAAAACCCTTGGCAGGTCTGTGCCAAAAATGAGACTATAAACCCTGGGCATGATCTTGTTTATGAAAATAAGCATGGTGATCCTTTTGCATTCAGTTGAGATGAATGCGGCTTCAGGGAATTCGGTCTTATTCGATTCCAAGAACATTCTCAACAAGTGCATGTATTACCTGAAGTGTCTCAATGAATTGAAATTTACCAAATGTTGGTGCATATTGTCAGTGATGAACTTTTCAAAACTGATACAGAACGAATGACTAGACTCTGACAGAAAAAAGTTCAACAGGAAACCCAACATGAATTCTACTACAAACTTGTCGTTATCCCATCCTAGAATTTGACTAAGTATGGAACAAGCCGACTGGACTTCAATAACCATGACACTTACAGTGATAGGTAACGGAAAACTCTCAGAATGATGTTCAGGTTTAACAATGGTCTATAGAAATAGGGTTTTTACTTCAGAGGGACATTCTCGGTAGATTGTGATCATTTTCTCTTCCTCAAAGGGCTCTGACACTATGGGGGAAGACTCTGGTATATTGAGGGTGTGTCGAATTGATGAGCTATCTATTTTGCACAAGACCTCTGACCCTAACTTATTCAAGATGACCTTTTCTTCCTGTGAATACTGCACTGCACACCAGCTTATGAACTATGGAAAAGGGAAAATGACTTCTACGATGTAAGGGGTAATGGAGGCTTGGGTCGCTTCGAGGAAGGGTATCCGTTTTCCAACATTGTCTAGAAAATTGGATTTGGACACAGAAATGGGTGAGATTGTAATTTCTGTGTCAAATACATCTGATTCCCTATCAATTAGGGCTTTAGAGGCGAGGTCTTGCTCTGTTATGGATAAAATGACAGGTTTCGTGGCCATAATGAAAAAACACATGTGAATTGGCAGAGAATGCTCGAATCTGGTTCACTGTTGAGCTTCAGTTTTGAATGGAGCATTTGCGCCAATTTTCTAATGTTCAAACGCTTTGAAATATCATAAAATAATGACTGGGGCCCTCCTTTTATATGCGCTCTTCGATATCGGGGGTGGGGTAAAACGGTTTTGGGTAGACCGCTTTTCACCCCGATATGCCTATAATGGCGCCACGTGTCCAGAAAATGAAACCATGGTATTTTCCCCGACCCTCCCTCGAACAATTATCTTCCGCGCTACTTCGTCCCCCGATATATGTCTTGGCCGTCGATATGGGCCGCTTCAAGATCTACGGTTCGCCATGCCTCACCAACTTTAGTGCCTCTTCTATATTGGCCCTTCTCTTCCAGATGTAACCTGGTCCTCCAAATCAAGTCGCATCTCCACACTACTTTAGCCCTCTGCTAAATCTGAAACTTATATTCCATACAAAATTGTTATGGTGATAACATAGGCTCCAACTAGGGATGTTATCCTCCCTATGAGGTAGCAAAGAACTATAGACCCAATGCCTATCCATTGGGTTGTGACTTATCGATGTGATCTGAATCCATTGGTCTTTATTAAAAAACTCAAAATCGACCCAGCATAACTTAGGGCCTTCACCTCGGGCTTCAACTATGCTTCTTTTATTCCAACTTCTTTATGTGAAAGGAAAACATAAAAATGATTATGTACAATGAATGGGTGGGGTGATGATTGTTCAAACAATGTAATGCTTGAGGAACCTGCCATTCATAGGCCCTCCTCCAATGATATCTCCATTATTTTCATGTAGTATGTAGGCATTACCTCCACGGTACGCTGCAATCTTGAATGGTCCCAGCCAGAGATGGTCAAACTTCCCGTGTTTTCCCTTATCTTCATTTATGGCATCCCATTTTAGTACCAAGTCTCCTGGTTTGAAATCATCCACCTTGGTGTGTCTGTCAAAATCTTCTCTGATCTTGTCTTGGCACAACTGAGCATTATAGAAAGCCTTTTCCCTGGGTTGTTGTACACTGATGAACTCATCATCTCTTCTCCGATTGACATCTATTTCTGCCTCCTGCTCCTGTAACAACATCATTACTGGCAATCCCAATGCCGTAGGAAAAATAACTTCTGTCCCATAAACGATCTGGAAAGGGGACGTGGCTATGGATCTCTTTGGGGATATTCTGTCAACCCATAATGCATGAATGAGCTTTTTGTGCTAGGCCTTTTTATTTTCTTGCAATAGTTTTTTGATGATTTTGACTAAGCTTTTATTCGAAAACTCAAACAATCCATTTCCTTGAGGGTAGTATGATGTAGAATGACCAAGGGTGATGTTGTAATCACTGCAAAATGTTTCCATTTTCTTAGATCTGAAAGTCGTTGCATTGTCTGTTATAATCTTGACCAGGCATCCGAATCTCGACAAAATATTGTCTTCTAAAAATCAGATGATAACATCATCTGTCGCCTGCCTAGTGGGAACTGACTCAATCCACTTAGTGAAATAATCTGTCGCTGTCAGAATCCATTTGTGTTGAGCTGAGGATTGTGGGTGTATTTCCCCTATAAAATCAAGGCCCCACTATCTGAAAGGAGCTTCCAGCGAAATTGGTTTTGAAGGGAGAGACTGCAATTTTCCTTTCCCATCGAAAATATGACATTCATGGCACTTTGAAACCTCTTTATATACACCGGGAAAGATGCTAAGCCAATAAAATCCAACCCTCAAAATTTAATGCATAGTTGTATTCCAATAATGATGACCTCCACAGTCACCCTTATGGAACTCTTTGATGGTTTTCTCTACTTCTCCTTCTATCAAACAACTCAATAAAATCCCCCCTGGATCTTTCCAATATAGCAATTCATTCACTATACAAAATTTCGCTGCCTTCAGTTTTAAGAATCTAGATTTTATTTTACTAAATTTAGGAGCCGACAAATTTTTCAACGCAAAGATGATATCTGCATACCATGAAGAGTTAATAAATTTCTGCGATATTTGTGGAGTCACCTTTTCCTCTTCTTCTGCACTGTCTGACAGTTCTTCAATGAAGTTTATTCCTAAAAGTTTGCAATTTATCTGTGCCATCATCTTTTCCAACCCCTGTCCCTTGACCAACTTGGTGGGTTTGATTTCCAGGTCATATTGTAATATGATTGCTATCCATTTACCCCTCTTTCCTTCACGATCATGTTGGGTTAAGATGTCTTTCACTGAGTTGCTGGGTACATAAGCAGTGGTATGGGAATGTAGGATGTAAATTCTGAATTCTTTCAAGGCTTTGACTAGAGCGTATGCTTGCTTCTCCATGATGTCATATTTCAAAGGAGCATCCCTCAATGTCTTGTTGTAATATGCTATGGGTTTCTCAACATTCTGGTCATCTTTTTGGAGTAAAACACCAACAATTGTGTTCTGAGGCGAAAGAGAACAATATGAAATCCTTCTCAAAATTAGGACTTGCATGTACTGGAGCCTTGGTCAATCCTACTTTGATGTCTTCAAAGGATTTTCTTGCTTCATGAATCCACTTTATTGCATTTCCCTTCTTAAGCATGTTGGTGATGTGTTTTATTATTTCAACCAAATTTGGGATAAACCTTCTCAGAAAATTTACTTTCCCCAGGAAAGATTGAACCTCTTTTTTACTTTTGGGTATGCTGATTTTCAAGATTCCCTCAACTTTGTTTGGATCTACCTTTATCCCTTCTTTTGAAATAATTTGACCCAACAACTTTCCTTCTTCCATGGAGAAATTTGACTTCTTAAGATTCAACGAGATTCTGAACTTTCTACATTTTTGAAATGCCCTTCTAAGATGCTTGAGGTGTTCTTCATCTGAGGAAGAATACACAGTGATGTCATTAAGGTAGATAACAATGAATTTGTCTTTTTCATCAGCAAAAGCTATATCCATACCTCTTTGAAACGCCGCCCCTGCATTCATAAGGCCAAAAGGCATTTTGGCATACATAAATGTACTCCATGGTGTGGTAAATGCCGTCTATTCCTGATCGTCAGGGTGCACCATAATATGATTGTATCTTGAGAAGCCATTTAACATTGACATCTTTTGAGAACCCACCATCTTCTGTAAAATATGATCCATCTTAGGGAACGGGTAATGATATTTTAGAGATACTTTGTCCAGATTCCTGAAATCCACACACAACCAGATTTCTCCACTCTTCTTTCTAACTGGCACCAGATTTTCCACCCATTTGGAAAATCTCAGGGACACTATGATTTTGGCTTCAAATAGCTTCTTTACTTCTTTCTCAATCAGGGGTAGCAACACAGGATTTATCCTTCTCAATTTTTGTTTGAACGGCTTGTGATCTTCTTTAATTGGGATAACATGTTGAATTATACTTGTGTCATAGACTTTCAAATCATTATAGCTCCAGGAAAAAACATCAGGGAATTCTTTCATCAATTTTACGTACCTCTCCTTGACTTAAGGGCTAAGCTTTGTCAACAACTTAATTCTCTTTGGATCTTCTGAGGTCCCAATATTGCAATATTCTACATCCCCTTCATTTATTGTAATCTTTGGACTTCTGGCCACATCATTATTATCAAAGAGTTTCTCTAATGGTACCAGACCTTTAGGAATGATGTTTCTCTTTAGTTGAATGATATCTCTGCCTACAATATGATTGTCAAAATACCCCTCCTTTGTGAAAGCAGCTGCATCCACCTCATCGTCATAGTATTCATCATCATTGTTCAAATTCTCAAACTCATTCTCCATCTTGAGGAAACTTTCTATCTGTTTGTCATCCTCGAAAACTTGCTAGTGTTTCATATTATCTGGTATTGTTGGCCTGTACTTGACCTCAACCTTGTATCTTTTTTCAGGGAAAATTGGAACTTTGAAAACTGTTGCTGAAGTAACCAAGGCATCAACGACCTGATTCTGTTCTCTTGGAATTGTTGAAAGATTACATTCTAGAAACTTTTCAAGGAGGTGTAGTAACAAATTTCTATAATCCCTCAGTTTGGGGTGTTTTGCTTGGTATATGCCTTTGATTTGATTTATAATTAGTTCAGAGTCTCCATGTACAAAAATTATGTTGGCATACAATTCTTTCAAGACCTTTAACCCCAATATTAATGCTTCATATTCAACCATGTTATTTATGCATTCAAAAACAAGATTATAAGAACATAATTTTGAATCTCCTTTGGGATGATTGATCAAAATGCCAGCTCCCGCTCCTCTGGAAGAATATCCATCAAAACTCATCTTCCATATCTGATCTTATGCTTCATTCTGTTGTTTTGAGTCTTCCTCAATCTGCTGATCAGATCTCCCTTTGTTGGGCATGTCACTTTTGTTGAAGGAAAATCTCCTTGCGGATAGGTAGATCTCCTCTTGAGAGCTAGACTCTTAACTCTTAAGACAAAAGACGCTTAACGTGGACACTGACTTCCTTTCAGATCTATACAAACTAATGCACGAGGAGGAAGGAGAACAGGAGTACCTGTTTACCGACGTTTGTCCCTGCATGCTCCGAGTTGAGCTCCGATCTTTCGCTCCTCGATTAGCCCTGTAGACAAACAATAGTACAACTACTTCCTACTCTATTGATGTTATCTTGAAAATAGATCTATCTATCAACTATAAGTTCATGTAAGATCAAACACAAACTAGAAAGAAATAGGCCAAGCATGTCATATTGATGAGAACAATGACAAAAGTAACTTACAACCGTGGATGTGGATGCGACAACTTCAGCAAGTCCCTTTTGTCTAACCCTTGCTCAAAAGATCCATGACTTGGATGATAGCAGCTTCACTGATCACTCTCCTCCAATTCACCGTGTGTTTTCTATGAGATCATAGGTTTCATGCTTGCAATTCTTCGCCCTTTCCATCATCATAGAGCCTGCTTATATAGGTTTAGAGAGGCTTAACCTCTTGAGGTATCTTTAGGGTAGGTTGAGGAATTCCCTTCTTAGATTAGGGATCTTCTCCTAAGATCATGATTGAACCAGGAATTCAAATGCAACTGTCTTCCAAACTTGAAAGATCCTCCCCTTATTCTCCTCAACGGATCAACTGCTGCCCTGATTAGACAACGCTCCCTCAAAAGGGGCATCAGGGCGCTATAACGCTCCCTAGTAGGATCAAGGGGAGCGCCAACACTTCAAATACTTGTAGAGCTCCTTCAGAGGGGTGGTTTAGTGTTATAACGCTCCCTAGGAACTTATAGGGGAGTGCCAGTGCTCCTAAGGGTGCTGCAGGGGAGCGCTCCCTTCTAAAACTCTAGTTTGAGAGCTCCTTTCAGGTGGCAAGAGATACCTGACTTTAGTTAGCCATTCTCTCTTCCTCCAAATCAGGTGTTTGAGGTATTCTAAGTGTCTCCTTAGTGTCATCATCATGGCAATATGCTTTGTTTGACATTTGCGACACTTATGAACAACATGCGACACTTGCGACAGTTGTGAGGAACATGCGACACTTGCGACACTTATCAAAGCGAGTAATGTTGATGTGTAACAGATTGCCCCCAAAAGTATGAAGTTAGAAGATGAGAACTGATAACTGAAATACTTTGTAGACTTTCAAGCAAGGGTATAGACTCAGAGAACTCGACGGAAGCTGCACACAAACATCCAACAAATATTATGACATGTTTCAAAACCCAAGGCAGGCATACCTATGCTTGGGTGATCAAGACTTGCAAGATATGGCCGCCATAAAATACACTGCGGATCCATGATTGTATTGATGAAAAGGTATAGCCACCGAAGATACAATGTGGATCTATACTCTGATGACCTGGACTAGTCGTAGCCACGAAGAATACACAGTGGATCTACGAGATGACAAGACATAGCCACGACCAATACAAAGTGGATCTATGTAACAATGTATGTATCATTTGTCCAAGAGAAACTCCTTCACAACCTGGGAAAAGTACATATCAAAGTGATCACGCAACCCAGGGTCTTCTTACCGATCCCAATGTGGTACGAATCTAACCATCTGAATAGATGTCTTGATGTCAAACATGGCAGAAACCACTTGATTACCGGTCAATGGCGTAAACCGTTAACAAGTGCGAGGGAGATCACCATTAATGTCAATGATTCCCAAGGTACCCTAGTACATTCCAGCGAATGTGAATGGATGAGCTGGAGTTGAACATCCATGGAATCATCCAATTAGAGGCCAATGATGTAAACCTACTGTTGAATGTGAGGAGGCCTGCCATTGAGGCATGCAGGTCCCAAAGTACTAACTGGTTTCTAAGCCTAATTCCTAGATAATGTGTTGAGGTCGACAGAAATAGGCTCGTCGGAGGAGGTCCTTGATGTATCCCCCATCAACAACGCGAAACAGACATAGAGATGTAATTGGTAGATCAAATGAACATGGACTGACGCGGGTTTTGAGATAAGATATTTGTGATGGCTGACTCTAGAGGCAGATACTTCCCTTGAACACTGAGGCACAACTAGGGATGATTTTAGGGGCTAAATTTCGCTCATGGGCTAATTTTCCATGGTTTTTCTAAAAAAGAGATTCGCTATTTTAAAAATGATTCGCCCAAATTCTATAGCACAAAATTATTTTACCCTAAAAATCGCCAAAATTTTATAAAAACTATATAAAATCCTTAGAAATTTGAATATTTTTACAAAAATATGCCAAACATTTATAGTTGGCATATGAAGGATTAGTAAGATTCGCCAAGGTTTCTACATTTTAAAATAAATTTCCTTCCTTAAAATCATCCCTGGGCACAACAACAAAAGCATGACATGGACCAAAACTTGATGATGCAGTGGATGCTGTGACTTACGTCAGGTGACCCAAAGGAGTGAAAGAAACTCAAAGGATTGGCTCAGTGTAGAGGTTCAATGGATTATAATGCGTGCAGATGACAAAGTGCCGTGTTCAAAGGTGACTCTAAGAATTACTTGGTAATGTTCTCAAGAGACTGCTTGGCTTGCTTCTTTCAAATTTCCCCCCATCCATATAGACGAGTACCTCTTTTTGATTTAATGAGCTCGAGGAGGATAACACATGCTCCATATAACTCAACTTCGATAAGTTCCTCTTCCTTTGTTTAACGAACTAGAAGAAGTAAGGGTTTGATCCCGTATGGGCCTGTCGATGTGTGTTTTAGCGATTCCAAAGACAGAAAACTTGAAGGTTTTTCACGATTATAGAGTCTGGAAAAACACTTAAAAGAGAACTCTCTTAGTTCCTTTTTCGTACAGTAGTATGACGAGATCGAAAAAGAGATAAACTATCTCTCAAAAGATGCCCTTTCGAACCTTTTAACGAGTGTGAAAGGAAGCAAGGTCACTCGACGATATTTTCATATTTTCGAAGAAATTGCCGAAATTGCCGAAAAAATGAAAGAATGAAATTCTTTGTTTTTTCGTTTGTAGGTGATTTCGGCGACCATGATCGAGTGGAAAGAACGGGAGCATGAGATTGATGACTTGGCTGCCTTGCAGAGTCCTCGCACGCGGGCCACATTGAGAGCTTGTGGCTTACTGAAATTCTTCAAATTGCAAAAAATGAAGAAGGAGTTTTTATTGCTTGAGCACATGATCAGCTTGTGGGATGTCACGGAGCAAGGGTTCCGGATCGGAACACAACTTCTAACCATCGAGTTGGAATATGTATATTTCTTGACTGGCCTCTCGAAAAGAGGGGTTCCTATATATTTTTTCGGGCAGAGAGCGCTTCCTGAGCAAGTGGGTGTGTATCTGGCACGTCATTGTGTCCCAGGAGCAAGACTGGTGGGGGGTAGAATCCCTATCAAGGATATACGAGAGTTACCCCTCCGGTCCATTTTGTTTTCCATCACGAGCGTGACGGGAAGTACTAGCGCACATCTGGCATCGAGATCGCAGGTAGCTTATGGCGTACAGTGTTTGGAGCCAACATTGTTTAACTGGGGCGTAGGGTTCCTTCGGAATGTGAAGGAACAGGTTTCGCGGTGTAGGATGGGATAGAAGCAGTTCGGATACGACTCTTTTCTGGTCTCATTTTTCTTAGAGCACATCCCCCAGATGCAGCCTCAGATAGCACTGGCAGTGTAACCAGTGGAAGAACCACGGATGGAGAGGTGGACTAGTCTATCTCCGAGGCTAGTAGCAGAGTCAGAGTTCCGTTTCACAGACGACTTCTTCGCTTGGCTGAGATGGCCGTATCTCTGGATAGAAGACTTCCCGTATGCTGAGGTGGATTTTCGTGGGAGCATGGATTTGATTCTACTCGTGGGGGAAGATTGGGATGCGCCAGGTAAGAGACTGAGCAACACCTTGTCTAGTTTTTGTTTTTTAAGTTTTTTAATGTATATATATTTTTTGGGTATGTAGAAGAGTTTTTAAAAGATGTATTGTTTTCAACATGTAGACAAGGGAGCAGTGCGCCCGAATGAGATACCAATACCAGGACGTCGTGGGGGTGCTCCGGTTGTAGCAGATCCGGGGGCACCAGTGATAGGTCTTTTGGGAGGTTGAAAGAAACCTTCAAGGCCTCACGATGGGAATTCCTCCTCTACGGAGGGGAGAAGTGCCTTTACATCTGCAGAGGCACACTGTGGGAGTGCCAGAGAATGTCAATTCTCTACTGAGACACATAGTGCATGCAATGATATGTTACTCTCAACACAATGTAGTGCAGGGAGATTAGAGTCTCTCTGGGATCTTATTTTGTATGACTTGTCAGGCGATGTTGTATGGGTGTAAAGACCCAAAATTTTTCTCTTCTAAATACTTTTTTTTGATGTAATCAAAAAATTTCAGTCACGCTATGTATATATATACAGTTTCGAGTTTTTACAGTGCCAAAAGCTTTGTACATGATATTGCCTTTAATGTGATTTGTTTTAATTTACATGTGATGTACAATTTGCTTTCCTTTATGAAATCTTATCTATGGGCGAGATACCGATCCATGATGTAATTAGCTAACGAATCCGACACATTGTTGAATTCTCGTGGAATATGTCTGTATTCGATATAATCAAACATTCGTTAAGGACGACGAACTTGTAGGTGGAGACGTAGCAGGATGGGATTACAGATAGTGTAGATACGATTGAGTTGATAGACCACGAGTTGGGAGTCTAGGTTAACAATGATACGAGAGATACCTAGGGAGGAGGCTTGGGTCAAGAGTCCGATGATAGCATGATATTCTGCCATGTTATTAGTCGCTGGTCCTAAGCAAATACTCCTAAACTCACCACCTCGTCAAATTGGTAAATGACCCATGCTGGCGAAGCAATGTTCCGGGTGTGTCGACTAGTGCCATCCGCAAACCCAACAAATATAGGAAAGGAAGATGTCATCTGCGCATGAAAACACAAGCATAGTTATGAGTGGCAAAGGTAAAGACTCGAGCATGCGAAAGAAACAGACACACCAAACTAAAATACAATAATGTACAATGTACACATGCTAGGTGATCTAGGCATAATACTTTTTAAGGTAAAGCCTGTTCCGAGGCTCCCCTAGGGAAAGTCCATCATAATCGACTAACTCGTAGGTGCTTCTGTGTAGAACACGTTTCACAATGTAAGGGCCATGCCACAGAGGTTCTAACTTACCTGTCCCCAATTTGTCATGAGCCTGGTCATAGAGGAGGACTAAGTCTCCTTCTGCAAAAGTTCGAGGATGGACAGATTTGTCGTATTGACTTTTTACCCGTTTCTGATGTGCCTCGTTAACGAGAGCGACATCACGACGTGTTTCGTCCAGTTTGGTCAGATATAAGAAACGTTCTTCCTCAGTAGAAGTATGGGGTAGGAGTTCTACTTTAAGTTTCAGAGATGGAATCTCACACTCGATTGGTAAAACGACTTCAATGCCATACACCAACTGGAAAGGAGTAAATCCAGTTGCGGTTTTCATGGAAGTATGGTAAGCCTAGAGAGCGGAGAAAAGTTGTAGATGCTAGGATGTCTTGTTTTCCCCTACCATGCATTGAATCATGGTTTTTAGGACTTTGTTGATGGCCTCAACTTGTCCATTGGCCTGAGGATAGTATGGGGATGAGTTTTCATGGCGAAAACCCAACTTGGCATGTAATTCACTCATCATCTGGTTCTTAAAGTGTGCACCATGATTAGTGACAATGGCGCGTGGTACACCAAAATGAGTTATGATGTGGTTAAAAAGAAACAGAGTTGCAGTACGACCATCGTTCAGAAAGGTAGGCATAGCCTCAACCCATTTGGTAAAGTAGTCGACAACGACGATTATATAACCGTGCCCCCCGACTGAGGTAGGCGTACATTGCATGAAATCGATACCCCACTTGGAAAAGGGGCCAATGGTGATAATGGGGTGCAGCGTAGTAGGGTGGGCTCATGCCTTGTTGTTAAAAACTTGGTAGGGTGGGCACTTTTTGACTGCCTTGATACAATCTTTGAAAATCGAGGGCCAAAAATAGTCGAAACGTAGGATTTTTTGGGCTGTGGCCATCCCAAAAAGGTGATCACCACAGGCGCCAGGGTGACAATCGTTCAGAACACGTTCAGCCTTTGCATGAATCAAACATCATCGAAGGATAGTATCAATACCACGACGATACAGGGTGTCACCAATGATAAGTTAACGACAAGAATGATGGCGAATACGTCGATGCTCTTCACGGGAAGTGTTAGGCTGAAAACGTTGGGTTTGGAGGTAAAGGAGGATGTCTCCGTACCAAGGATCAGAGGTGCTGATGAGGAAAAGAGTTTCATCGGGGAGAGAATCTCTAGGTTCGATGTCTTCATCAACACGAGGGAGATCGCAGATAAGCTCCGCAAACACCAGGGACTTTTTGGCTTTGGAATTTGTAAATTCAAGATTGAATTCCTGAAGGATGACGATCCATTTAGAGTATTTTCCCCCAAGCACTTGACGTGTCAAGACGTGGTACATGGGGTTTGAGTCCGCAATCACCGTGGTGGTGCGTAGTAAGATGTAATGACAAAATCTCTGGACAATTATGACCGCTGCCAGAGCCAGTTTCTCTACATGTGAATATCGGAGTTCGGGTCCAGATAGACTCTTGCTCAGGTAATAGATCACGTGTTCCTCACTGTTGGGGTCCTCCTGAACTAACACCATTTCAATAGTGGAAGTGGAGGCAGCTAAGTAAAGGATGTAGTCCTTTGTATACTCTGGAGGGTGTAACAAAGGTGCGTAGGTCAAGGCTTGCTTGAGAGAATCAATTGACCGTTGAGCGATGGAATCCCAGATGAAAGGGGTGTTTTTCTACAGCAACCGCATGAATCCTTTAGTTATCTCAGCGTAGTTACAAATGAAATGACGAAGGAAGTTTGCTTTTCCTTGCAAACTTTGGAGTTGGGTTAAATTAGTAGGTGGGGGTAAATCTAGAATAGCCTTAATCTTTAGGGGATCCACCCTAATCCTGTCTTTAGAGACAATAAACCCGAGGAGTCGAACGAATTCGACAACAAAAATGCACTTATGTGGGTTCAAGCAGATACGGTAGAACCGACATTGAAGAAAAATAGCCCGTAAGTGATCAACGTGATCAGATCGATTGGATGAGTGGGTAGGTAAGTCGTCGAGGTAAGGTTCTGCGAGATGCTTGATATCATGGAAAGCGTATGACATGGCCCGCTGGAAAGTAGCACTAGCATTTTTGAGACCAAAAGGTAGCTTTTGATAGGCGAAAGTTCCCCATGGGCAGATAAAGCCCGTCTTATGTTGATCAACAGGTAAAATTTCAATCTATTTATACCCAGAGAAGCCATCCATGAAAGAGAAGATTACGCTCCCAGCGCAATTATCAATGATTTGGTCGATGAAGGGCATAGGGTAGTTGTCCTTTGGACAAGATTTATTTAGATCCCGATAGTCAACAAAAACACGGATGGTTCCTTGTTTTTTGGCAACCGGAACAAGGTTGGAGACCCATTCTGTCAAAGGGATAGGATAGATAAAGCCAGATTTTAAGAGTTTCTCAACTCCTGCCTTTATAGCCGTGATTTTTTTGGGATGAACCGGGCAGAGTTTTTGTCGAACAAGTTTCACGCCAGGGTAAGTCTTGATTTCGTGCACGACGATCAAAGGGTCGATCCCTGGCATTTCCTCATAGCTCCAAGCGAAGACATCGCATAATTCTTTAAACAGAGTGGTGTAAGAGACCACTTCTTCAGGTGTGCAATTAGCACCAAGGTTAATGTTTTCCACAACGCCCTCTTTGATCGAAATATCGATAACGATCGTAGTAGAGATGTTACCCATATTCCCCTCAGAAAGAGTATCTTGTGTGAGGATGGGAGATTGCGGAGCATTGGTAACATCAGGGGGGAAGACAGAGTGTATGTCTTTGTGAATTTCTTCCAAAGGGGGAAGAAAAGAGGATCGATGATGGTTATCATCCCAAGGCACGTCGTCAATGCTAAGCATTTCCATAATAGATTCGTCAGAAGGGAAAATTTGGGAAACGTAATCGATTGCAGACGATAGGGAATCCAACCATGAAGGCATCGAGTAGGCATCAGGTGCCAAGAAATGTGGGTTGTCCAGAGAAGTAGAGGAAGATTGAATAGCTACGTATGCGGGCTCGGCTGGGCTAAGTGGCATGGTGTCACCGAGCACATCGAATTCCATGGGACTAGGTACAACCCAAGGGTCAGATGATTCCAAGGATTGATAGGGCATAGTCGAAATCATATTGACGGTGGCAATATGATGCGTGGTGGGTGGAAGTGGTGTAGGTAAGGTACCCATAAGGCTAGAATCTTTCAATAAGCCAACACCAATGCTTTCATACATAACTGGGTGGTCTCCCAAAAAAGGAATGTTGTTGGTGATAGGGGCACGAGCATTGGGTGTACAAAAATCGAGTTGATCGATAGTGACAATTTTTCCTTGATGGGGGGATTGCACACATCGAAACACCGACGAGGTGACGACAGTCATAGCATAGAACCAACTTCTTCCAAGTAGTAGGTTGTAATCAAGGGGGGCATTGACCACCTCGACGTCAACAGTAACATTTTTTCTGCCCAGCTGAACGGCTAAGGATTGCAACAATCTGTGAGGATGAAAACCTCGCCCATCGAAAGCGCGTAACATCGTAGGGGATTTGTTAAGGGCAGGTGATTTTAAGCCTTTCCAACAATCTAAATACATGACACAAGTAGAGGCTCCCTCATCCAAGATAGTTCGGTGGATTTGTTGATTGGGAACAACAATATCGATCTGAAAGGCTAGTTGGTGAGAGAGTCGGGGTTGATGCTCATCCAGATTAAACGTGAGGTTATTTGATGACTCAGGATCGAAAGCGCTGATGGCAGATAAGAGCGTTCTACGTTGGCTGGGACAATGTTGTAGAACTTCCAAAGCAGAGATAGCACACGACGCTTGAGCCAAATCTTTAACAATGTTATAGTTTTGGGCAGCCCATGAAATAGGATTAAAGGTAGACTTCTGGATAGTGCTCTTACGGGGGCGTAAAATGGAGTCAAACAAAGGTTTTTCAATTTGAAGTGGCCTAGATGGAGGGCTAGTAGACGAAGGACTAACGACAGATGGTAATGGGTCCGGTAAGGAACCATTAGCGGACTTTGCCTTATCAGGTTTAATCGGTGTGTCATAAGTCGTAGTGCGAGTGGTCAGATTAATCCCATAAAACCTGTAAATGTGGGCACTTGTCAAGGCCTCATCATGGGATTGGTTGGAACTGCCCCCTGGGATGGGGGTTTGAGCAACCAAAGATTGCTGCTGTGGGAAAGGCTGGGTAAACACAGCGGCTTGTGAATTTCCTTTGAAAATATTGGCCACTTCATCGCGATGTGGACAGTCTCGAGTGTAGTGATCGTCACCACAAATGAGACATGGGAATTTCGGTTTCCGTTGTGGTTGTTTCCCAACAACAGGGGTTTGCGGTTGATTTTTTGGTTGTTCGTTGTTGTTGTTTTTCTTTGGTTTATTTCTTGTTTTCTTTTTTCCCCCAGGTTGTTGTGAAAGGGTCGATTGGACCGCATTCACCTCAGAGATATGAGTTTGAGGGGAGGTAGAAGAGGGTGCAATTGGACTGGGAGCAGTCGTCGAAGTGGGCCACTGGGTTGTTCCAGTCGACTGGGAAGTAGATTGAGTTTTGACAGAACCAATGACTCCATCCGCGTGCGAGGTAGACGATGGTTTGGATGGATCATTAGTGGCACGAGTAGCATTCGGTATCAACTCGTAGAGAGTACCAGATTGTGAATAAACCAAATCTAAGTATTGAGCCTGAGCAATGGCTTCTTCCTCAGTGACTACACCACCCATGGCAACATCACGAGCGATATGGGGTAACAGTGATTTGGTGAACCATTCCACTAATAATTGGTCAGGAATGACCGCTTTGATTAGCCTTTGTCGTCGTCTCCATTCATGAATATGATCGGAGATATGTACGAAAGTTGTTTGACGAAGGGAGGTCAATAGTTCGGTACCCGTCTCGTATCGAATGGGTAGTTGGAAGTGTGTGAGGAAGGACATGGCAAGGGAGTTGAAATCGTGAAAAGAGG
The DNA here is from genome assembly GCA_010110895.2 of Picea sitchensis. NCBI lineage: Eukaryota > Viridiplantae > Streptophyta > Pinopsida > Pinales > Pinaceae > Picea > Picea sitchensis. Next base: position 1,567 of record SNQJ01S0001431.1, on the reverse strand, counting down.
CACATGGTAGTTAAATATACCACTTTGTTGCAGAACCCATAAGCATTCATTGGAAAAGACACAAACGTATAGAATCGTCCATGAGGGAGTTGGATGAAAACCACAAATGGAAAGTCATCACGTGGTTGTTTGGGTCTTCTCCGGACTTTCCGTCGAATTTTGGAATATCGAAAGGAAGTTTAGCTGGAATAGCTAGCCAAACCGGAGAATGAAAAATAGGATCGTTCGTTAACCGAGACAAGTCTGGAAGGTCTAGAGTTGCTAGGAAAGGTAGTTGTCAGTTAACCTATGGGTAATACTGGTGTGGCATAGGGACACCAGTAGGACCATACACTGGGTTATGCGGATAATTGTAACCAGTGGGCCCTCTTATATAAGGTTGGTGTTGACCAGGGTACACAGGATTTGGGGTTTTTTGAGAAGCATGTGCGAGCAGAGGATAACCGTATGGGTTTTGAGGATTATAAGCTGGATTTGGCATTTGTCCATAAGGAGGTTGTTGTGGAGCTTGAGGATTGTGTCCCACCGAGAACTGTGGGTTTCCTGGAAAAGGGATATTCCATGGATTGGGTGTGGCGGACACATTTTGTCCATACGGTTGATGGTAAGCTCCGGATTGAGGTTGCCCCCCAGCATGAGGGTGCCCTCCAAATGGAAGTTGTCCTCCGGTGGGAGGATGCCCCCTAGCTTGAGGTAGAGTTCTCGGAATTTGAGAACCAGACGTAAATGACTGACTGGTACAGCTGAACGGATTAAGACCACCAAGACCGGTCCCTGTGGGTTGTTGGATAGGTATGGAACTTCCCGGCATAACTTGGGTAGTAGTGGTAGTGGAAGAATTCAGTGCTCTATACCCAAAAGGGAGTGATGATGAAGGTCTAGGTGTTACTGGTGTGCCAATTGCAGCTTGTCTAAGCACCGCATTACCGGCTGGAATAGTCGGAATGTGAGGGACCATTGTAGAATGGGCCGTTTGGAGAGAAAAAGTGGACCTTGGGCCAACAGACGATGTGTTCGGACCAATAGACGGTGTGGCTGAAAAAACGGTAGTACCGGTAAAATGGTTTAAAGGTACGGTGTAGGTGATAGGCTTGTCAGCACCTATTCCTGTTCCATAAAGATCCCGCACCATGCGCGATGGACTTCGAACAATGTCTGCGGTCCAAAAGGGGTCATCGACTAAAGAGTTTGAATGAGACCCAGTCGGAATGTCAGAAGGATTGACGAAAACAAATTCACCGACTGAATTCAGTTGGAGAACACATCGCTCATATCCCTCCGGAATGAGGAAAGCTTCCGGAGACTCTGAAACAATTCGAAAATTCTCTAAAGGAGTGGGAACTTCTTCTTGGGAGGTTGTAGTGTCTTGAACCTTGCTCTGTTGAGGAGATTCCTCCATAGAATGAGGGAGTAAAGGGGTGTTCCCTTCCATATTTTCTGGAGGAAGTCCCTATAGCCTCCACGAACGACGTGGAGGTTCGATGTTGGCGAAAAAGAGTCGGCGGAAAAGATCTATGGCCAACTACTGAAAAGAAACAACATACGCTAATAGAATCTAAGAATCACA
>SNQJ01S0001430.1:146474-166372 GCA_010110895.2 Picea sitchensis | reverse complement strand
CAAACCACTTGACCCTACAGGTGTAGGGGTTCGAGAGAGGGGAGAGGTTAGGGGCATGCTCGTAGAGTGGTTGGGCGGGGCAGGCACAGTGACAGGAGTCAATACTGGGGGGATTCGACTTCAAGAGGAGAGTATGGGGTGGGTAGCTTCCTTCCCCTGGTCGCATACCAGGTGGCACCTCGTTTGGACTTGCCTCTAAGTTGGGGCATGACGAGAGCCGTCGGTGCCCTGGGGGGGAAGACACTGAGGGTCGGAAATCCTAGAGAGGGGAAGCACAAACGCAAGCTCGAGTTCGAGTGGAGGTCGCACCAGAGACTGTTCGTGAGACTAAAGAAGAGGTGAACCAGGGAGGTGTGGTTCTACGGACTGTGAGAGGGTGAATGAGGAAGAGAGCGCCCAAGTTCGGCTTTAGGAGAAGGTCAGTCTGGAGCCGATTTGACCGAGGAAGCATCCTGCATGATGCCATGAAGACTCCCATGCAACAGAGCTTCCAGTTTGTGTGGCCTGCGGGATTCAAATGAAGAATGGAGGGTGGCGGCGGAAGGTTTAAACCCATAAAGTTACTGGAGTGGGGTAATGGATTTGATCGGACGCCAGGTGGCTTGTTGCCTGGCCAGGTGGCCTCCTCGTGATGTGGGCACACCATTGGCTCGAAAGCACCCCATCCGGGGGAACACGATATTTAATATTAATATTTTAGGATATATATCATTAATTTTACTTTATAGTTTATTTATTAATATTAATATAAAATAGTATATACAAGTATATATTCATTTTAACTCTAGAGTGAATAAGGATCAATTTCTAGGTACAAACCTTTGTTATCATAAACAAAATCAAAATTCCAAATTTCCAAATTTACATTTAAAAACATTAAAAACAATATTGAATAAAATTTAAATAATTGTTTATATTATTCTTTAAGTAAAAAGTGTTATAGCATTATATAAATTACTATAAATTTTGGTACAATGTTATAATATTCTATAAATTACTAAATCTCATGTTGCGGTGGGTCAGACTTGTGATACATAAGCATGACTATAAATGTCAACCCGCGAGTCCGTCAACCCACTCACTGTGTCACATCTATTTTATTCTACTATATTTTTATATGTATATGATGGAATTGTTGGGTGCAAAATGTATATGACAGAAGTGTTGGATACAAGATGTATATCACGGAACAAGCTCGACATGAAAAATGAAAAATAAAAATAAATATGAATAATTAATTGAATAAAATTTAACAAAACAGTATCACATATTAATAATGAATCACGGTATTTAATATTAATATTATAGGATGTATATCATTAATTTTACTTTATAATTTATTTGTGTATTAATATAAAATGGTATATACAAGTATATATCCATTAATTTTCTTTATAGTTTATTTATTAATATTAATCTAAAATAGTATATACAAATTATATCCATTTTAACTTTAGAGATTGAGAATGATAAATTTCTAGGTACAAACCTTTGTTATCATAAACAAAATTAAAATTCCAAAGTTACATTTAAAAACATTAAAAATAATATTGAATAAAATTTAAATAATTTTTTTATACTATTCTTTAAGTAAAAGTGGTATAGCATTATATAAATTACTATAAATCTTGGTACAATGTTATAATATTCTATAAATTTATGAATAATCAATTGAATAAAATTAAACTTAATTATCACATATTAATATTATTAGGATTTTTAATATTAATATTATGGGATAGATATCATTAATTTTACTTTATAGTTTAATTTTATTAAATATTAATATGAAATAGATATATCCATTTTAACTCTAGAGTCAAAGGATCAATTTCTAGGTACAAATCTTTATTATCATGAAACAAAATCAAATTCAAAATTCAAATTTACATTTTTAAATACATTAAAATGAAATTTAAACAAATTTAAATAATTGTTTATATTATTCTTTAAAGTAAAAGTGTTATAGCACGTTATATAAATTGCTATAAATCTTGGTACAATGTTATAATATTCTATAAATTACTAAATCTCATGTTGATTTCGATTAGGACTATTGATACATAAGCATGACTATAAATGTGAACCACTTAAGCATGACTATAAATGTGAAGTCCGCAAACCCGCGCATTTTGTCACATCTATTTTATTCTACTATGTTTGTATAAGTGCATTTCATTTCCTTTGGTGCAATATCTTAATATATATAGTTTTATGTGTATTTATCATCTTATAAAGGTAGGGGTGGAACTTATCAAAAACATGCCATGTAAAAATAATAGTTTGATTATCTTCAAAAGATGATAAAGCTATGCAAACAAGACTCATAATTAAACCAGAAAAGAATGGTCCCAATAATATCATCTAATCTATTTTTTGATGATTATTTTATAAATATGAAAAATGCATGCAAGACCAATGGTTAGCCTTAAAAAAGTTCTAATAATGACATTTACTTCATTTGTTTTAGGAAAAGTGGAGACACAAATTTAGTTTTAAAAATTAGTTATTTTATTTGTTTGATAAGTGGAGACAAAAAATTATTTTCAAAAATTATTCACTAATGTAATTTATTCTATTTGTACACAAACAGAATAAATTTGTATATCAAAGTTTCTATGGTTATAAGGAATTTTTATAATTAATTTTTGCCAAGAAAACCAACTTCATTGTACACACATATCAAAGTTTTTATGGTTATAATGAATTTTATAATTGAATTTGCCAAAGGAAAACCAACTCCATTGTACAAACACATTATAAATTCATTCAATGATGTCCTCCAAATCCATTATACAGACACCTTATAGATTCATTCAATTATGTCCTCTCCAAGATATTGTACAATGGAGTTATTGACCTTAACTAATTTGTATAACATTGTGTCACAAGTGATGATGATGTCGTCCAAGTGATGACTCGTGATTTGAAACTGGGCCTATGGGTTGTGGGCCCACTGTACTTTTTTCTATGCCACTTTGATGTTCTTTCAATTTTGTAATATAATTTCCAAGAGACCTGAAAAATGTGATCCAACAAAGGGGGAAAATAAATTTGAAACAAATAGATGATTAATGTATCAAACAATTCATTAACTCATTCTAAATAAGTTGTTGCACCAACCATTGATCTCAAAATTGGCCTACAATTTACCGATCCGACTAGTAGGTTCTGGGAATTCAAGTCTCCATAATACACTCATTGTAAGATTCTACAATCTTCCATCTTCTTAGTTCAACTCTCTTCACATTGATTTCCACTAGTTGTATCCAAGATGGTATCACAAAATAATTGTACCAACAATTAAGTTGTTACGGGTAAATTAACTTTTATTTACTTTTAATTAACTCAACAAATTAAATTTTAATTTTTGAATTAAAATTAACTTTTTAGGCGGGGACTATTTGTCATACACAGCCTTGTTTATATTTACTATGGTAGCATACCTTATTTATTTATTTATATTTAACATGTAACATTATTTATATTTAACATCATAACAACGCAGTTCTTTGTTTTGTTGTTGTTGTTGTTCAAGAGCTTCACTTCGCCGGGCCAGGATTTTGAGTTCCTCTAGTCCCAACTAAGCGGGATCCATCCAATAAAACGGAAGAATTTTAAATCTCCAAGATAATAGATATGAATACTGCAAATAGAGCCATTATCAAACCCATAAGAGGAGTAGTTCCCATCCAGGAGCTACTTTACCATATCGAATTAAGTAGTTTTAAGGACCTTCCTACACCATTACACATCTCAAAGTTTTATCACACATATTGAAGTTTAATTTATGTGTAACCCTATGATATTTAATGTATTTAATACCGTGACACTCCTTATACCTTATTTATATTTACTATGGTAACATACCTTATTAGTCCACCTTAAGGCCGAGGGGACTAATATGATAAAGTTCATGGATTATTCAATGGTTTAGGGTTGACTATAGATTTTTGATTTATTTCGTCATGTATAGGAAATCAAAATACGTGTGTACAATAATAAAAAAATATTTTTCTAACATTTGATTGGCTAATATCTTTCAAGTGTTATTGCAGGATTCACGTCATTCAATGTATTGACAATTAATAAATTTATGGTCACAAATTACGATAAATTAATGCTGGAGCGTGGAATAGCGGTTGTCTTTAGCACTTTGTTTCTGTGTAGGCTATTGTAAATGGAGTTGATTGATACTACTTACGCACGACACACACTTTCTCAAGCAGTCGCCGTTGTGGGAAAGGGGATTCGACTCTCTCTCATCTCTATTTTATTTGGGGCATAGGATTCCATGAAGAATTATATAAGTTCATAAACTCCACAGATCGTTGCCTTTCCTTTTGTCTTTGGGTTGAAAAACAAAGGAAAAAAGGTCTGTAAAAGAGCCGTTTTGAGGAGGACAAGAGGTGGTTACAGAGATTGCATGTGACCTTGGTTAAAAAAGCGTTGTTTTTAAAGGTAAACACCCTAAATTGTTTACTGTTATTATGCCATATGATGACAATATGCCTTTTTGATTTTTCAGTGCAGTCCATGGCGGCATATTTTTCTGGTACTTGTTGTCAAGTCCATCGCCTCCCTTTGATGATGCTAGCCATAAGGTTGTTGGTGTTAGTGGGTTATGATGTTGTTATTCTCTGAGTAAATTTAGCAAATATATACGATTTTGCCTTGTGCATGTCTATGCAATGATTTGTATAAAAATTTCCTCATTTTTCTTTGGTTCTTAGTGGTAGGTGTTCCTGCCAGATATTGTTTAGTTCCATTTCAGCTTATATCTCTCAGGTTATGATTATAATTGTTTCTAATGTCTGGTAGTCGTTTTGTAAAGGAATTTTTATATTCATATATGTTGGTTGTGGGATATTGCAATGGATGTGGAAAAAATAAAAATCCCTGAAAAGCAAAGTGTCCATTTATATAAATTTCATGGGGATTCTAGAATCTAAATACACGCGTGTAGCGTCTAGTCCTTTGGAATTACTAAAGGAAATGAACATGAATCCAGGCAGGTGACTAGGCAGAAAGTTGGGTGTTGTAGCAGGCATTGAGTAGTAACGTGGTTGGTGCATAGCGTATGGCCTCTGCATGTGGGGGACATGCAGTGAGAATAGAAAACGAGACCGATACTGTGCCATTAAAATTGGGATCGAGTGGAGTTGAACGCCTTCCCAGAGAGATGAACATCATGAAGATCAAGGATGACAAGGTGATCACAGGGTTTAGGTTATTTGCAAGAAAACCATCTCTGTTACAGACTACAGTATTTGTATTCTCTCATGCAAAATAGTTTTATTATGGCACGGAAAGCACTATCTGGTATCGAATCAATTTTCCTAATGGGTAAGTTCCTGCAGAAGATGGAAGAAAAAGCAACTGTTGTAGCTGGAAATGTCACAGCGGTGGGGCATATTATTGCAACCACCATTGGAGGCAGAAATGGCGAACCTAAACAAGTAAGTCATGTTTAACATCAGGCATTTTTTAGGTGGCTTAATATACATGTTACAGAACCTGTATACAAGAAAGTAAGAAGAAGAAACCCTGATAAAGCATAGATATTTGAAAAGTTTACATAGCTTGTTAAATTTTCCCTCTAAACAAGTAGGTAGTTATATGTAAGGTGATTTAGAACTTCAAAACAAGTAGGTAGTTAAATATACGGTGTTTAAGAACTTCAAAAGATGAGTATTGTCACAGTATAAATAGAGTAGGTGGAGATAGCCTTGAGGTAGCTACGCTGCGGAATTTTTTTGTACAAGTTTTATTGTAACTTAGCCCCATAGTTCCTACAGAGTCTTCTGATGATGTGAATAAATATATTATATTCTATTGTATCATATATTAAATCTCAGAAAAAGGTCTTGATATATTGGAATCCATGGTTTTTCCCAACAGACCATCAGCTATATGGCAGAGCGAGTAGTGGGCACAGGGTCTTTCGGAATTGTGTTTCAGGTAGGCTCTCTCCTGCACTTAGCCTCTTGTTTGTTTGTTTATTGGAATTGAATTGAAAATGGCTTCTTTTTAACATTGTTTTTAATTGTACATGCTAAATGCTTAGAGACGGGGGGAGACTGTAGCTATTAAAAAGGTTTTGCAGGATAGACGGTATAAAAACAGGGAGCTGCAGACAATGCTTATTCTGGATCACCCAAATGTTGTTTCTTTGAAACATTGTTTTTTATACTACGAATAAGGATGAACTGTACATTAACTTTGTACTGGAGTAGACTTTTTATCGGATAGCAAAACACTATAATAGGATGAATCAGCGAATCCCCTTGATCTATGTAAAATTATATACATATCAGGTTAGGAGATTCTCCTTTTATTTAAAAAATTAGGCTTTGCATTTTGATTTTCTATTTTCCCGAGATCCTAGCGGAAACTCGTCCTATTGGTAGTAATTACCGTAAAATTTAAGCGGGAACTCGTCCATTTCAAGGGTAAATTTCAGGGAAACTCACCCTTCCAGTGGTTATTATAGCTGTAAATTTAAGCCAAAACTCGTCACTTCAGTGGTTATAGCTGCACATTTAAGCGCAAACTCTTCCTTTAACTGGTTATTGCTGTAATTGTTTGACATAGGTTGTGTCTTAATGCTCGGAAATCGGTTGCTAAAAAATGGAGCTTCAGGTAATGGAGCTTTCGCGGACTTGACAACTAATACTAAGTAGAACGCCAAACTTTACTTTTTACTGCCCTTCCATCAATGACAAAGACGGGTAATTCTCATTTTTCATAGATTTTTTTATCCCGTGGACAACGACAGTGAACGGAGATGTAACCACGGTCCCAAAATTAGTGATAGCTTAATCAACCCCCCCGACAGCGAACGGAGATGTAACCACGGTCCCAAAATTAGTGATAGCTTAATCAACCCCCCCCTTCTGAATGATTAGTCAAGTAGACAAATGAGTTCCATAGCGGGAAATATTGTCACCTTATCCCTCGGCCATGTAGGGTACAAACCGAGCAACCAGTAACTCAATCTTGTCCATAACATAAAAACAAGGCATACCCGAGCCACGTCACCAGCTAACCATAATCGCAATTAATTGATGGCCCACATGCTTGACTTATGCATAACAAGCAATACGACCCGGTAAGCAACAAGACAAACACTCGCCCATGCTTACTCGTCCTTGTCCAAAGTCGCCCTATTTTCATATTTTTTAAATGTGAAGAACTTTATGCAATCAATGATCAACAACGATTCAAGGGAAAGTATGCAAGACAGATTTAACAGCACAACCTGTTCGTTCGCAATAAATATTTGTTAAGCATATCCCGTGATTTAGACTGAGATCAACCAGGACTTCCAAGTCTCCATATCATTCGTGGACACCCTTTTGTGACTACGGATTCCGCTCAACGCAATAATGGATCTCCTAATATAGTACAAGGACATAAACTCCCGTTTTATTTCTTAATATCCTTTTAAATTAAATTATGTTATTATTATCATTTTTCATATTTAAATAATTAGTAAAACATTTCTGCAGCAGTATAATTAAATTTGCAGCGATNTATAGTACAAGGACCACAAGTTGTTACATAAACTCCCGTTTTATTTCTTAATATCCTTTTAAATTAAATTATGTTATTATTATCATTTTTCATATTTAAATAATTAGTAAAACATTTCTGCAGCAGTATAATTAAATTTGCAGTGATATAATTAAATTCTCTGCAGGTGTCGCGCATGCTATGCTGTTCTTGTTAAATCTACATTTAATTGTATTGATGTTGTTTAACATGTGTTTCCCACTTACCTCGCCATCCTTATTACATCTGCAATTAAATTTATCTAGCTCGGCAGGGACTACGTTGCCATGCAACCCTTGTTTATTTATATTTAACTTCGTAACACTATTTATATTTAACATCTTAACAACACTGCATTGCACATCTCAAAGTTTTTTCACACATATTGAAGTTTAATTCATGTGCAACCCTATATTTAATGTATTTAATATTGTGACACACCTCATACCTTATTTATATTTACTATGGTAACATACCTTATTTATTTATATTTAACATCATAACACTATTTATATTTAACATCGTAACAACACTGCATTGCACATCTCAAACTTTTATCACACATCTTGAAATTTAATTTATGTCTAACACCATGATATTTAATGCATTTAATATTGTGATACTCTTCATACCTTATTTATATTTACTATGGCAACATACCTTATTTATTTATATTTAACATCGTAACAACACTGCATTGCACATCTCAAAGTCTTATCACACATCTTGAAATTTAATTTATGTCTAACCCTGTGATATTTAATGTATTTAATATTGTGACACTCCTCATACCTTATTTATATTTACTATGGTAACATACCTTATTTATTTATTTATATTTAACATCGTAACACTATTTATATTTAACATCGTACCAACACTGCATTGCACATCTCAAAGTTCTATCACACATCTTGAAGTTTAATTTATAGAGATGAGAAAGCTATTGATTTGACATTAATTTCCATTGACTTAAAAATTTTCCATGGGAAACCTAATGTTCTACATAAGAAATACAATTTTTTTATTTTTTAATCTATAAAATAACTTATTTTTTTAAACTGTCATTGGTTGAAAAGTTTGAGGCGTTATTGTGGCCTTCACGTCGTTCAAGAATTTAAATTAATTGCACAATCAATATTTCATACTTCATCGTCTGTCCTCCCTCCACGTGTTTTCTTCTTTGCCGACTCCAAAGGCTGCTTCATCCACTCCAAGGCCAACTACATATTTGATAAAGAAGAATGTGGTTTGGACAGGGTCGGAGGCGGCACTTCCATCTGGGTGGATAAATCACATTTTCAGTAGGCAAATTGATTATTTACAGCTACTTCGTTCCTAAAGCACAATATCAAATCCATGGCCATGCCCTAGAGTTGGTCCAGTCCATTCCAAAAATCTTCTAAAATGCGGTTTTGTATAAAGCAAACCCTAGTTTATTTGTTTTCGGAGGCATTGATCCACTGCACCAGGGTCTTCTGCCCAAGAGAAATATCACTCCTATTATCAATTTCCCAAGGCTTTAGATTCCTATAAATTGTATGATCCGGCAAGAGTCTCTCAACCTTCTGCAATTCAATCTTTCAGAAATAAAAGTGTGGGTCATTGCAACTCTACCATCTTCGATTTTCAACGCAATTTTTATAATCCTGGAAAGAACGCTTTCCAATCTAGCCTAAAGAAATTGGGTTTCTAGTGGTTTCTGCTTATAGATTTTGGGGAGCTATTTTCATAGGTTGTGGATGCCATGCAAGGTCACCATGCATCGATTGTGATGTGTATAGTGGAGTTCCTGTCAACATGGATTACAAATGGGTACATAAATTCAGATTGTAATCGATTGAGAATTCAATCACTAACATCCACTTCAATGAGCATTTTTAGGACACATTACATCCATACAATCAACGAAGTTGTTACGAATACTTGTGATATATCAATTACTGAAGAAGAATTCCTGGATTTTTGAACTTCTGAGAGCCTTGACTGCCCTACACTCCTTATAACCGGCCACATTTGCGGTGTGGAGTATGAGGGGTATTGTATCTTAGCTTACAGGTTGAATAATTGCCTCATGTGGTTGTTGCAGTTTAATCAGACCAAAATATGCACTGCCTTCGCCTTTTCTTATCAGAGAAGTGTGGTTTCCTTGTTCAACAACCTTTCCATTCTCAATCACTGCTATACAGTCACATTCTGAATTGTTCTCAAATGATGAGCTATAACGACGCTCGTTCTTCCCACCATCATTCCATCTAGTGCTTCTTGAACTACTTTCTCCTAATTACTATCCAATGCACTCATTGCCTCATCCAATAGCAATATGCTTGGATTCTTTATAATTTCCCTTGCTATCGCTATTCTTTTCTTCTGCCCTCCAGACAACTACATTCCCCTATTCCCCGTGTAGGTCTCACATCCATCCTTCATGCCACTAAAATATTAAAAATGCATGGAATTTAATAGTGAGTATGCTAGGGGTTTTATTTTGCAATGGTTGGGAAACAAATTTTATAGTTGTGAGGGGATTTTATTCAGTCTACTTACAAAATGAATTCATGGGAATTGGTAGCCTTTGCAGCCTCTACTATCTCAGTTTCTGTTGTGTTCTCTTTACCATACGCAATGTTGTCTTTGATATTGCCTACAAATAGAGTTGGCTCCTTCCCTACAAGGGCTATGTGTTGACTCAGAGACCTCAAATTAAAGCTCCTGATGTCTTGCCCATCAATGAGTAGAACCCCTTTTAGCGGATCATAGAATCTCTCTATCAGTCCATTGATGGTGGACTTACCGCACCCGCTCCTTCCAACTAGTGCTACGCAATTTGGTAATATCTAGTATTACCAACTAGTGCCATTGTTAATATCTGCCAAATCTTTGGCCGATATGTATATTTTTATCTGCACCCATGAATTATGTTATAAAACCATTATTGTGAGTAACTTCTATGTTCTTGGCGCTATTTTTAATTCTTTTATAAACATTTTTCAAATTTGATTGCATTCATTTTTGTCTTATCATAGAGAATGGATCTGATAGACATAGTTTAACTATGTCTATCAGATCCATTCTCTATGATAAGACAAAAATGAATGCAATCAAATTTGAAAAATGTTTATAAAAGAATTAAAAATAGCGTCAAGTTTACAGAATGCAATTTGAATTTTAGTCCCTTTTAAAAGGGTAACAATGCAATATCCTTATCTCCAAAGTGCACCTTGTTCAGTTGGACTCAATGCAACTTTCATGCAAACATATATTGGAGGCGTCTCATGTCCTCTAATTTGTAGCAAGAGATTTATAAACCATGGAGTGTTGTTGGTGGGGTATGGTTAGAAAGGATNATGGATCTGATAGACATAGTTTAACTATGTCTATCAGATCCATTCTCTATGATAAGACAAAAATGAATGCAATCAAATTTGAAAAATGTTTATAAAAGAATTAAAAATAGCGTCAAGTTTACAGAATGCAATTTGAATTTTAGTCCCTTTTAAAAGGGTAACAATGCAATATCCTTATCTCCAAAGTGCACCTTGTTCAGTTGGACTCAATGCAACTTTCATGCAAACATATATTGGAGGCGTCTCATGTCCTCTAATTTGTAGCAAGAGATTTATAAACCATGGAGTGTTGTTGGTGGGGTATGGTTAGAAAGGATCCACACTGTTGAGATTGGGGTTCATCATTTCAGCATTGGTACCATTTGCCAATTCTTTCCCATTTGAATGTTAACTTCCTCACCAATCCTGATTTCATTTCCAAGCTTCTTCCATAGCTAAGCCTTCATTTCTAGCACATCGCCATCGACCTACGATTTCCAGGAGTAAGTTAAATTCCTGTATTCACCTTATGTATGTGAAAATTTGATGATTGCAGTTAATAATTACAATTCATATTTTCCAAAACAATTATAATGATCTTTGTCTAAACTCCCATTGAGATTTTATAATGGCAATTGTCTTTAAGAGTGTTGAGAATGCCATTGTCTTTATGAGATTTTACAATGGAAATTGTCTTTAAGAGTGTTGAGAATGTCATTGTCTTTAAGAGTGTTGAGAATGAACCGTTGTTATAGTTTGATGCAGCTTCCAAAATATTGTTAATCGTTGAAATCTCTACAACAACTCAATTTGTGTGGGTGTTCAAGTCTAGAAGCGCTTCCTAGCAGTCTTGGAAATCTTACATCATTCCAAGAACTTGAGTTGGGCAGATGTGAAAGTCTAAAATGTGTTCCTCACATTCTTGAGGAACTTTCATCATTAAGCTTATTGGGGTTATCCTTCTATGAAAGGATACAATATGTCTCTTTTGGCTTAGGAAAGTTAACATCCCTTGTTGACCTTTCTCTACATGGTTGTTGGATAAGTAGTATTCCTAAAAGCATTGTTGGACTCAATCCACTTATCTCAGAACTATTTACAAGAACTACCATGCAAATCGAGATTACACAAATCTCAATTCTCGGGTCTAAGTAGTTAATTTCCTTTGAAAAACCATTAATATTCTCATTTTCAAACTTCCAATTTTCATTTTCAAATTTCGATCTAACCTGGCAGGGACTACGCTGCCATGCAACTCTTGTTTATATTTACTATGGTAACATACCTTATTTATTTATATTTAACATCGTAACACTATTTATATTTAACATCGTAACAACACTGCATTGTACATCTCAGAGTTTTATCACACATCTTGAAGTTTAATTTATGTCTAACCCTGTGATCTTTAATGTATTTAATATTGTGACACTCCCCATACCTTATTTATATTTACTATGGTAACATACCTTATAAGTACCTTATTAGTACCTCCCGAAGGCTTGGGACTATAGCTATCAGTTCATCGCTGACCAGGTATTACTTTAGTTTGATTTTTATATTTTTTTTTAAATTTCAAAGTTTAATATAATAGTTTGTATTTTTTCAATTAAATAATAAAATTAATATTTTTTATCTGTATTATTATTGGATATAAAATTGAGAGTCTTATGGCACGATCGACGACACAGGTCTATTAACATTTGCATTTGATAATAATTTTCCATAGTTGATGCGGATTTTAAATTTGTGTCAGTACATGTTATGTGAAGTTATGTACATTCAAACTTTAAATCCCACGACATAGTTTTTTCATCATTTAATGCACGATAGTGGTTTTCCATACCCAACGACAGATTTTTAATTCGGAGTTCTATCAACATTTAATGCATGATAGTGTTTTTCAATACCCAACAAAAAGCATCAGTACACTAGTACATCTAATCTGGCAAGCACCAACTGGACGTTGAGATGTGAAACCTTGTCAGTGATATCAACCTGGCTTGCACAAGCATAAGTACATTTGGAATAATTATATTTATGAGTATAGATTCTTCTATTTATTGAGTTAAAGATTCAAACAGAGAGAAAGTAATTTTTTTAAGTATTTAAAAGATCACAAATAGATTTGAGTCGGGTATTATATACATGTACCTATTTTGAATAAGTCAAGTAGGTTAATTGGAGTTTGCTTGGGTTAGATCAACACTGATTTTAACGTTTAGGAGGAAAATCCATTCGGAGGAAGATGGCTTGGAAGATAGGGAGGACTACTAAACATAACAAAGGAGGAAAATTTGCTTTAAAGGTTTTAATGGAGGATTACTAAAATAAGGAACTGAAAGGATGAACTTTTTGGCGAGATACTACATTTAGTAATGGTTTAAATTTTTTTTGGAAGGGTAGATGGTAGAGTTACTATATTTAGAACTGTCCTTCTGTTTTCATGGCGGTTTTTCACCGACAGTTTAGAGGTGTCACCTTTGTAGTTAGCAACTTGGGGTTTTATTGCTCATTTATTAGATTTAATTGTGTTTTATTAGGTGGAGTTCCCAAGGTTAGGCTCATCGCATTTCTCTGACTTGATCCCTGTGCTGGCGATCACCCTATTCATTGGCTAGTCTCTTTGGATGGCATATGAAGTCAATGACTTCATGGGCGCTGCAGACGAGAAGACATGGGATCAAGAACGTATTTTCTGCACTGTAGACACACTAAGCAATACTACAGGTGGTAGTTGTAAATGGAAGGATAACCACCCATTAGTAAAGTCATCACCTACTCAATCACTTGTCTCACCAAAGGTGGCTACGTTGAGTTTTTTGGGAGCTGATGAGGCTGAGTTACAATACCTATCTGCTCTTGGACTGGGTAACGAGTTACCTGCGAGGCTGTTGAGTTTTCCAGGAGCTGGTGAGACTGAGTTACATAACCTTCCCACTCCTGGACTAGGTAACGAGATACCTGTGAGGTTTTTTGGGGAAGGGAATGTCCCTGAATGTGAGAACATTGGTTTTCACGAATGGATGGTGCTCCATAAAGAGGCTTCAGGTAAAAAACCAGATTGCACACAACGGGAGGCATTGCGTCTGAAGGAAACACTACATAAAAAAGTGGCATGGACATGGAAACCCAAGAAAGTGAGACGTCGTTTGGTCATAGGCATGGATGTGGGTTTGGAGGAAACCTGCAAATTATCCCTTTGCACGTTGGTTGGGAGGTTTTCCTATAAGTCTGGGAGCAGTATTACATTCTCAGCATGGATGTAGCAGACCTGGTTATCTATTATTGGGTATAAACCAAAATACCTCACTCTGACTTATGGGTGGTTCGTTCTGGTTTTCAAAATTCCAGAAGACGCAGAGATCATTTTGAATGGCTTTTGGGATTTTGAGGGTGGCAGTGTTATGCTCAAGAGGTGGAGAAATCAGTTTGATCCAACTACATAATATTTCAGCCTACGTCATGTGTGGGTCCTGCTACCATGTTTTCCACTCAACTTATGGAACAAAAACACCTTGATGGCTATTAGAAACCTTCTCGATCGTTTCCTAAAGATTGATGGAAGGGGTCTCCATGCTCTTGATAAATGAATGACGCGTTTTCTAGTTGAGATGGATTTACATGTTGGACTCATGGATTCTCTAGAGCTGGAATGGCGCGGTCAGGTGATGGTGCAATGACTAGACTACCAAGGTTTACCCTTCCGCTGCAATTCTTGCAGAAGGACAAGACATCTACGCAATGATTGCCCTATATGGAATGGAGCTAAAGTTTTGGAGGATTCTTTGGAATCTCATTCCAAAGAACAGTACATGAGAGAAGGGGATATAGAAGAGGTGGGGGCATTTACCTCGGGGCTTGTCAAAGATTCAACAGAACTCCTCTTGGGAACCTTTATCAGTAAGTTGAGATTTTATTGGCCATCCTTGTATTTTAATCTTTCATCTTGGGAGCGAGACTTCCTGGACAAGTCTTTTCCTACTACTACTTTACCAACTACTAAGGTCGCTTTAACTTCTAAGGATACTACTGATATTGGCGAATCCAGTTTTGGTTCTCATAGGAACACTGTGGCTATGCCTCCTGCTTTTCCTTCTCCTACCTTTCCTAAAGTATCCACATTACAGCCTTTGGGGGTTATTGATGCTTCTACCTCTCATATTTCTACTTTACTCGAGAATGCTTAGTTACTAGATTTAGTTACTGACACTTTGACCCCAACACTTAAAGATTCAGTCATCCCTTCACCACTTCAAACCTATTGGGGCATGGAAGCCTACCAGGGGAATTTAGACAGTGTTTCAAGTGGTAATGTGACTGGTGAGGGAGATGGAAAAGGGAAGACATTGGCTTGGTCTCGGGGCCTGGGCATGGACTCTCTCTTATTAAAACTCGTAGTGCATGTAAGAGATTAAGGTTAGCATATGCTACTTGTGAACAGTTATTATTTTCCACTCATGATTTGGGGGTGCTTACAGGCTTGAAATCCCTCGCAAGGGATAAATCATGATCCTCCTCTCCCTGAACATAAGAGGGGTAGGTGATACCCTAAAATTTCCATCCTTATGCAAAATTCTTACTAACATTAAACCGAATATTATTTTTTTCCAAGAGACTTTAGTCCTTGAGGAAAAGGATAGGAATTTCTTGTAATCTATTTTCCCAAGATGGATGATTAGTGTTGTTAGCTCTATTGGGAAGTTGGGGGGACTTATGGTGGCATGGAATCCTAATATTTTTGAGTTGAAACCTTTTCTAAGTGTTGGTGAAATTTTATTGGCATGTATCCACATTCCTGATAAAAGAAGGATTAGTTTTTTAAATGCTTATGGGTCGTGCTATGGGCGGAGGAAGTTCTGGGAACAAGTGGAAGCTAAAGTATTGCTAGCACAGGATAATCTCATCCTTGTGAGGGATTTGAAATTTTCTACTAGCCCAGATGAAGTGTGGGACGAGGTGGCCTTGCCCGATCCTTTGGAGGATTTTTTCAAAAATGTTTTTACTTTTAACCAGTTGGTGGATGTGAAGCCTGCGGTGTTAATACCTACATGGCGAAATGGTAGGAGAGGGGTGGGGGAGATATAGAAGAGATTAGACGGGGCCTATGTATCAGAATATCTATTATGTGATGTTGCTAGGTACAAATCATGGGTGGAGCTCCTATTTTTTTTTTACCATGCGCCTGTGATACTACAATTAGATTATGGTTACAAGCCTGTAGCATATCCCTTCAAATTCAACCCAACGTGCTTGCAAGAGGAGTCTTTATGTGACTTAGTTCAGGTTGTTTGGGGTACACAACAGGAAGCAGAGAAGGCTGGAGCACAAAGAAGATTGACTAGGAATATTTCTATGTTAAAAGCGCGGGTTAAGATTTGGTTGGCTGATAGGAAAAAAAAGGAACTTATAGACTTTGAAAATTTAGAATTTGAGATCGCACTCCTTTCTGAGCAATATTTGGAAAGTGATGAAAGTCATGAAATTAGATCAAGGTTGAAAAATCTTGAAAATGAAAAGAATAAGTTGCTCATAGCTGAGGAGGAGCGTTGGTGCCTAAAGAGTAGGGCAACGTGGATTAAAATCGAGGACATGAATACTAAATATTTTCATCATTTTTCCAGCTACAGGTGGAACAAAAAGCATTTATGGGAGGTTAAAGATGATTCGTGCCAGGCACATTATGAACAGGATTCTATTAAGATCAAAGCACAGAGATATTTCAGTACCTTCTATCAAGAATCGAGAATTAATACAATCGAGGATCATGTAGCATTGATGGGATTTTATCCAAGGATGGTCAATGGGGAGGAAGTTATACATCTAGAGAAACCTGTTACAAAGGAGGAAGTATTAGAGGTATTAAAAGGTTTTCACAAAAGACAAAAGTCTTGGCCCAGATGGGTGGATTGTGGAATTCTATCTGCATTTTTATGATATGGTTGCAAAAGACTTGTTGGATGTCGTTGAGGAATCGTGCCTGACTGGAGAGGTGAAAAAATCTCTTAACTCGACATTTATTGCACTTATCTCAAAGGTTAATGGTCCTTCTAGATTTGAGGAGTTTCGATCGATTGCTCTGTGCAACCTTTTCTATAATATCTTCTCTAAAATTATTGCTAGGCATATCCGACCGATCCTGTCTCATGCCTTGTCAGAGGAACAATTTGGCTTCTTAAAAGGAAGACAAATTATAGATGCCATCAGGATGGCACGGGAATGTCTACACAATATCAAAGATAAAAAACTTCAAGCCTTAATCCTAAAGATAGATTTGAATAAATCCTATGACTATGTAAGCTGGGATTTTCTTAGGCTGATCTTATTACAATGTGGTTTCGGACTGCCATCGACCAAATGGATTATGGGATGTATCACTTCAGCAACCTATGCGATTTTAATTAATGGTGAGCCCTCGAGATTTTTCAATAGTGGAAGAGGGTTGCGACAGGGATGTCCATTGTCACCCTTGCTTTTCATTTTAATTATGGAAGGTTTGAGTCTAGATTTAAAAATAAGCCAAGAGGAAGGCTTATTGACATGCATTAAAGTTTCAAGGCTAATTAAGATCCTTCATCTTTTGTTTGTCGATGATATTATAATTATGACAAAAGCATCTATTGCAGAATGGTAGGAAATAAAAAAGAGTTTTGGGAAGATTTTGTAGTGCATCTGGTCTTAAGAACAATGATAAGAAAACTTATTTCCTACAGCATGGTGTGCAACAACACGAACTAGATATTTTAAAGGCTAATTTTCATTATAATTTTATTGATCTTTCTGTTGGTTTCAGGTATCTTGGCTATTATTTGAAGATTGATAGGTACAAAAAAGAGGATTGGAAATGGCTTATTGCCAAGTATGAATATTGGATAAGTCACTAGTGCAATAGATGGCTATAAATTGGGGGATGCTTTATATTAATCAAGGTTGTTCTCGAAAGCCAACCAGTCTATTGGTTGGCACTTGCAAACCTGTCTTCCTTGATCCTCCATAGAATTCAAAAGTTAATCTTTAGTTTCCTTTGGTCTGGGAGTAATAAAAAGAAGAAGATACACTTGTGTGCTTGGCAACTTATTGCACACCCTAAACAACATGGGGGCTGGGGCTTGGGAAACTTGGGTAGTTTTGGCAGAGCTATGGTGGTGAACACACTATGGAGAGCACTAATGCAGGAGGGCTTATGGAATCGAGTATTAAATGATAAATACTTCCCCTATGTTTCAATTGCTCGATGGTTGCGCACGGTAACGATAGTGGATGTTAAAGGGTCTCAGACCTAGAAAAAATTATTAAAATCTTTACACATCCTCCTACATTGGTTAGCTTGGAGGTCGGGGACAAGTCATTCAATTATGTTGGGAAAAGACCGCATATTGGGTTTGGGGGATGCGGTTGTTATGTCTAAAGAGATGATCTTAGCTCTTAATAGGAAATGAGTATATTATTTATACCAGGCTCAATGTGAACCCTGAGTGGGGATGATTGGCACAAATTGGCATTCAAGCAATGATCTGGATTTAGAGCGGTGTCTTTCTTTGGAATGGCAACTTTTCTGACGTGCTCTCATTAACTCTGGTGTCCAATTAATGGAGAAGTCAGATGAGCTTATTTGGATGGGGGGAGATGCGTCGAGATAGATATCTGTTAAAAACGTTTTTGTGGCCATGGAAAAAAAGAAATGGAACTTTTTGATTGGAGGCTGGAGGAAATAGATGTGGTCCTGGCTATGCCCATTAAAAATAAAACTATTTACATGGTTAATTGCTGAGAATAAAATTCTCACCTGGGATATTCTACAACGCAGAGGTTTTTTTGGACCGAGTTATTGTCAATTATGTAAAAAGAGAAAGGAGACAGCATACCATTTGTTTGTGGAGTGTTATTTCTCCCTTGTGGTCTGGAATAAGATAACATCATCCTTAAATCTCTTTAGTAGGTGGATTGTCAATACATTATTGAAGTGTTTTCAATTCTGGAAAGAAAAAAACTTATCCTATCCATGCTTGTCGACTTTCATTTGTTGGTTTATCTGGAAGGAAAGGAATCTGGCCATTTTTTAAGATAGCATTCCCAATGTGCAGAAGGTGGCTTTTCTTTTGATTTCCGCCATGGGGGATTATAATACAAAAATGAAAGCTTCCTGTTGTAGAAACCTACCCATTACTCTTGTTGTGAGTGGCATTGATGGTTGGTTTGATGGGGCTGCACATTCTTCGGGCCATAATTGTGGAGTTGGTGGGATAATTAGGATCAATGAGCACAGAAGTTACAAGTGGTTCTTCAACTGCGTGCCTAGAACAAATACAAAAGCGGAGCTCTTGGGAGCTTGGGCCCTTCTCACACTGGCATCTCGCCTTTCAATTTCGGAGATCCATGTTCAGGGAGACTCAAAAATCATCATTGAATGGTTGAAGGGTAAGGGCGTCTACAGGTGGCTGCCCTGGAATGTTGGAAGGACTGTCTCAGTGAGATTACCAAGATTTTTCAGAAAATCTCATTTGCTCATGTATATAGGGAAGAAAACAAAGTTGCAGACAGTCTATCAAAACAAGCGCTCTTACAAGCTCCAAGGAAGATTGTCTATTTTCTGTGTGAAGAGGAACATGAGGGTCCTCATCCATTTTTAGACCTTTATTAGTTTGTCTGCTCCTGGTATATATTATGTGTTTTTGTGGGAAGTTAGAGGACCTCTAATTGTCTTTTGGCTAGGGTATGACTGGTGCATCTTTTTTGTTTCTTTTGTCGATTGAGGAAGTTGGATTTAGCTTATTGGTAGTTGGAACTATGTATATGCCTATGATATTGTTGACTTGTTTTGGTTTAGCAGTGGGGAAGGCACTGTCTGTTTGTATTTGGGACTCATGTTTTTCTTATTACTTAGTAAAAGAACAATTATATTTAATATAAATATAAAGCGTAATTTTCTGTAGAAAATAAATAAATAAATAAAAAGTAGGTTAATTTGAATAGTTTAGTGCGTTGAATCTTCCAAAAAATTCTTAGAACACATTATTT
>SNQJ01S0001430.1:135241-146464 GCA_010110895.2 Picea sitchensis | reverse complement strand
ATATCTTATCTGTTTTGGATTTGAACCTGTGAGCTCTTAAGAAAAAGCACATGGTTTTAACCATTATATCCACTCAAGATATAAATAATATAACCACCTAGATGCTCAAAAGCTTTAAACTAGTAATCATTTTCATGATCCACTTATTTATGGAAAATGAAAAATGAAAATGTACAGTTTGGCAAACGCAAACGCAAACGCAAACGCAAATGAAAAATGAAAATGTACAGTTTCGCAAATGGGAAACGAATGAAAAATGAAAATGTACAGTTTCGCAAACGCAAATGAAAATGTACAATTTATATCTATGAAAATGTACAGTTTATATCTACGAAAATCTACGAAAATGTAATATAAACGCAAACCAAACGCGAATGTAAATATACGCAAACAGAATGCGAATGTAAATATACGCAAACAGTATGTAAATATAAATATACGCAAACAATATGTAAATATAAATATACGCAAACAGTATGTAAATATACGCAAACAGTATGTAAATATACGCAAACAGTATATAAATATACACAAACAGTATGTAAATGCGAATGTAAATATACGCAAATGAAAAATGAAAATGTACAGTTTCGCAAACGCAAATGAAAATGTACAGTTTATATCTACGAAAATGTACAGTTTATATCTATGAAAATGTACAGTTTATATCTACGAAAATGTACAGTTTATATCTATGAAAATGTACAGTTTATATCTACGAAAATCTACGAAAATGTAATATAAACGCAAACCAAACGCGAATGTAAATATACGCAAACAGAATGCGAATGTAAATATACGCAAACAGTATGTAAATATACGCAAACAGTATGTAAATATACGCAAACAGTATATAAATATACGCAAACAGTATGTAAATGCGAATGTAAATATACGCGAATGTAAATATACGCAAAGATGTAAATTACCTCCACGACCGCTGCGTCCACTGCTCCACGTCCTCGGCGTCCACTGCTCCACTGCTCCCACGACCGTTGCGTCCTCGGCATCCACTGCTCCCACGACAGAGCCTCACAAAGCCCTCGACACAGAGCCTCACACAACCAAAAAAAATTCCAAACGTCAAAAATCGATGTGTGGCAATTATATAGAAAAATCTTTCGGCCGAACTATTGTTCGGCCGAGATATTTTTCGGCCGAAAACTTATTGCCGGAAAGAAAATATCTGGCCGACCAAATTTTTACACGCAAATCGAGGGCCCGGTAATGGCTCCGTTCGATTTGACGTTTATGTTTTCGGCCGAACAATAGTTCTGCCGAAAATATGATCTTTCGGCCGAAAAATATATTTAGTTCGGCCGAAAATTTGTTTTTCGAAATTTTGGAGACCAGATTGTCACGAAAGTGTAACCCACCTTCGTGATTCCACCCAGTATCTCTTGTGAATCATGGAGAAAGATAGAGCAAATACAAAAAAAATCTATAACCTATAATCTCAAAATTAAAGGAAATACGCTCTATCCCATCCTCCTCTTAGAAACAAGCCTCTCCCCCATTGAGAGCATGGCTATGACTAGATACCTAATGTATAAGAACAAGTTAAACAATATGGAAGACAAGAGGTTATCTAAAATTGCTTCAAAATCAAGTTATAACCACCATAGACTCAAGCAAGGATGGCATACAGACGCTCGGTCTTGGCTAAACTATTGGGGAATCATGGAAGAAACCATTTTGCAGAATAAAGATACTATTAAAAAAAACATCAAATCAAAATTTAAGGAGAAAATGTGGTGTGATAAAGAGTTAGAGGAAAAAATAAAATTAAGGTATTATAAAGATGCAATCAACCCTAATCTAGAAGATCAAAATTATCTATCTGTTTTGCCAAGTGTAAAGAAAAAAATAAGCATTGCTAAGATAAGAACAAATTCTCACAAGCTCCATAGTGAAACTAGGCGTTGGTCAATTCTTAAAACACTCTCGGATGAAAGAGTGTATCACCTTTGTGACACTAATAATGTTGAAGATTTTAACTCTAGAGTCAAGAAGGAACAATTTCTAGGTACAAACCTTTATTATCATAAACAAAATCAAAATTCCAAAATTTCAAATTTACATTTAAAAACATTAAAAACAACATTGAATAAAATTTAAATAATTGTTTATACTATTCTTTAAGTAAAAAGTGTTATAGCATTATATAAATTACTATAAATCTTGGTACAATGTTATAATATTCTATAAATTATTAAATCTCATGTTGCGGTAGGTGACTCGTGATACATAAGCATGACTATAAATGTGAACCCGCGAGTCCACCAACCCGCTCACCGTGTCACATCTATTTTATTCTACTATATTTTTATACGTATATGATGAAATTGTTGGGTGAAAAATGTAATTGATGGAAGTGTTGGGTGCAAGATGTATATCACTGAACATGCTAGACATGAAAAATGAAAAATAAAAAAAAATATGAATAATTAATTGAATAAAATTTAACAAAACATTATCACATATTAATAATGTATATGATATTTAATATTTTTTTTTATAAGTTAGGGTTTGTTTTAAATCTTGTCAAGAAGATACAACTGTATGTAGATCAATTTCAAATGTGGCAGTGACACCCTTCTGGGAAACCACCACTGCCATTTGTCCATAGTCCTAGGTGGCAATGGTGCCCATCTGTGAAACCATCGTTGTCATTTGTCCAAGAAAAAAATTGTGCCATGCAAAAACAAAAAACTACACAACCACGCAGGGCAGAGTGCTAATAGCTAAAATTAAACTTAGATAAAAAAAAATAGGCCAGCCTTCCATGGCAGCCATGAAACAAGAGGAGAACGAAACTTGAAACATGAAATCATTAAAAACCTAATCATTAAAAACCTGGTCTGAGCTACGGCCCGACGTAGACTTAGCGCGCATGTGCTTTTCCTTTGTCACGGTACGCTATGGTTTGTCGAAGGTCCTGAAGGAAGGACATCAGAGTGTCCACTCGGCTCCAACGGTCTGCGATCCTGTTCTGCATGTCGCGCATAGCCAACTTGACCTCCCCCAGGTCCTTTTTGAGGTCACTCAGTGTATCCATGATTGTTGTTTGATCATCGCACCTGTCACAAAAGGGTCAGGGGTGGGTGGACAACGGAGAATCAGAAGAGGATGAAAGAGAGAAGGCAGGACCCAAGGTGGTGGGGGGGTGACGAAAGGGGGAGGGAGGAAAAGTAGGACNAGAGAGGGGAGAGGTCAGTGGCGTGCTCGTAGAGTGGTTGGGCGGGGGTGGGCACAGTGACAGGAGTCAAGACTGGGGGGATTCGGCTTCAAGAGGAGAGTATGGGGTGGGCGGCTTCCTTCCCTTGGTCGCATACCAGGTGGCACCTCGTTTGGACTTGCCTCTGAGTCGGGGCATGATGAGAGTCGTTGGCGCCCTGGGGGGGAAGACACTGAGGTTCGGAAAACCTGGAGAGGGGAAGCGCAAACGCAAGCTCGAGTTCGAGTGGAGGTCACACTAGAGACTGTTCGCGAGACTAAAGAAGAGGTGAACTAGGGAGGTGTGGTTTTGTGAACTGTGAGGGGGCGAATGAGGAAGAGAGCATCCAAGTTCAGCTTGAGGAGCAGGATAGTCAGTTTGGAGCCGATGTGACCGAGTAAGCATCCTGCACGATGCCATGAAGACTCCCATGCAACAGAGCTTCCAGTTTGTGTGGCATGCAGGATTCAAATGAAGAATGGAGGGTGGTGGCGGAAGGTTTAAATCCATGAAGTTACTAGAGTGGGGTGACGGATTTGATCGGATGCCAGATGGCTTGTTGCCTGGCCAGGTGGCCTCCTCGTGATGTGGGCACACCATTGGCTCGAAAGCACCCCATCCGAGGGAATACGATATTTAATATTAATATTATAGGATATATATCATTAATTTTACTTTATAGTTTATTTATTAATATTAATCTAAAATAGTATATACAAGTATATATCCATTTTAACTTTAGAGTCGAGCATGATAAATTTCTAGGTACAAACCTTTATTATCATAAACAAAATCAAAATTCCAAATTTACATTTAAAAACATTAAAAATAACATTGAATAAAATTTAAATAATTGTTTATACTATTCTTTAAGTAAAAAGTGGTATAGCATTATATAAATTACTATAAATTTTGGGACAATGTTATAATATTCTATAAATTTATGAATAATCAATTGAATAAAATTTAAGAAAACATTATCACATATTAATAATGAATAGGATTTTTAATATTAATATTATAGGATAGATATCATTAATTTTACTTTATAGTTTATTTATTAATATTAATATAAAATAGTATATCCATTTTAACTCTTGAGTTAAGAAGGATCAATTTCTAGGTACAAATCTTTATTATCATAAACAAAATCAAAATTTCAAAATTCCAAATTTACATTTAAATACATTAAAAATAATATTTAATAAAATTTAAATAATTGTTTATATTATTCTTTAAGTAAAAATTGTTATAGCATTATATAAATTACTATAAATCTTGGTACAATGTTATAATATTCTATAAATTACTAAATCTCATGTTGTTGTCAGTCAGACTTGTGATACATAAGCATGACTATAAATGTGAACCCGCTAGTCCGCCAACCCGAGAGTCGGTGAACCCCCGGTGTCACATCTATTTTATTCTACTATATTTGTATAAGTGCATTTCATTTCCTTTGGTGCAATATCTTAATATATATAGTTTTATGTGTATTTATCATCTTATAAAGGTAGGGGTGGAACTTATCAAAAGCATGCCATGTAAAAATAATAGTTTGATTATCTTCAAAAGATGATAAAGCTATGCAAACAAGACTCATAATTAAACCATAAAAGAATGGTCCCAATAATATCATCTAATCTATTTTTTTGATGATTATTTTCAAAATATGGAAAAGAAATGCATACAAGACAAATAGTTAGCCTTGAAAAAGTTATAACAATGACATTTACTTCATTTGTTTGAGAAGAAGTGGAGACACAAATTTAGTTTTAAAAAATTAGTTATTTCATTTGTTTGACAAGTGGAGACAAAAATTTAATTTAAAAAATTATTCACTAATGTAATTTATTATATTTATACACAAGCATGATAATTTATATATCCAAGTTTCTATGGATTTATAAGATTTTTTATAATTAATTTTACTTAAGAAAACCAACTTCATTGTACACACATATCCAAGTTTTTATGGATTTATAATAATTTTTATAATTAATTTTACTTAAGAAAACCAGCTCCATAGTACAAACACCTTATAAATTCATTCACTGATGTCCTCCAAATCCATTATACAAACACCTTATAGATTCATTCAATTATGTCCTCTCCAAGATATTGACAATGGAGATTATTGACCTTAACTAATTTGTAGAACGTCGTGTCACAAGTGATGATGATGTCGTCCAAGTGATGACTCGTGATTTGAAATTGGGCCTATGGGTTGTGGGCCCACTGTACTTTTTCTATGCCACTTTGATGTTCTTTCAATTTTGTAATATAATTTCAAAGAAATACAAAAAGAAAAATGTGAACCAACAAAGGAGGAAAATAAATTCGAAATAAACAGATGATTAACGTATCAAACAATGCATTAACTCATTCTAAATAAGTTGGTGCACCAACCATTGATCTCAAAATTGGCCTACAATTTACCAATCTGACTAGTAGGTTATAAGAATTCAAGTCTCCATAATACACTCATGGTAAGATTCTACAATCTTCCATCTTCTTGGTTCAAATCTCTTCACATTGATTTCTACAAGTTGTATCCAAGATGGTATCACGAAATAATTGTACCAACAATTAAGTTGTTCTGGGTAAATAAAGTTAATTTACTTTTAATTAACTCAACAAATTAAATTTTAATTTTTCAGGTAAATTAACTTTTAGGCAGGGACTAGCTGTCATGCAACACTTGTTTATATGTACTATGGTAACATACCTTATTTATTTATTTATTTATATTTAACATCGTAACATTATTTATATTTAACATCATAACAACATGTAGTTCTTTGTTTTTTGTTGTTGTTGTTCAAGAGCTAAGCTCGCCAGGCGGATTTTGGAGTTCCTCTAGCCCCAACTAACCGAGATCCCATCCAATAAAACGAAAGAATTATCAATCCCCAAGATAATAGATAGGAATACTGCAAATAGAGCCATTGTCAAACCCATAAGAGGAGTAGCTCCCCATCCAGGAGTTGCTTTACCATATTCTGAATTAAGCATTTTTAAGGACCTTCCTACACCACTGCATTGCACATCTCAAAGTTTTATCACACATATTGAAGTTTAATTTATGTATAACCCCGTGATATTTAATGTATTCAATATTGTGGCACTCCTTATACCTTATTAGTCCCTACCAAAGTAGGACTATAGCAATGAGTTTGTTATTGATTTGAAATTAATTCCATTGACTTTAGTAGTTTGACTATAAATTTAAACAATTTTGCAAAGTATAACATTGTTATAATAAATTTTTAATTTTTTTTTTTAAATTAAACTATTTTTTAAAATTATGATTGATGCAAAACTTGAACCCCTTATTGTAGAGGTACCAGCAAAAATTTAATTCAGTCTTTAATAACTAGGGTTAAAGATTTCGTACGAATTAAATATATTGGCTTTGCGCGTGGATATATACACTTGTCTGTCAATTCTGTAGAGGAAATGGCAGAGCATAGCATGTACACAATAAAAATCTCTTACAATCTTTGATGGATCTTGATGTCTCTCTTCTCTATCAACTATTTTCACAAAGAGAATTTTGCCACATCTCTACAATGTAATTTATGGCAGTGTTATGCAAGCGGTTAAGATAATTTTGCCACATGGCTGCAATTTATTCTTCTAACCGTTAATAGTTCACCGCTAATAGTTTGAGAGGGTCCACAAAACAATAATTGCTAGTTCGGGTTGAGCCTTTGGTATCTCATGGATGATATTCGTACTTCTGCTTTGTGCACGACATGAGTAGGTAGGGGTTGTACTCGGAGTAGGGGTGGTGAATTTTACATTTTATTTTGGTGATTATAGTTATCATGTTTTTTAAATTAGGAATTTTTAACAATTTTATTTTATTGTGATGTTGTAACTATTGTTTTGTTTTTGTTTTTTGTTTTTATAGCTATGGGGCGGGTATATAGGAATCAATAGTGATTTGATTACTTATTACTTTACGTTGATTTAACAAAATTTTAGTTTTATATAGTAAATTGATTTTTTTATATTTTTTTATTATTTAAAATCATTTTTCTATATCCGATTGGTTGTTGAAAACAATCTCTTATTGCCTTGGGAAAAGATTTGAGTTTTTTCAAAGGTTTCACATTATTAAAAATGTAGTGGATGAAGATTATTAAAATCATTAGTCCCTCCAAAGCAGGACTATAGCAATGAGTTTGCTATTGATTTGACATTAAGTCCATTGACTAAGCAGTTTGATTATAAATTTAAACAATTTTCCAAAGTATAACATTGTTATATTGATTTTTATTTTTATTTTTTTTTATAAATTAAACTATTTTTTAAAAATTAATTTTGGTGAAGAACTTGAACCCCTTATTGCATAGGTGGGCCAAACAACCATGGTGTACATCCATGTTTTCCCATACGGGCACCTTGGATTGTGCCAAAGACTCTATTCATGGCCACTAGCTGGTTAGTTGGCATTGAAATAGCTCTGGAGTTGGCATATAGAGCACACATTATGTTGCACTTTGCATCTTCTACGATATCCAATAGATATATGTACTGCATTAGATATATGTATTGCATGTGTACGGAGACAAAAGATATGAGATCTTACGTGGCAGGGACTACGCTGCCATGCAATTCTTGTTTATATTTACTATGGTAACATACCTTATTTATTTATATTTAACATCGTAACACTATTTATATTTAACATCTTAACAACACTGCATTGCACATCTCAAAGTTTTTTCACACGTATTGAAGTTTAATTTACGTGCAACCCTATATTTAATGTATTTAATATTGTGACACTCCTCATACCTTATTTATATTTACTATGGTAACATACCTTATTTATTTATATTTAACATCTTAACACTATTTATATTTAACATCGTAACAACATTGCATTGCACATCTCAAACTTTTATCACACATCTTGAAGTTCAATTTATGTCTAACACCATGATATTTAATGTATTTAATACTGTGACACTCCTCAAACCTTATTGTACTGCCTCCCAGGCAGTATACATAGTGATGAGTTCACTCTGACTATTCTATTAATTTGGGTTGACTTTAAAATTTTTGTAAAAAACTTAATGTGTAACATAACAAACTTAAAATTTTATTTTTTAATATATAAAAAATACTGAATTTTCTTACATTTCATTGGCTGATAACTTTATAGTGTTATTGCAGCCTTCACTTATTTCGAGATCAAAATTAACTTAATAACATGACAGACTGGGTAAAGGTAAATTGAATTTATATTTTATATTTATATTTAATACTTTTATATTTATATTTAATATTTATATTTAATAGTTTATAGTCAAGTTTTTATGACAGTACGGGCCTGGAGCTGTGCACGCCTTCGTATTTCTTACTAACTCTGAGCTTCGAGCTTTGCAGTCCAGATATGGGAAAGCCGGTTTAACTCGGACTATACCCAGAGCTATATTTCGTACAATCCGGTAGGAAGGGGTGGATTCACGTATCACATCGCGCCACCATACAAACAGGCAGGTATATAGGATGAAGATCAAGCCCGTTCCATGGCGGTTTTCTTCAACTAGTGCCCCTTCTCTTGCGCGCCGTGCTCCGCTTGAAGAAGCTTGACGGGGGCTTGCCGAAAGAATGGCTGCTGTGGGAACTCCGGCCAAGTAGGAGGCAGTACGCGCAGCCTCGCTGCCTTGTTTATATTTACTATGGCAACATACCTTATTTATTTATATTTAACATCGTAACAACATTGCATTGCGCATCTCAAAGTTTTATCACACATCTTGAAATTTAATTTATGTCTAACCCTGTTATATTTAATGTATTTAATATTGTGACACTCCTCATACCTTATTTATATTTACTATGGTAACATACCTTATTTATTTATTTATATTTAATATCGTAACACTATTTATATTTAACATCACAACAACACTGCATTGCACATCTCAAAGTTTTATCACACATCTTGAAGTTTAATTTATAGCAATGAGTTTGCTATTGATTTGACATTAATTTCCATTGACTTAAAAAATTTCCATGGGAAACCTAATGTTCTACATAAGAAATACAATTTTTTATTTATTTTTTAATCTATAAAATTATTTATTTTTTTAAACTGTCATTAGTTGAAAATTTTGTGTTATTGTGGCCTTCGCGTCATTCAAGAATTCAAATTAATTGCACAATCAATATTTCATACTTCGTCGTCTGCCCTCCCTCCACGTGTTTTATTCTTCGCTGACTCCAAAGGTTGCTTCACCCACTCCAAGGCCAACTGCATATTTGATAAAGAAGAATGTGGTTTGGACAGGGTCGGAGGCGGCACTTCCATCCGAGTGGATAAATCGCATTTTTCAGTAGGCAAATTGATGATTTACAGCTACTTCGTTCCTGAAGCACAATATCAAATCCATGGTCATGCCCTAGAGTTGGTCCGGTCCATTCCAAAAAGCTTCTAAAATGCAGTTTTGTATAAAGCAAACCCTGGTTTATCTGTTTTCGGAGGCATTGATCCACTGCATCGGGGTCTTCCGCCCAAGAGAATTATCGCTCCTATTATCATTTTCCTAAGGCTTTAGATTCCTATAAATTGTATGATCTAGCAAGAGTCTCTCAACCTTCTGCAATTCAATAATTCAAAAATAAAAGTGTGGGTCATCGTAACTCTACCATCTTAGATTTTCAATGCAATTTTTATAATCCTGGAAAGAATGCTTTCCAATCTAGCCTAAAGAAATTGGGTTTTTGGTGGTTTCTGCTTATAGATTTTGGGGAGCTATTTTCATAGGCTGCAGATGCCATGCAAGGTCACCATGCAGTGATTGTGATGTGTATAGTGGCGTTCCTGTCAACATGGATTACAAATGGGTACATAAATTCAGAGTGTAATCGATTGAGAATTCAATCACTAACATCCTCTTCAATGAGCATTTTCAGGACACATTACATCCATACAATCAACGAAGTTGTTACGGATACTTGCGATATATCAATTACTGAAGAAGAATTCCTGGATTTATGAACTTCTGAGAGCCTTGACTGCCCTACACTCCTTATAGCCGGCCACATTTGCGATGTGGAGTATGAGGGGTATTGTATCTTAGCTTACAGGTTGAATAATTGCCTCATGTGGTTGTTGCAGTTTAATCAGACCAAAATATGCACTGCCTTTGCCTTTGCTTATCAGAGAAGCGGGGTTTCCTTGTTCAACAACCTTTCCATTCTCAATCACTGCTATACAGTCAACATTCTAAATTGTGCTCAAACGATGAGCTACAACGACGCTCGTTCTTCCCACCATCATTCCATCTAGTGCTTCTTGAACTACTTTCTCCTAATTACTATCCAATGCACTTGTTGCCTCATCCAGTAGCAAGATGCTTGGATTCTTTATAATTTCCCTTGCTATCACTATTCTTTTCTTCTACCCTCCAGACAACTACGTTCCCCTGTTCCATGTGTAGGTCTCACATCCATCCTTCATGCCACTAAAATATTAAAAATGCATGGAATTTAATAGTGAGTATGCTAGGGGTTTTATTTTGCAATGGTTGGAAAACAAATTTTATAGTTGTGAGGGGATTTTATTCAGTCTACTTACAAAATGAATTCATGGGAGTTGGTAGCCTTTGTAGCCTCTACTATCTCAATTTTTGTTGTGTTCTCTTTACCATATGCAATGTTGTCTTTGATACTGCCTGCAAATAGAGTTGGCTCCTACCCTACAAGGGCTATGTGTTGTCTCAGAGACCTTAAATTAAAGCTCCTGATGTCTTGCCTATCAATGAGTAGAACCCCTTTCAGCGGATCATAGAATCTCTCTATCAGTCCAATGATGGTGGACTTACCGCACCCGCTCCTTCCAACTAGTGCTATGCAATTTGGAAATATCTAGTATTACCAACTAGTGCCATTGTTAATACCTACCAAATCTTTGGCCGGTATGTATATTTTTATCTTCACTTGTGAATTATGTTATAAAACCATTATTGTGAGTAACTTCTATGTTT
>SNQJ01S0001430.1:111528-135191 GCA_010110895.2 Picea sitchensis | reverse complement strand
TTAAAAGGGTAACAATGCAAGATCCTTATCTCCAAAGTGCACCTTGTTCAGTTGGACTCAATGCAGCTTTCATGCAAACATATATTGGAGGCGTCTCATGTCCTCTAATTTGTAGCAAGAGATTTATAAACCATGGAGTGTTGTTGGTCGGGTATGGTTAGAAAGGATTCACACTGTTGAGATTGGGGTTCATCATTTCAGCATTGGTACCATTTTCCAATTCTTTCCCATTTGAATGTTAACTTCCTCACCAATCCTGATTTCATTTCCAAGCTTCTTCCATAGCTAAGCCTTCATTTCTAGCACATCATCATCGACCTACGATTTCCAGGAGTAAGTTAAATTTCTGTATTCACCTTATGTATGTGAAAATTTGATGATTGTAGTTAATAATTACAATTCATATTTTACAAAACAATTATAATGATCTTTGTCTAAACTCCCATTGAGCTTTTACAATCGCAGTTGTATTTAAGAGTGTTGAGAATGCCATTGTCTTTAAGAGATTTTACAATCCAAATTGTCTTTAAGAGTGTTGAGAATGTCATTGTCTTTAACAGTGTTGAGAA
Source organism: Picea sitchensis (assembly GCA_010110895.2). NCBI lineage: Eukaryota > Viridiplantae > Streptophyta > Pinopsida > Pinales > Pinaceae > Picea > Picea sitchensis. The sequence goes on along the minus strand of SNQJ01S0001430.1, from coordinate 134,622 downwards.
TGAACCATTGTTATAGTTTGACGCAGCTTCCAAAATATTGTTAATTGTTGAAATCTCTGCAAGAACTCCATTTTTGTGGGTGTTCAAGTCTAGAAGCGCTTCCTAGCAGTCTTGGAAATCTTACATCATTCCAAGAACTTGAGTTGGGCAGATGTGAAAGTCTAAAATTTGTTCCTCGCATTCTTGAGGAACTTTCATCATTAATCTTATTGGGGTTATCCTTCTATGAAAGGATACAATATGTCTCTTTTCTCTTAGGAAAGTTAACATCCCTTGTTGACCTTTCTCTACATGGTTGTTGGATAAGTAGTATTCCTAAAAGCATTGTTGGACTCAATCCACTTATCTCAGAACTATTTACAAGAACTACCATGCAAATCGAGATTATACAAATCTCAATTCTCGGGTCTAAGTAGTTAATTTCCTTTGAAAAACCATTAATATTCTCATTTTCAAACTTTCAATTTTCATTTTTAAATTTCGATCTTAGCTCGCAGGGACTATGCTGCCATGCAACTCTTGTTTATATTTACTATGGTAGCATACCTTATTTATTTATATTTAACATCGTAACAACACTGCATTGCACATCTCAAAGTTTTATCACACATCTTGAAGTTTAATTTATGTCTAACCCTATGATATTTAATGTATTTAATATTGTGACACTCCCCATACCTTATTTATATTTACTATGGTAACATACCTTATTAGTACCTTATTAGTCCCTCCGGAAGGCTTGGGACTATAGCTATCAATTCATCACTGACCAAGTATTACTTTAGTTTGATTTTTAATTTTTTTTTAAATTTTCAAAGTTTAATATAATAGTTTGTATTTTTTCAATTAAATAATAAAATTAATATTGTTTATCTGTATTATTATTGGATATAAAATTGAGAGTTTTATTGCACGATCGACAACATAGGTCTATTGACATTTGCATTTGATAATAATTTTCCATAGTTGATGCAGATTTTAAATTTGTGTCAGTACATGTTATGTGAAGTTATACATTCAAACTCTAAATCCCACGAGAGAGTTTTTTCATCATTTAATGCACGATAGTGGTTTTCCATACCCAATGACAGATTTTTAATTCGTAGTTCTATCAACATTTAATGCACGATAGTGGTTTTCAATACCCGACGACAAGCACCAGTACACTAGTACATCTAATCTAGCAAGCACAAACTGGACACTGAGATGTCCTTGTCAGTGATTTCAATTTGGCTTGCACAAGCATAAGTACATTTGGAATAATTATATTTATGAGTATAGATTCTTCTATTTATTGAGTTAAAGATTCAAACAGAGAGAAAGTAATTTTTTTTAAGTATTTAAAAGATCACAAATAGATTTGAGTAGGGTATTATATACATGTACCTATTTTGAATCAGTCAAGTAGGTTAATTGGAGATTGATTGGGTTAGATCAACACTGATTTTAACGTTTAGGAGGACAATCCATTCGGAGGAAGATGGCTTGGAAGGGAGGAAGATGGCTTGGAAGATAGGGAGGACTACTAAACATAACAAAGGAGGGAAAATTGCTTTAAAGGTTTTAATGGAGGATTACTAAAATAAGGAACTGGAAGGCTGAATACATTTAGTAATGGTTTAAATTTTTTTTGGAAGGGTAGATGGTAGAGTTACTATATTTAGAACTGGCCTTCTGTTTTCATGGCGGTTTTTCGCCGACAGTTTAGAGGTGTCACCTTTGTAGTTAGTAACTTGGGGTTTTATTGCTCATTTATTAGATTTAACTGTGTTTTATTAGGCAGAGTTCCCGAGGTTAGGCTCATCGCATTTCTTTGACTTGATCCCTGTGCTGGCGATCACCCTATTTGTTGTATAGTCTCTCCAGATGGCATATGAAGTCAACGACTTCATGCGCACTGCAGACGAGGAGACATGGGATCGAGAACGTATTTTCTGCACTGTAGACACACTAAGCAATACTACAGGTGGTAGTTGTAAATGGAAGGATAACCACCCATTAGTAAAGTCACCACCTACTCAATCACTTGTCTCACCAAAGGTGGCTACGTTGAGTTTTTCGGGAGCTGATGACGCTGAGTTACAATACATATCCGCTCCTGGACTGGGTAATGAGTTACCTGTGAGGCTGTTGAGTTTTCCGGGAGCTGGTGAGACTAAGTTATAGAACCTTCCCGCTCCTAGACTAGGTAACGAGATACCTGTGAGGTTTTTTGGGGAAGGGAATGTCCCTGAATGTGAGAACGTTGGTTTTCACGAATGGACAGTTCTCCATAAAGAGGCTACAGGTACAAAACCAGATTGCACACAACGGGATGCATTGCGCGTGAAGGAAACGTTGTATAAAAAAGTGGCACGGGCCTGGAAACCCAAGAAGGTGAGACGTCATTTGGTCATAGGCATGGACGTGGGTTTGGAGGAAACCTGCAAATTATCCCTTTGCACGTTGGTTGGGAGGTTTGCCTATAAGTCTGGGAGTAGTATTACATTCTCAGTGTGGATGTAGCAAACCTGGTTATCTATTATTGGGTATGAACCAGCATACCTCACTCTGACTTATGGGTGGTTCGGTCTAGTTTTCAAAATTCCAGAGGACACATAGATCATTTTGAATGGCTTTTGGGATTTTGAGGGTGGCAACATTATGCTCAAGAGGTGGAGAAATCAGTTTGATCGAGCTACATAATATTTCAGCCTACGTCATGTGTGGGTCCTGCTACCAGGTTTTCCACTCAACTTATGGAACAAAAATGCCTTGATGGCTATTGGAAACCTTCTTGATCATTTCCTAAATATTGATGGAAGGGGTCTCCACGCTCCTGATAAACGAATGACGCGTTTTCTAGTTGAGATGGATTTACATGTTGGACTCATGGATTCTCTAGAGTTGGAATGGCGCGGTTAGGTGATGGTGCAACGACTAGACTACCAAGGTTTACCCTTCCGCTGCAATTTCTCCAGAAGGACAAGAAATCTACGCAATGATTTCCCTATATGGAATGAAGCCGAAGTTTCGGAGGATTCTTTGGAATCTCATTCCAAAGAACAGTACATGAGCGAAGGGGATATAGAAGAGGTGGGGGCATTTACCTCGGGGCCTATCGAAGATTCAGCAGAACTCCTCTCGGGAACCTTTATTGGTAAGTTGAGATTTTATTGGCCATCCTTGTATTTTAAGCTTTCATCTTGGGAGCGAGAGTTCCTGGACAAGTCTTTTCCTACTACTACTTTACCAACTATTGAGGTCGCTTTCACTTCTAAGGATACTACTGATATTGGTGAATCTAGTTATGGTTCTGATAGGAACACTGTGGCTATGCCTCCTGTTTTTCCTTCTCCTACCTTTCCTGAAGTATCCACATTATAGCCTTTGGGGGTTATTGATTCTTCTACCTCTCACATTTCTACTTTACCTGAGAATGCTTAGTTACTAGATTTAGTTATTGACACTTTGACCCTGACACTTAAAGATTCACTCATCCCTTCACCACTTCAAACCTATTGGGGCATGGAAGCCTACCAGGGGAATTTAGACAGTGTTTCAAGTGGTAATGTGACTGGTGAGGGAGATGGAAAAGGGAAGACACTGGCTTGGTATCGAGGCCTGGGCATGGAGGTCTCTCATATTAAAACTCATAGTGCATGCAAGAGATTAAGGTTAGCATCTGCTACTGTTGAACGATTATCAGTTTCCACTCATGATTTGGGGGTGCTTAGAGGCTTGAAATCCCTCGCAAGTGATAAATCATGATCCTCCTCTCCCTGAACATAAGAGGGGTAGGTGGAACCCTAAAATTTCCATCCTTACGCAGAATTCTTACTAACATTAAACCAGATATTATTTTTTTCCAAGAGACTTTAGTCCCTGAGGAAAAGGCTAGGAAGTTCTTGTAATCTATTTTGCCAAGATGGATGATTAGTGTTGTTAGCTCTATTGGGAAGTTGGGGGGACTTCTAGTGGCATGGAATCCTAATATTTTTGAGTTGCAACCTTTTCTAAGTGTTGGTGGAATTTTATTGACATGTATCCACATTCCTGATAAAAGAAGGATTAGTTTTTTAAATGCTTATGGGTCGTGCTATGGGCAGAGGAAGTTCTGGGAACAAGTGGAAGCTAAAGGATTGCTAGTGCGGGATAATCTCATCCTTGTGAGGGATTTGAAATTTTCTACTAGCCCAGATGAAGTGTGGGGCAAGGTGGCCTTACCCGATCCTTTGGAGGATTTTTTCAAAAATCCTTTTACTTTTAACCAGTTGGTGGATGTGAAGCCTGCGGTGTTAATGCCTACATGGAGAAATGGTAGGAGAGGGGTGGAGGAGATATAGAAGAGATTAGACAGGGCCTATGTATCAGAATATCTATTATGTGATGTTGCTAGGTACAAATCATGGGTGGAGCTCCCATTTTTTTCTGACCATACGCCTGTGATACTACAATTAGATTATGGTTACAAGCATGTAGCATATCCCTTCAAATTCAACCCAACGTGCTTGCAAGAGGAGTCTTTATGTGACTTAGTTTGGGTTGTTTGGGGTACACAATAGGAAGCAGAGAAGGCTGGAGCACAAAGAAGATTGACTAGGAATCTTTCTATGTTAAAAGCGCAGGTTAAGATTTGGTTGGCTGATAGGAAAAAAAAAAAACTTATAGACTTTGAAAATTTAGAAGTTGAGATTGCACTCCTTTCTGAGCAATATTTGGAAAGTGATGAAAGTCATGAAATTAGATCAAGGTTTAAAAATCTTGAAAATGAAAGGAATAAGTTGCTCATGGCTGAGGAGGAGCGATGGTGCCTAAAGAGCAGGAGAACGTGGATTAAAATCGGGGACAAGAATACTAAATATTTTCATCATTTTTCCAGCTACAGGTGGAACAAAAATCATTTATGCGAGGTTAAATATGATTCGTGCCAGGCACATTATGAACAAGATGCTATTAAGATCAAAGCACAGAGATATTTCAGTACCTTCTATCAAGAATCAAGAATTAATACAATTGAGGATCATGTAGCATCCATGGGATTTTATCCAAGGATGGTCAATGGGGAGGAAGTTATACATCTAGAGAAACCTGTTACAAAGGAGGAAGTATCAGAGGTATTAAAAGGTTTTCACAAAAGACAAAAGTCTTGGCCCAGATGGGTGGACTGTGGAATTCTATCTGCATTTTTATGATATGGTTGCAAAAGACTTGTTGGATGTCGTTGAGGAATCACGCTTGACCGGAGAGGTGAACAAATCTCTTAACTTGACATTTATTGCACTTATCCTGAAGGTTAGTGGTCTTGCTAGCTTTGAGGAGTTTCGACCGATTGCTCTGTGCAACCTTTTCTATAAGATATTCTCTAAAAATATTGCTAGGCGTATCAGACCGATCATGTCTTGTGCCTTGTCAGAGGAACAATTTGGCTTCTTAAAAGGAAGAAAAATTATAGACGCCATCAGGACGGCGCGGGAATGTCTACACAGTATCAAAGATAAAAAGCTTCAAGCCTTAATCCTAAAGATAGATTTGAATAAATCCTATGATTATGTAAGCTGGGATTTTCTTAGGCTAATCTTATTACAATGTGGTTTCGGATTGCCATCGACCAAATGGATTATGGGATGTATCACTTCAGCAACCTATGTGATTTTAATTAATGGTGAGCCTTCTGGATTTTTCAATAGTGGAAGAGGGTTACGACAGGGGTGTCCATTGTCGCCCTTGCTTTTCATTTTAATTATGGAAGGTTTGAGTCTGGATTTAAAAATAAGCCAAGAGGAAGGCTTATTGACATGCATTAAAGTTTCAAGGCTAATTAAGATCCTTCATCTTTTGTTTGTCGATGATATTCTAATTATGACAAAATCATCTATTGCAGAATGGTAGGAAATAAAAAAGAGTTTTGGGAAGATTTTGTAGTGCATCTGGTCTTAAGAACAATGATAAGAAAGCTTATTTCCTACAACATGGTGTGCGACAACACGAACTAGATATTTTAAAGGCTAATTTTCATTACAATTTTATTGATCTTTCTGCTGGTTTCAGGTATCTTGGCTATTATTTGAAGATTGATAGGTACAAAAAAGAGGATTGGAAATGGCTTATTGCCAAGTATGAATATCGGATAAGTCACTAGTGCAATAGATGGCTATAAATTGGGGGATGCTTTATATTAATCAAGGTTGTTCTCGAAATCCAACCAGTCTATTGGTTGGCACTTGCAAACCTATCTTCCTTGATCCTCCATAGAATTCAACAGTTAATCTTTAGTTTCCTTTGGTCTGGGAGTAATAAAAAGAAGAAGATACACTTGTGTGCTTGGCAACTTATTGCACGCCCTAAACAACATGGGGGCTGGGGCTTGAGAAACTTGGGTAGTTTTGGTAGAGCTATGGCGGTGAACACACTCTGGAGAGCATTGATGCAGGAGGGCTTATGGCATCGAGTATTAAAGGATAAATACTTCCCCTATATTTCAATTGCTCGATGGTTGCGCACGGTAACTGTAGTGGATGTTAAAGGGTCTTAGACCTAGAAACATTTATTAAAATATTTACACATCCTCCTACATTGGTTAGCTTGGAAGTCGGGGACAAGTCATTCAATTCTGTTGGGAAAAGACCACATACTGGGTTTGGCGGATGCGGTTGTTATGTCTGAAGAGATGATCTTAGCTCTTAATAGGAAATGCGTATATTATTTATACTAGGCTCAATGTGAACCCCGAGTGGGGATGATTGGCACAAATTGGCATTCAAATGACGATATGGATTTAGAGGGGTGTCTTTCTTTGGAATGGAAACTTTTCTGACGTGCTCTCATTAACTTTGGTGTCCAATTAATGGAGAAGTCAGATGAGCTTATTTGGATGGGGGAAGATGCGTCAGGACATATATCTGTTAAAAACGTTTTTGTGGCCATGGAAAAAAAGAAATGGAACTTTTTGATTGGAGGCTGGAGGGAGGAGATGTGGTCCTGGCTATGCCCATTAAAAATAAAACTATTTACGTGGTTAATTGTTGAGAATAAAATTCTCACCTGGGATATTCTACAGCGTAGAGGTTTTTTTGGACCGAGTTATTATCAATTATGTAAAAGGAGAAAGGAGACATCATACCATTTGTTTGTGGAGTGTTATTTCTCCCTTGCGGTCTGGAATAAGATAACATCATCCTTAAATATCTTTAGTAGGTGGACTGACAATACATTATCGAAGTGTTTTAAATTCTGGAAAGAAAAAAACTTATCCTATCCTTGCTTTTCGACTGTCATTTGTTGGTTTATCTGGAAGGAAAGGAATCTGGCTATTTTTTAAGATAGCATTCCCAATTTGCAGAAGGTGGATTTTCTTTCGATTTCCATCATGCGGGATTGTAATACGAAAACGAAAGATTCATGTTGTAGAAACCTACCCGTTACTCTTGTTGTGAGTGGCATTGTTGGTTGGTTTGATGGGGCTGCACATTCTTCGAGCCATAATTGTGGAGTTGGTGAGATAATTGGGATCAGTGAGCATAGAAGTTACAAGTGGTTCTTCAACTGCGTGTCTAGAACAAATACAAAAGCGGAGCTCTTGGGAGCTTGGGCCCTTCTCACACTGGCATCTTGCCTTTCAATTCTGGAGATCCATGTTCAGGGAGACTCAAAAATCATCATTGAATGGTTGAAGGGTAAGGGGTGTCTACAGGTGGCTTCCCTGGAATGTTGGAAGGACCGTCTCAGTGAGATTACCAAGATTTTTTAGAAAATCTCATTTTCTCATGTATACAGGGAAGAAAACAAAGTTGCAGACAGTCTATCAAAACAAGCGCTCTTACAAGCTCCAAGGAAGATTGTCTATTTTCTGTGTGAAGAGGAGCATGAGGGTCCTCATCCATTTTTAGACCTTTATTAGTTTGTCTGCTCCTGATAAATATTATGTGTTTTTGTGGGAAGTCAGAGGACCTCTAATTGTCTTCTGGCTAGGGTATGACTGGTGCATCTTTTTCGTTTCTTTTGTCAATTGAGGAAGTTGGATTTAGCTTATTGGTAGTTGGAACTATGTATCTGCCTATGATATTGTTGACTTGTTTTGGTTCAGCAGTGGGGAAGGTACTGTCTGTTTGTATTTGGGACTCATGTTTTGCTTATTACTTAGTAAAAGAACAATTATATTTAATATAAAGATAAAGCGTAATTTTCTATAGAAAATAAATAAATAAATAAAAACTAGGTTAATTTGAATAGTTTAGTGCGTTGAATCTTCCGGAAAATTCTTAGAACACATTATTTTTAAATTTGATTTATTTATTTTTAATATATATATATATATTAATCGATGTTTTATTTAAAATTGTAGTTAGAAATATATAGTTTTTTAATATTATTTATAAACTTAAATTTAAATAAAAAAATTACACATCTTACTTACACTCATTTGTAAAATATATTTTTGGAAATAATAAAAATGTATTGAAACATGAATACAATAATTTGTAAAATATATTTTTATATTTTATTTTAATAATTTATTCTTTTATTAAAAATATTACTTTTGTATCAGTGCTTTATCCATTTCTATTATATAATTTGTGCTTTGCCACTGAAGCTTTACAAACTTAAGGACCAAATCCATATAATTTGAGCTTTGCCACTTAAGATTTATGAATACCAACGCCTACACAATTCTCACAAGCTTGGGGTTCTTTCATGTTTTCGACCATTAATGAGACCCTCTTATTAATATTATTAATTAAATTCATAAGATGAATGAGAAATTGCATTTAAACTTGTTTCTCCAAGTCATCTTATTTTAACTTGTTTTGACTAATGGAAATATGGTCAAACTTAGCTCGTTAACATCGTAACAATGCTACAATGCACATCTCAAAGTTTTATCACACATCTTGAAGTTTAATTTATGTCTAACCCCGTGAGCTTAAAAACATGCACCAATTTCCTAGAGCATCCAGTGCATTGCCTATTCCTCCCTTTGTTTCCAAATGTCCTTCAATCGCTAGCTAGAGCTTGCTTTGTTCCATAGGTAGCATGGACAACATTTCTACCACCACACTGCCTTCCTATCATCTTCTTCATTGTACCTACTTTGTTCCACAGGTAGCATGGACAATGTTTCTACCACCTCACCGCCTTCCTATCATCTTTGCCTTATCAGAAAAACATGGATTAATTTAACTAGAAATTGCCCCTGAAGGTGCAAAAAGTATGTCACTAAAAGGTTTATGTGCACTTAAGGAAATATTTGGTTTGATGTGTATCACACATGTTTTAGATTTGGGTGCGACATGTTATTTCAAGAAGATTTTGTCTTATGTGCAAGATGAAACTTTGTCTTGGAAACCTCACGATGGTGGAAAATTTGAGGAAGTGTGATGTATCACATGAAAGGGAACTTTGATGCAAAACAATGTATCACACAGAAGCAAAAATTGTTGCAATGCAATGTATCACATGAAAATAAACTTTAGTGCGATGCGATGTATTGCATGGAAGCCAAATTTGTTGCGATGCAATGTACTATACAAAAGTAATCTTTGGTGCAATGTGATGTAACATAGAGAATCAAACTTTGGTGCAACACATGTATCGTACCATAGTAAAATTTTGTGCAATGCAATGTATCACAAATAAGGAAAAATGAATGTGATGTGATGTATCGCACAAAAGTAAATTTTGGTGTGATGCAATGTATCAGATGGAACTAGAATTTTATGTGATGTGATGTATCGTACGAAATGAAACGTGGATGCGTTGCGATGTATCACACAAAAGGAAACTTTATTGTGATAAGATGTATCCCAATTAAAGCTATTTGGTGCAAAGTGATGTATCTTATTGAAGAAAACTTTGGTGTGATGTGATGAAACACACGAAAATAAACTTTGTTGTGGTGAGGGAAAGCTTGGGAAAGTGTGATGTGGTGCATGAAAATAAAATGTAGTGTGATCCGACATATCACAAGAAATATAATTTTGGTGTGACACATCTCATGGAAGATAAATTGTGTGTTATGCAAGAAGAAACATTTGGTTCGTGCGATACCTCGCAAAGACGAGAACATTATTGTGATTCGACAAATTGACCGAAATTAAATGTCATGTGAAAGTGATCGATGTTTCGCAATGGAGAGGTTTTTCAAGAGTTGTGATGTGTCATAGAAAAAATATATTTAATGTGGTCCAATGTTACACGAGTAAAAGGACTTTTTTGTGATGCGCTATGGTGAGAGTACAAGAAGTTTGTGTGTGAAACAACACAAGGAATTTTTTTAAGGATGCAATGAAGGAAATTTTTTATGGATGCAATGAAGGAAAGTTGGGCTGAGAGAAGAAGAAATAAAAGTTTTCCTTTACATGACGGCAAGAACTTTTATGTGATACAAAACATCACGGAGATGTAAATTTTGCATCGATGTGATGTGTCACAAAGAAATCAAGTTTCTTGCAGTGAAATGTTTCAAAATGAAATAAATTTTATCACAGTGCAATGTGCCATAAAAAAACAAAGTTTCTCACGATGCGATGTATTGCATACAAAGAGAAAGCATGTGTGATATAGTGCAAAGGAGCAATTTTCGGGAAGATGAAAATATTAAGTTTTTTTTCAAGTTTATACATGTCAAAGGAAGAGACCAAGATTTCCTCCTTTGTGGTGTGCCACAAAAAAAATTATTTTCCTATGAAATGTCGCATCGCAACAAATTTCACTTTAATGCAAAACTTTGCATCACAACATAATTCACTTTCCTGTGAATTGTTGTCTTGCAACAAAATTTGCTTTCCTGTGAAATGTTGCATCACAACAAACATGAATTACCTGCAATATGAAACGTCACAACAAAATTCTCTTAATTGTGAAATAGTGTGGCACAACAAACATCTATTTCTTATGATATGTCATGTTGCAACAAAATATCTCTTTCCTGCAATACATCACATTGTAGAAAATTTTATTTTCCTGTGACACATTGCACATGAAAACCTTGACATTTTGATATCTTCCTTGGCTATCCTATGACATATACCTATAGTGAGGGGATTAAAGAAGGCAATGTGAGGATCTCAAGTTTGAGGGTCATAATTCAAGATCTTTTTTAACTATATATCTTGGGACACTTTGGTTTCTTTGCGACCATGTGTTTTTACCATGGTTAACTATGGTTGGACATGGTCAACCATGTTTGACTCTGATTATGTATGGCTAACTATGGTTGATGATGTTGATTATGATTGACCAAAAGTGTATAATGTTGACTGTATTTCACTATGGTTGACAATGGTTAAAAAGACTATCTTCAATATTCAATCACATTGCATTAGTTGTATGCTTATGACATGCATAGAGTATACACTAATGATCATAAAAAAACAATGTAGAAATTGTTTACTAATGGCATGTATAAGGTATAATCTCATGATAAATGAAACTTTAGAAGCTCAGTAGTCATGTTTCAAAAACACTTAGCATTCTATATGAAAGCAAAAATCTCTTCAAAACGATTGTTTTAATTTATCAAATACATTTTTTATATATAAAATGTATACTTTTCTATTATATTTTTATTGTGCTTTTTTAGTTATTGTTATCCTAATATTGTTTTATTGTTGAATAAATTAAAAATATTAGTGCAATTTCATCCATCATAATATTGTAAAATGTAATAGCATATTGTGATGATTATACAATATATTATTATAAAAAAATATAGTTTTATAAAATGTATATTAAGAATATATTGATATAATTATTATAATATATGTTTTAATAAGATTTTTTTTAAGTTAGGATTTATTAAGTATTGAAACAATTAATTTTCTAAGGTAATTTTGTTTCATGTAAAATTTGAAAAATGATTTATGTGATAAAATATTTGCTCCTTTTCTAACCTTAATTTGATGGTGATGATGTTTAACGTCCATTGTGACCGAATTTGTCATATCGAACCTTAAGAGGGTAAGGGATTATGTAATGTCTCCTAGCCCATCCAAGAGACATTACGGTGTGGAATACTCATAAAAACGAAATTTATGCTAACTAAATTAATTCATTTACAGTTAGCTAATTTCCTTTAGCTTTCAACAATCAATTAAAACAGATTTAGCTATTGTCTACAACCATAAAATAGAAGCATGTACAACATGCTAATAATTAACATGAAATGTGATTAAACAACTCATTACAAAAACACATAAATCATTCTCATTTATAGAGATCATGCACAACAATAAAACACTTATCTTTAAATAACTCAACGACAAGATAAAACACTTATCTTTAAATAAGAGTTGTGCAACTAGTTTCTTGGGATGGACGTTCCACCCAACCATATAATGATTGTTCCAAATATCAACAACTAGTCACCCCCTAGTTGAGGCTAGTAATTCACAAAAGAGGGTGGTCTCTCACTCTCCACTCTCAGCTCATAAAACTCACAACCCACTGATATCTTCCTACAATTATCCCGATTTTTCCACCAAATCTCTTCCTATTGACCTGCCCAACCCAAGGAATGTACCCCTTCACTGATCCCAGTCCCTCAGGCGTCCCATTCCTTTATCAGGGTCTCTTTGGCACAGGTAGCTAGGAATCTCTCAGCTGAGAACTCAAGGGAACTTTCTACTAGGAAAACTACCAACAAACCAACAATAAACACTTGTTGTTATGGTGCAACTCACTTAGGATTTCACTCTTCAAGCTTGGCAACCCAACTTTTCAGTTTCCAGCTCCAATATGCTCCATCTTGCTCTAGAATTCTCCCTCCATGGTTGCACTAGCTCCAATTTCTCTTTCCTTCTCTCTCCTTGTTCCTCCTCCACAAAAAATCAATGTGTAAAATTGTTGTCTCCAACCCATACAAATTTCCTCTCTTTGTCTTGCCTTAGTTGACTCACACTCTTCCCCAAGTTGATTGTACTCAATCCCCATGTGCCCAATAACTATGGGATGTGATTACTCACACCCACCCTAATACATGTATTCAATGATTGGATTTGGGAACACTCAATCATAATTTAGGAGATTTATACACCAATATCAAATTTAGGAAATAGGTTAAATTAATATGCATGGGTAATTCCCCATTGAACCCCTCTTAGCCATTATCTTAGATACTCCCCTCTCTTGTGGATTAACTCAACCCCCATCTCTTGTCCATGTCCCCTTAGTAGTTGGCATCACATTTTATTAATAAAACAAGGAAATATAATTCACATATTACATCTCTTTGGTCGTAGCCACACATTATATCTACACAAACATTAATTAAACTAGGGATTGTGGTGGGGATGTCACATTCCCCTTCCCCTACAATTGTGCACTATCCTTGGTGAAATCTATGCTGATTACATATATAAAAATTTACATCACAATACTTATAAATAAATATTCTGCAATTTAATAACTCCAACAATAGCTCCAACCATAATCTCATGTTCCTCTCAACTTGTCGACCCAAGGAATGCACCATTAATTTATCAAGGTTAACCCAAGGGATGTACCATATGTTATCAAGGATAACCCAAGGGATGTGCCATTTGTTTATCAAGGCTATCCCAAGGGATGTATCATCCGTTTATCAAGTGTAACCCAAGGAATGAGTCATTTGTTTATCAAGGTACCCAACCCAGTTGGATAGGACTATAAGATGTGGTTCTAGAACTCCAGTTACTCAAAATGAAGTCTTTCATTCCATTTTCTTCAAAATTGTCAAGACTTTGTGTGTATTCCTCCTGCATGTTTTCTTCATGCTCTCATGTAGCATCTTCAGGACCGTAATAGGTCCATTGAACCTTTACCACCCATATGGCGTTGTTTCTGAGCACTTTGAATTTCTGGTCCAGGATGCGTACTGGTTCCACCCGGAAATCCCCTTTGTGGTCCACCTAGATCACATTCCAATCAATTATTTGGTTAGCATCAAGCACATATTTCTTTAATAATGAAACATGAAATATATTATGCACTCTCATGGATGCAGATAATGCTAGCATGTATGCAACTAGCCCTATGTTTTCTAATATTTCAAAAGGTCCATAATATATTGTCGCCGACTTCGAGGAACTTCCTAATATTAGCAAACTTCTCTTTGTCTTTACTTTTAAGAACACATGTTCTCCCACTTTAAAATATCCAAACACTTTATTCTTGTCTGCATAAATTTTATTCCTATCCTATGTAGCCTTTAAATTTTTCTTTTATCCTTGCCACTTTCTCTTTCATTTCCCTCAACAATTCTGGCCCAACAATGCCTTTGTTTGTTGGATTATCCCAACTCACTGGTGTGTTACACTTTTTTCCATGCAATAATTCAAACAGACTCATTTTCAATGAGGCATGATACCCATTATTGTATGAAAATTCAACTAAATGAATATAATCTTCCCACTTTGATAGTTGATCCATCACATACATTCTAATCATGTTTTGAATTATCATGTTGGTCCTTTCTGTTTTCCCATCTAAATATGGATGATACGTTGTACTAAGATTTAAATTTTTTCCAAAGCCTTTGAACAAACCTTTCAAAAAATTGGACGTAAACTTTGGATCTTTGTGTGAAACTATTGCCTTAGGCACTCCATGTAGCCTAGAAACTTCTTTCGTATAGATATCTGCCACTACTACATACGGGTGGATTATTCCACGAAATTTTTCCACGTTTCCATTATTTTCATGTTTTTTTTTTTAAATTGGGTGAGATTTTTGTCGCTATTTCCACGAAAGTTCGTCGCTATAGCGACGAGTATATTTTTTTTAAATTGGGCGAGATTTTTGTCGCTATTGCCACAAAAGTTCGTCGCTATAGCAACGAGTATTTCTTACCTCAAAAAGAATCTGCGAACACACGTGGATAACAACGGCTAATTGGCTTTTTGTGGGTCAACTCATGCATTTTCGTCACTATATCGATGATAATCGATCTATATATACCTGACTTTAAGAGACTTTGTGTCACATTTTCTATAGTTGTGACACTGTTTGAGGCTTTTGTTTGAGCTGTTTATTTTTGCCGTCACCCACCGGTTGAACAAATCCAATTCTCGATCTACATAGCTCGGATTTTGAATTTTCAAGGTTAGTATGTTTATTTATTTACATATACTCATTTAACTTGTAAATTTTTGTTCAAATGAAATTTCATGTAGCTTGTTTTTTCCTTGATAATATATTATATGTGCATTACCATATTTCAAAATTGTTATGTCATTGGTTTTTGGATCTAGTTAGTATATTCTATGGAAATTCATGTGAAATGTCAAGAAAAATATTTCCCGACGAAGTATTTTAAGAAGAGGGAAAATTACTCCATCAATAAGACAATTCAAACATTAAAAACATATGTCATTATCAATCTAGATCAATTTGAGCCTACAATTCCTTATGCAAATTTAATCCTTATTACAAAACCACCAACTCATAACAACTTTACCGGTTGGACTAATGTTTGAAATAGAAAGTGGAAAAAAAATCCTCTTAGGTCTAATCCTATCCCTTAGCAACCTTGTTAGCTCTCTAACTTTTGTGTTTCTATGATGTTGTGCCTATATATATTAATGTCATATTTTTAGTCTAGTATTAGGTTAGGTTAGTCATATAACATTGTATTCTTATGTGATGTTGTTTCTCTCAATTTTTTATAATCACGCGCAATTCTAGATGTAGTGATTAACTCTAGTTTGTAGTTGATGTAACTTTTTTATACACTATTAATAAGGAGTAGCTAAAATATAAAAATTCCATGATGAAATCTACTAGTCAGACACTGAAAAATGAGAACATGCCAAAGTGTCTTAGAAAAGAAAATCGTGACCACTATAAGTAGCATAAAATTGTGACCATTGTATGTAGATGCAAATCAACACGTCACCAACCAAACCCAATTGTGGATGACAAGTGGATGGCATTCTTTTTTTAGTGGTGAATTTCAAAGATTGACATTTTCTCTACAAAACAACTTAGAGGCTAGTGTATGGTGTCGAGTGATTCATGTTTGAGAAATTTTGACCACTTTTGTTAAATGGTGTGTAATTATTTTCCATGGTGATTCAGTACACACTACTGTAAAGTACAAATTGAAGCATATCGATCTTAATAGTTAATCGATAATAATAATAAAATCATGTCAAAATGTCTTAGAAAAAATAATTGTGAGAATTGTAGGTCACTATAAATAAACATATCATAATCGAAAGGAGTAGCTAAAATATCATGAAGGAGTAGCTAAAATATAAAAAATTGACAACTTATTGTTTGGTATGGTGTAGGTAAGACAATTACTTGTCAGTACAAGTATTTGTCACTATGAACAAAAATGACAGGAAGCTTCCTCAGTTTAGAGCGGCATTAGAGGCGAGGGGCGATGGAAAATGTTATTTCCCTTGATATGATTGTAGGGGCTTGCAAAGAAGAAGACTTTTAATAACAACAGCTGAAAGACATTGTAGGGAGAAGGGGAACTCCAAAGGGGGTTATGAATATCATCCCTTGGTAAGAAGATTCAATATTTAATGTATTCTCTGTAATAGTCATGTTATGAATTTTAGTAATACTTCTTATCGTTTTTTTTATATTTTCTATACACACTAAATTTTCTACGTTGTTTTTAAATATATAGACGATGCCCCCAAAATGTCTACCTCCAGAGAGTTATTTGCCAAGTACTAGCAGAAATACTCCTTTACAGGGTGATGAAATTCGAAATCAGAATATTGAAGTTGTTGATCAAGTTATTAATGATTATATGGATGGAGATAATGTTAGTGATACAAATCAAGAATATGAGATACATATATTGATCCAAGACACATTTTCTCCAATGCATGAGGACAACCAGGATGATAGTCATGATGTTGATCCTCTACTCGAGAAGTCACGTCAACCTCTTTATGAAGGCTCGACAACAAATCTTCTATCTACTATATTGTTGTTGGTGAACTTGAAGGTTTTGAATGGTTTATCAAACACAAGCCTCACACAGATACTAAGGTATTTAATTTGTTAATTATTTATGCATGCATGTTCACAAATACTTAAAAGGTTCAATTTTTTCCTATATTGCTATTGTTTTCTAATTTGTAAAGTATGGATGCGATATTGATGATTAATATTGTTTACATTGACTTATTGTTTTGAAATTTGTAGATAGTTAGGTGAATTTCTATTACCGACGTCAAATATTTTGCCACGCACATATCGAGAAATATCCATGATTATGAAAGAAATTGGAATGGAGTATCAAGCTATTGATGCATGTCCTAATGATCATATCATATACTATGGACAATATGCATTAGAAAATGAATGCCCACAACATCAAATATGTAGATATTGAACCAATAAAGCGTCAAAGAAGGTGCCTCACAAAGTTCTTAATTATATTCCCATAATTCCACGTTTCCAACGGTTGTTCAGGTGCCAAAGTATAGCACAGTTTATGGATTTCCATGCAAAGAACAGAAGTCGAGACAATGTTCTTCGAATGCCTGCAGATGGTTCTGCATTGAAGTACATCGAAGAAAAGTGGCTAATTTTTAAAGAAGAACCTTGTAATGTTAGACTTACATTGGCAGCTAATGGTGTCAGTCCATTTGGAGAGCTTCATTCTACATACTCAGTGTGGCATGTTTTTGTTATAAACAATAACCTTCCTCCTTGGATGTCGATCAAGAGAGAGCACACGATGTTGGAAATGATTGTTCCAGGTATTTAATTACCTTTTATTTGCTTTAAAGTATGACAAAATATTTCATTTCTTTGTTTCGTGCATGGTAATTATGTATTTTATATATAACGACATCTAGATAAGTATAATTAATCATGCAGTATGTTGAACCAATTAGGTAAGAACCAGGTTAAATATATGAACATATATATTGAGCCTCTTATCGATGAGTTGTTGAAGTTATGGGTTGGAGACACTTTGTATGACAACTCCAGACCAATAGGGAAAAAATGATTTCAATTCCATGGAATACTATCATGGACAATTCATGATGCTCCCGGGTTAACACATTTTTGTGGTATATTATTACTTTCTTTTGTGATTTAATATTATAAATATTTATTGAGAATATCATGCATTATTTTAAATTGTAACTCTAATTCACTACATTAATTCATATATCTTGTAGGTCTTCAAACAAAGGGTAAATTTGCATGCCCAGTTTCTGATCCCAAAATAAAATATCGTCGTTCAAGGAGTTTAGGAAAGGAAGTGTTTGATGAGTATAGGCACTTTCTGCCTAAGAACCATAGTTATCAAACTAGAGACAAAGCAAAATTCAATGGTAAAGAAGAGAATGGAAAAAAACCACGAAGAATGACACCTCACCTATGGAAGTTGGAATATATTAGAAATCGTCAAGGTATGAAAATTATTTATGTATGATATATTATATAAATCTTTGGTTAATTTCATTTTGTTTGATTAATTAGTGTTAATTTCATTTTGTTTGATTAATTAGTGTTAATTTCAATTTGTTGACATTTCATGAATGTCGTTAAGGCACAAATGGGCTTCCACAAGGAATGAAAAGTTACCTGATGAAATTCAATAGTTTTCCATACTACGAGCACCTGCAAATAGTTCATATGTTTGATACAATGCATATCGGGAAGAACATAACAAGATTGTTATGGTGAATATTAGATGGAAGGACTGACAAAGAGAGAATTGGAAATATTTGTAGTGACATCCAGGAAGCTAATCACACATTGCAAAGTGTTATTATTAATTCTAATGGTGATGGTAGTGAACAAAATACCAGTCTTCCTTGGTTATTGATGGAGCAACAGAGAAATATTGTAAAAGAGGTCATTCGAAAAATTAGGTTTCCAATGGGGTTTTCGTCGAACATACAAAATATCTTAACGAAAAAAGGTGATTTTGGTGGGGTTAAAACACATGACTGGCATACATTCATTAAGGTAATTAGTAGGTTATAATATATTTCCTTATTGGTATGCATTTTTTGGAAACAAATAATAATTATTTGTTTTTTGTTACAATATGTTCTACCTTTATCTCTCCCAGACGACTCTGACAACAACATAAAACAAATTATTTATGTACTTGGAAAATACATGAGGTAAGTAATGTTTTATATGGAAAATGCACTTCTTATGCGATTTGTAGCGGAACTTATTGACATATTATGTTTATCTGCAAATTTACATATGACTTGATATTATTTTATTGCATCAACATTTGTAGGTAGCTTTCATCAAAAGGAATCCATAAAGAAGATATAAGGTATTGGAAGAGAGAAATTCCCCGACTAATGTGTCAAATGTAGTTGTTAGCACCAAAAGTCACCTCTGGATTGCGACAAAGGTAAGCCGGATACCCATCAGTTTTATATGTCACAATGAATGAATAAGGGTGGTCGAATGGGCGCAGACCCAAGAGAATATCGGCTTAACTCAGAATCTCGGACACAGCAAAACATAAGCAAGTGAGGTCTTGATCTAACTCCAGTCAGGAAGTTGAGTTTAAAATGAGCATAGGGAAGACTTGGTGAGAAAAATGTAAGAGTCTACTATGGACATCTGGTCTTCCAGCAACCTAAGGAAGAAAAGCTTCAAGAACAAGATCCTCTTGGACCCGAAGTTTCAGACACTAAGATATGCCTAAACAACATAGTTATAACAACACGATGATCAAACCTACATCACAATGCTATTGTAACAACTCAACTGTATCCTCCAATTCTGAGCTACTTAGTGTAAGAGGGAAAAGATAACACAGGAAACTGATTAAAAATGGTGAAAATATTGCAGTGATCAAACCTACATCACAACAACATAACTACCCTCGATTGGATCCTCCAATTCTAAGTGTTTTAACATAGTTGTTTACAAAGATACGGAAAGAAGATGACTTTCATTAAACAAGAAGTCTCAAATACAGATGCATAACCAGAGGAACCAGTGCTTCCTCAAAACTTTATAATACGGGAGCCTAGCTCAACCATCGACGACGCTTACAAAATATCAAAATTGAGTATAAATACTCGTAACTGCTCATGGCCCTCAGGGATATGATCGGACCACTACATTCAAAGATTTGTGTTTCCTCCTCCTGTCAGAATGCACATGTTTTCCTCTGTTAGATGTGAAATTAAAACAATATGGATTTTGTAGAAAAACCCATTTACAGAGGAGCTCTGGGCTGTCAGCTAGCCGCCATGACCATCCTTTCTTGCTTTCCATTAATGGGGTGAAATGAGGCTTCAACCACCACCCCCTATTTCCATTAACTACCTTCATTGGGATCGGGATGAGTTCTGACATCCATGAATTCCCCAGGCAGTGCCCTAACTTCTTCAAATCATTCTCGGTGCTTCAAGTCCTGTTGCTCTTCTTCTGCAATCAATACATGTGCTTTCGGCCCTTTGGCGCAGCTCCTTTCCATCGTTCCACACGACCTCGAGCCATGACCCTACGCTTATCCCCTATAAAATTTAGGGACTTCTCATATCAGGATTTCTCACTCCCCTTGATTCACAACATCGCGATGCCCGAAATCGCGAAATGGTCATATCCAGATCGACGGTCAGATTTTCTCTAAAATTGACAGCCAAGATTTCTTCCCCGAAGACCCCACATCACCAGATCTATGCGACAGGTGCTAATATTCTTCCCGGACCCGCACACCATAGGGCCATGGGCTATGACCATGGGCCCAAACTTTGAGCGCTTCACAATTTCGTGTGTTAGGAGTTTGCGCTGTGCTCCATGCTTGAACCTTCGATATGTGAAATCATGATTTCGCATTATCTACTGCCACGTGCCCCTCTGCTTTAGACGACCCAGATCAAATTGTCATTGTGGGACCACATACCATCGACACTCCTGGGAATACTTTTCTTTGGCCCGCATCCTGCGCCACGCATCCCCTGGGATGGACAGCCCTGAGTATTTCGGGATTTCGCATGTCGCAAGTTTTCAGGACTCACCCTCCTACTTTCCCGACTCACGAAATCACGAAAAGATGACCCAACAGTCCAAATCTCTCCCTTGATCAACGATTGCAATCTTTTCGCGATTTCGCATTTCGGGAGTCTCTTATGTGATTGACTCTCGACCTCCTGATTCGCGAAATCACAACTATGTTGATCGTGCACCACATGTCCCTCTAAAATGAACGGCCCAAATCTCTCGATTTCGGGCCTTGGTCTGATGCTAAACTTTGTGCAACTCTATAATCCCGATCGCCCGATGGTCGCCGATCTAATTTATCTGATGGATCCAATAGCTGAGACTGAGCCTGTTCTTGATGGCTTTCTGTCGACTAGGTATGTGCGCACCTTTTCATAATCACGCCGTGACTTTGGATAAAAATGCATATGGTGGGTTTTTAAACCCCTTTTCTCGCATTTGGTTACCCAATGGCCAACTTCAAAGGAAAAACATCCCCTTGCAAGAATAAGTGCTAATAGCAACAGTATCTACCTCCAACATTTTTCAATGCACAAGAACACTACCTCATACACCAAGTTGAGAAGATTGAATTATGTGGACCAGTATGCACAAGGTCGATGTGCATGGTGGAGAGGCAATTGAAGTCATTGAAGGATTTTGTTAGACAAAGAGCACATCCTGAGGGTTCTATGGTTGAGGGATATATGGTATATCAATGCATGTTGTATATTAGCCAATATCTACCTAAATTAGCAAAAAATATGAATGTGCCTCGCATTTGGCATCTCGACTCCATCAACAAATTTGAAGGGTAGGTCCTATTGGGGAAAGGTAAAATGAGGACTGTGAAAGGTAATTATTAGATGTTGACGTAGATTTAATTTATTACACATTTATTTTTCCAATTTTACTTTATCATATTGATTTTTTATATTTTTTATTCCTGCATATTGAACTATATTAAACTATTTTTTATTCATACTGAGAGTGGGATGCTTTACATTTATACATTGCAAACAACCTTGATTGGATGGAGCATTGGATATAATATACTGAAGAATAGTTCGGTAGGTTATCATGGGAAGGGGTGAGTAAGATGATTAAAATAGTGCATCATCATCGAGATCAATTTCCTGATCTTACGTCAAGGGAAGTTGATTTAGCCTTTGGTTTAAAAGATAAACATGCAAGTAAATTGTTTACCCACATTTTCCTAGTTGTTTCCCAAGTTTTCAATGTATTTGGTTTGTTTAATTTTTGAAATATATATTTACTAAGTCCTATATGAAGTTTATTAATTGGCAATGTATTTTTTACTTGTTGTCCATGTTGCAGTTGAAACATCAGAAGGCTATGTGGTGTAATGGTCGTAAATTTTTTATCAAAATGTTGGATGATAAGATGAAAACCTTGGATTGTGGGATAACTACAGTGTTTAAGGTCACCAATGTTTCCTCTATAAGTGACAGAAATCCGAAAGAAACTGAGAATAGGTACTATGGGCATTTGGAGGATATAATTGAGTGTGATTTTAATTCCTTTAAAATAGTTTTGTTTGAGGTGAAATGGTACAAGCTACAGATGCATGAACGTAATCTTGAAAGAACTGTTATTGAGCATGATAATGTATTTACTATGGTTAATACAAGGGCATTTGAATTGGGTATAGAGCCTTATGTTCTTCCAAGTCAATGTGAGCAAGTATTTTACTCAGAGGTACTAGGTAAAGTTGGTTGGTCATATGTTGTTAGATATGATCCAAGAGGAAGACTAGTAAAGTATAATAATGTAGTTGAGGATGAAGATAATAATGAGGAAGAATATCATGATTATGCAGATCAGGAGCGGGTGGTTGTAGTCGATGTGTCAGACGAAGAAGCTGAAGAAGTTGATCATCCAAATGTAGCAGACGACGATCTCATTGACGATAATGATTACTATATTAGAGAAAATGACGTTGATGATGATGTTGATATGAATGAGCCTTTCACCAATATCAATTATGAACTAGATCCTGATACAGATGTTCAGTTGGATGAAGACGAAGATGAATGATATTTAATTGTTTAAAACAAGAGGTATGTGTTTATATATTTTATATGATATTTATATGTTTTTATTTTGTATAATATAGTATATGTTACATGTTCTTTATAATTTCAAATTAGGTATGGGGACAGTGAGAGTGAT
>SNQJ01S0001430.1:7322-111489 GCA_010110895.2 Picea sitchensis | reverse complement strand
GGCATAATTAGATCTTCCGCCTTCACATGGTTGCCCCCGTTTAGTAGAGAATGAATTATTATTGAAACCAAGAGGAGCTCTGCACGACTGCACCTAATCATGTATTACTTGACCCAATTAAGGTGTGATAGTAAGTAGCTTAGGATTAGAGTTAGAACACTTGAGGCCTACTTAATAATTGGATAATTAAGTATGGTTTCAAAGAAGGAGAAATCAAAGAAGTTTAAAATAACAATGTATGCACCTTGTCACCCCTACTGCTTTGTGTAGATTCTCCTATAGGACCTCATAGGCCTTTATGTATCCACTCTATTGATATCCTATCTACCTACACAAACAACCACAAGTAGAAGAGGGAAATATTTCATCGGAGGCATTAATATGTCTGGGGTAAGTTTCATAGGCCTGCAAAGAGTTATCTTATAGGTTGAAAGTGAGTTTAGTAGGAAGGGAGTTTAGGTGACAGTGAATTCAAGTATCACTTCATGAAACGTATTCCCCAACATGACTCTAATGAAATTTGGGGTTGTAGAGGCATTTCATCAACCTATGTGGCCACATTTCATCCCCATCAGGCCGGTCAGGAAGCGTTTCCAGACTCAAATATTACTCACACACCCACTCTATATATCAACCCAACTCATCCTCATTTCGTTTTAATTTTCTTGGTCGAAATTTAAAGGAAACAACTATTAAAAGACATTGTACTATGGATGGAGTACATGATGGGAAACAATGACCTGTGAATGGGGCCAATGTTGAAATTTTTTCAAAATGTTTATGTATGCACTGAAATTTGACATGGATAGACTGTTTGTATGCCTTGACGATATGGGAGGATTTCCAGACTCGAACATCACTCACACACCCAACAAAATCCAACTTGTTCCTTAGGAACAATTGTATGTACATTGTGAAAGTTGTAATTCCTTACTTGATTTGTGATGCAATTTCCACATGAAGGATTCATTGTCACCATCAATCAATTCTCATATTATGATCCACAACCACATTTGACCAAAGATAATGTATCACCTTTAGTGGATCATACATATATAGTCTATCCCTACTAGTTAGTTGGAAAAAACCCCTTCACAATTGAATTATGTGGCCACTTCCACCATTTTTTTAATATCAACTCCCATAAATAATGAGCCTTTGACTCATTTTCATGACTTATGCAGATAGATTAAAACTAGAAATTTATCCTTAAGGGTAACAAATCCAATTTCACCCCCTATGTGCAAAAGTGTTGTGTCCTACTTCTTCGAGCATGATATTTCCTAACGATGATAAATTATTAGAGGCCGCGACCTTTTTATATAGTCCTTAGGATAACCTCCATAATGGATATCCTATTGAATTTCACCCTAGGTCTATCTACTCCACTATTATCATTCCCTTATACTCTTTCCCTTTGGAAATATTGATCATTTTGATTCGTCTCTACCAACAACACCTTTGAATTGAAGAAGATACCTTGGATTAAATTTCCATACTTAAGATTATTGATGTTTCCATTGAACAAGATGTTGTCAAACTATTTCGTGTTGACATGAAGCATCAAATATGACTTTCCAGTTTTTTGGGGGGTGTAGGACCTTGCATTGAATTGTATGGTACCTATAGATCATTTTCTTAGCCGTGTTTAGATGAGTAAGGTATATTCTTGAACTTTTATATAGAATTAGGATCATTTCCCTCTGAATTGTTTCATTTAAACCTTTTTCCACCTTAAAATTGTCCTAGGAATATCCCTATTGAACATTGGTACATTATTCCATCTTCTTCACTTTGAAACATAAATGGTGGAGATTTCCTATGATGGGTTACCCTAGAGTAGTACCATTTTTCCATTTGGCACCCATCCTAATAATATTTATCACCAAGATGTAAGTTTTAAACCTGTGAAGTAAAGCAATGCATATAGATTCTTAAGCAAAACATAAATTAACCAATGGCTCATACACATAGTACACAGAGATTTATATCAGAAACCCTTAACTGGGAGAAAACATTTCAACTCTTCATTGTATTAATTTCACCATTCACCATACAATATATATATACAATGTTTTTAGGTATTTCGTAGATACCAAAACCCTAATCCCTTAATCCAGGATTAATTTAGACATAGTTGTCGAATCTGACGTGCCCACACACACACATGCAAAGAATATAACGCATACCCAACATTCTCCCACTTGTTGTTTTCTTTGCATCCAGGGGTCCAGGACATTATATAGTCAACAATCCAGGGCAACAATGCCCATTGTTACTCTACACCAGGAGAAATTTTATGTGCTCACAGACTTTGTCAATGAATCCACAACATTCTTCAAAGTGTCAACCTTTTCCAGCAACACCTTATTTTCTTCAACCATGTCTCTCACAAAGTGATACTAAACATCAATATGCTTTTTCTTTGAATGATAAGCTGCGCTCTTTTCCAGGAAGATTGCACTCTGATTGTCACAATCTAATCTCACTGCTTGTTGTACCAACCCAATACCCGAACACAATCTCTATAACAATATTGCTTCCTTGCTTGCATGAGTAGCTTCCATGTATTCAGCTTCTGTAGTTGAGAGTGCCACTATAACCTGTCTTTTGCTCATCCAATTGATTAATCTTCCAAATAGGTTAAACACACACCAACTTCTAGATCTTCTGTGATGCAGATCTTCGGCCCAGTTTGCATCAACAAAGACAGGTATGTACACCACTATGTCCAATCCTGGTCTTCCTTGGTATCACAATCCATAATTGGTAGTGCCACACAAATACATGAAGACCCTCTTTACCGCTATCCAACGCTCCTTCCCTGGTTTTGATATATACCTGCTCAAAAATCCCACTACATGTGCAATGTATGGTCTACTACAAACCATTGCATACATCAAACTACCAACTACACTGGCATACGGAACATGGGACATGTCCTCTTCTTCTTCCTATGTCTTGGGACACCTATCTGCAAATAACTTTACACCTATAGGAATAGGAACCTTGATCGGTTCACTTCCATGCATATTAAACCTCTGCAATATCGTCTCAACATATTTCCTCTTATTCAACCAGAGTTTCCTATTTGCATGATCTCTTTTAATCTCCATTCCCATAATGAAGTTAGCAGCATTGAGATCCTTCATGTCAAATTTGGAGGATAGTTGTGATTTCACCTCCTTGATAACATCCATGTTATTTCCTACCAACAACATGTCATCAACATACAACACTACATAAATGAAGTGATTACCAACCTGTCTGGAATATACACAGNGCATTGAGATCCTTCATGTCAAATTTGGAGGATAGTTGTGATTTCACCTCCTTGATAACATCCATGTTATTTCCTACCAACAACATGTCATCAACATACAACACTACATAAATGAAGTGATTACCAACCTGCTTGGAATATACACGGTAATCAGCCTTGCTTCTCACAAATCCCAATCTAAGGATGTATGTGTCAAAATTTCGGTACCACATCCTAGGTGATTGTTTCAGACCATATAGTGACTTATTTAGCTTATAGACCATCTCTTTCTTTCCCTTCACTACAAAGCCTTTTGGTTGCTTCATGTAGATTTCTTCTTCCATATCCCCATGTAGGAATGTTGTCTTCACATCCATCTGTTCCACTTCAATATCAAAAGCAACAACAATAGATAAAAGAAATCTAATAGATGTTAACTTGGCATCAGGAGAAAAAATCTCACCAAAGTCAATTCCCTCTACCTAGGAATAACCTTTTGCTACTAACCGAGCTTTTTATTTCTCCACTTTACCTTCTGCATTAAACTTCTTCTTAAACAACCATTTTCTACCAACAAATTTTCTTTCAGCTGACAACTCAACTATATCCCATGCCTCATTCTTATCCAAGGCATCCATTTCTTCAACCATGGCCTTCTTCCATAGTTTACTATCCTCTTAATTCACTGCTTCCCTGACAGTTTTTGGATCATCATCAGTAATAGATAAAGCAAAATTGGAACGGAAATCAGGTGGACTATACCTTTATGGTTGCCTTCTTTCTCTCACTGATCTCCTCAATACTGGGGTATGAGGTTCTTCTTCTTCTTCTGCTTCATGTTCTTCATATGGTTCAACTTTTGCATCATCCAACTCAAGCTCTATTTTGTCAGGTTCTTCTTCTTTCCTTGGTAGGAATTCTTGTTTGGAAACATCTTTTACCTCTCTAAAAAAGACATCCCGACTGTAAATAGTCTTCTTAGTTTCTAGGTTCCAAAGCTTATAACCTTTCACACAATCGTTATAACCAATAAAGATACACTTTTCAGCTTTATTATCCAACTTACTCCTATTTTCCTTTGGAACATGTACATAAGCATCGCAACCAAACACTCTAATATGTTCAAGAGAGGGTTTCTTG
The DNA here is from genome assembly GCA_010110895.2 of Picea sitchensis. NCBI lineage: Eukaryota > Viridiplantae > Streptophyta > Pinopsida > Pinales > Pinaceae > Picea > Picea sitchensis. The sequence continues at coordinate 107,087 of SNQJ01S0001430.1, read as the reverse complement.
CTAGTCCATACCTCGTGTGTATTTGTATCATCCAATGTTGATGAGGGTGATCGATTGTCTAGGTAACATGTTGTATCCACTGCCTCTTCCCAGAATTCATGTCCTAACTCGGCACCGCTGAGCATGCTCCTTGCTTTTTCCATCAGTGTCATGTTCATACTTTCTGCAACTCCATTATGCTGAGCAGTGTATGGAGTAGTCTTATGTCTTGCTATACCACACTTCTTACAGAATTCTTTGAATTCATTTCCATAGATTTCTCCACCATTATCTATTCTCAATACCTTTATTTTCTTCTCTATCTTATTTTCTACCAGAACCTTAAACTCTTTAAATTTATCAAATACCTCAGATTTCTTTCTAATAAATTAAATCCATGTGTTCCTTAAGAAATCATCTATGAATGAAACATAATACACAGACTTACCTAGTGATGGAACAAGCACAGGTCCAAACACATCACTGTGTATCAAATCTAAGATCCATTTTTCTCTTGTAGCACCAGATGGGAATCTTAATCGATTCGGTTTACCATATATGAAATTTTCACAGAAATCAAAATCCAGAGTGCACTTAGACATACCTTCAACCATACCTTTACCGTGTAGTGTTTGAAGGCCCTTTTCTCCAATATGCCCCAGTCTTTGATGCCACAGCATGGTCTTCTTTCCAAGGATAGTATTGGCCTTGTCTTCTTTATTTGTCTGCTCATGGACAACAGAACTGTTACACCCATTAGTATAAGTGCTTCCCAACAACTTGTACAAAGTTCCACACCGAACTCCCCTCATCAACACCATTTCTCCACATACCATCTTGCAAGTACCCATTCCAAATACGGTATCCACTCCTGCATCATCCAACTTTCTTACAGATATTAGGATCCTGGCTAGTTTTGGCATGTGCGGAACCCCAGGGAGAGTTCTAATCCTTCCATATTTTAGCAGCAACTTAACCCTTCTGTGTCCCGTGATTTTGGTTGTTGAGTCATCTCCTAGGAATACATCACCACCATCATATTTTTCATATTTAGAGAACCATTCCCTATGAGGAGTCATATGGTATGATGCACCTGATTCGATCAACCATACATCACGGTCTACATGTGTACCTGTAGATGCCAGGTAAACATCACCTCCTTCTTCAGTGGAGGTTTTTGCCAATGTGGAAGAGGTACTATCAGATCCCTTTGGTTTATCAACCTTCTTAGACTTGCAATATTTCTTATAATGCCTTGTTTTACCACACTTCCAGCATTTCCTCAAATATTTTCCTAGAGACTTAGACCTACCTGTAGATTTAGGTCTCCCCCCCAAAGACTTACCATGATTCTTGTCTTGGGTACGACCTCTTACAAATAAAGCATCTGTGCTATGACCATCCATGATTTTCTGCCTCATCTCTTCATATAACAAGGATGCAACTATATCCTCATACTTCAATGTAGATTGAGTGGTACTACCAATTGCTAGAACCAGATTATCCCAAGAGTCTAGCAAAGAACATAAAAAAGTAATACACTTATCTTCTTCTGCAATCGTAATATTAATAGAGACAAGTTGACTTACCGGAGTATTAAAGGCATTTAGATGTTTTGTCACAGAATCTCCATCTTCCATCCTAAGATGATACAACTTCTTTCGAAGAAACAACTTGTTTACCACGGACTTTGATTGATACAAATTCCCTAACTTATCCCATAGTTCCTTGGTTGTAGATTCTCCCGAGACATTCAACAACACCGAATCTGCCAGGCAGAGTCGAATAGTACTCCTTTCTCTTCTGTCCAAATTCTCCCAATCTTCCTTCGACATACCAGTTGGTGGTGTAGTTTGTGTACTAGTAGGTTGTATACCATTTGACTATGTGCCAATAGGTTGTGTACCAGTAGGTTGTGTACCAGGGCCCACAACAATCCTTTGTTCTTTGTCTACAAGAAGGTCCTCCATATTGAGCTTCCATAGATCAATTTTTTTACCATTTAACTTCTCTATATTGATTCTAGAAGAGCTCGCCATTCCTCTTTCTACACTCGAATCACCACTGCAAAAGATCCCACTAAACCCAGGTTTATCACAGACCTGAGATAAACTTGATCTATCAAGACCAAGCCAAACCCTCAACAATAAGGGCGTCCTTCTGAAGCCAAAAACAAGATATGATACCACATGTAAGTTTTAAACCTGTGAAGTAAAAAATTGCATATAGATTCTTAAGCAAAACATAAATTAATCAATGTCTCATACACATAGTACACAGAGATTTATACCAGAAACCCTTAACCGGGAGAAAACCTTTCAACTCTTCATTGTATTAATTTCACCATTCACCATACAATATATATAAAATGTTTTTAGGTATTCTGTAGATACCAAAACCCTAATCCCTTAATCCGGGATTAATTTAGAAAACCGCTAAAAATAGCAAAATCCGCTAAAAATAGAAAATACCGCCAAAAACAAAATTTCGGGGCGCTTCCCCGAATGTTGAACGTAACCAAGGGGGGCCATACCTGGACCTAGGTAGCGCCTGACGCACATGACACAAAGAAAACTACTAGAGGTATCGTCAGATGCAGTTGTCGAAAATGACACGCCCACACACACACATGCAAAGAATATAACACATACCCAACACAAGAGCCCATGTAGCTTTATTTTTCATATGGAGCTTCACTCTCATATGTAATCTAGTTCAACAGTAACTTGATGGGCAACAGTAACCTGTGAATGGGGCCAATGTTGAAATTCTTTCAAAATGTTTCTATATGCACTGAAATTTGACATGGATAGATTATTCTCATGCCTTAATGATATGGAAGGGTTTCTAGACTCAAATATATAGTACTAGATGCGGGAACATGTGTATTGTCAATGAATTTTAAAAGGAAAAATGAACAAACATTGTACTAGGTCTAGACATGGGCAATGTTGACCTGTGAATGGGGCCAACATTGAAATTTTTTCAAATTGTTTATGTATGCATTAAAATTTTACATGGATAGACTATTTTCATGCCTTAATGATATGGGAGGGTTGCTGGACTAAAATTTGTCTCACACACCAACTTGTTTCCATCATCAATTCATCATGTAAACCATAAACCCTATTTTTTCTTTCAAAGTACACAAATAGTTTGACACAAGTTTTAAGTTTGCATCAACCTTTCTTCATTTTTCTTTCAGGTTCTACATTTATATACAATGTATGTGTGTCATAGTTGTGATGAAAAATCCCTCTTTTCGTTCATTGTTTAATCAACACTATAAAAATGACTGTGATGAATGGCCCATGCGTCCCTAAGGAAATTTCTATGATCTTGTACCTTGTTGTTTGACCCTAGAGAATTCCTTGGACAACCATGAAAACCATACTTCATGTTACAAATGCATTTGAAATGACCGTTGTTATCTCACATATTTCATGCATGATTCCATAAATACCTAGGCATGGACTGTTGGCCCTTGACCAAGTTTTGAGGAAAATTTGGTCATATTTGACCGTTTTTGGGACTTCGACAGCCTGCCAAAGATGGAGCGCAAGACAAAGCGGAGATCGTGAAAGCTAGACCCCTTTTTTGGGTCCTTCTTGGGTTTTGGGGGATAATGTAATGGGACCAGGATGTCGGCCCATGGGCTTACCCGTGTTTAGGCCCCTTTTTGTAAAGTATAAGTAGAAGTCTAGGCTATGTAAGAAGGGACCATTTTTAGGACACTTGAGAAGTGTCTTAGTGCTAAGAGTTGATATGTGTGATATACTTGCAAAGCTAAGTGCAAGTATTGTAAGTGTTGAGTGCACAGATTGTAAGAAGGTTTTATGCTTAGAGCTACTCGGGGAAGGAGGATCTAGCGAGTTGCGCAGATCTCCTATCCTACGCGGAGTAGGTTTTGAGGCTCTGTGTTTGTAACCGATTGGCTAGCAATAATAGAGAAGAAGAGTTGGTGGACGTAGCCCCAGGGTGGGGGTGAACCACGTAAATATGTGTGTCATGCTTTATGTTGGTACTTACATGTGTTTTCCATCTCTTGCTAAGTGTTATGACATGTTTAGATAGATTTACAGTATGACATGTATGAAGTTGTTAAGTGCTTGGTCTACCAGATCCAGTCTGTTGTATGCTGCTAAGTGTTGAATCATATTAGATCTAAGTATATACTGCAATGCTCTGTGTTATCTGTGGAGTGAGATAAGGGTTAATTCTAGGTGAACTATTGATGCTAAGTGATTTTTTAAGTGTGTAATCACATATTTGTATCCCAGCTAAGGTTGCAGACACCTGAGTCATGTAACCACCCCTGCCTCTACCTCGAGTGAGACTTCATATGCTTCATAGGTGTTGCCGAAAGGGCCAGTAGTTAGGGTTTTATTGGTGCGTTGTTTTAGCGTTGAACCCTGGGTCTGCCCCTATGCCAACAAATGTTTCTGTTGCTGGGACCTGAAATTGTGATTGTTGGGAACTAAGGAAGAAGAAGCTTTGTGCAAAGATTCGTCCTGAACTTGTGGAAACTCTATGTGTAGATCCGTCGCTCTGATGCACAGTACTCTACTCGACCTATGAAGATTTGTGTTAAAGAAAAGAAGCCAGATCTGAAGAAAAGAGGTAAGATCTGTAAGCTTTGTTCTTTGATAAAGGTAAGAATAGTGAAAGGTTTTAGATCTGGAAGCTTTGTGCTCAATAAGTGGAAATTTTTGTTTCTAAAGCATGAATTTAGGTATGCTTGATAGATTTTGTCCTAGCTTGAAAACTAGGGCATTGTTAGATGAAAGAACGTTTGATATGAATAGATCTAATAAGAATAATGAAAGATATGTTATACATGTGCATAGAAAGAATGTTTGGACTAACGAGTGGATGCATGATCCTAGAAAGAAATTTTTCCAGGCTAGCCATTATGATCCTAGCATGCAGTACAGGAAAAGTTGGGGATCATTGAAGAGAAAGAGAGGATTAACTCTTTGTTATATTTGCAAAAGACTAGGACATATTGCTAAGGAATGCCCTGGGAGAAAACCTAGTTGCCTCTGTTGTAAGGATATGGACCATGAAGTACTCGATTGCCCTAGAATGATTGCTAGACTTGAAAAGCTAAATATGGAGCAAGCAAACTCTGAAGGAGATCAAGAGACTAAGATTATAGAAGAACCCCAGAAAGAATTAGAGATTATGTTACTGAAAATGAAAGAAACCCTTAATGAACATAAAGATGCCAATTTGTCAGAGATCTTCAAAGAAAAGGAGAAAATCAAAGTAAGAATAGAAGACTTCGACATTGACTATACTCTGGATTAGGAAACACAGATGAACATTATGACAAAAATCACTTGGGAAACCCTAGGAATGCCTACTATGGTTCCTTCACTAGGAAAAATAGGGTTGTTTTATAGGAAAAATGGTAACCCTATGTGGCAGGATTACCCAGATAGCTATGAGTACCCATGGAGCTTCGACAGAGGAAGAATTTAAAGTTATTAAATTTATTGAGGAACGTGCTCCATTTCTATCTTTGTTAGACAAGATATGGATTGAAAAAGACCAGATCTGAAGAAAAGAAGAAAAGGAAGCCCTAGAATAGAAGAAGCAAGAACTCATGGAATTTATGACTAGAAGGATCACCTACTTGATGGAAGAACAAGAAACAGATCTAAGCTATTGGACACTAGGGACTTGGACGTCGAAGCTATAAGAGCATTAGAGGAACCATAGAAGATTGAAATACCTAATCCATATGTTGAAGGAGTATTACCCTCGGATCTGAAGAAAGAATCTCAGCAGTGCGAAGTGACTATGTCGAGAGAAGATAGGAATCAGAATGGGAAAATACCAACCGAGTTGAACACTACCAGGAAGAAGGCTAGAAAATTAAGTAAGAAAAAGGCGAAGATTGAAAAGTTACAAGAGATCCCAGGTGGAACACTACAGAAGGAAAAATCACAGGAATTGAACTTCCCCGAGATATCAAAACAACGACATATGGCACTTCGTCGTGGCAAAGAAATCTAGTCGTTGGATCGATATACCCGTTTCACTTCCGCCCCAAACGGATAGAAAAGCATTAAAGGATCACCGCCAGACCATTGGACCTCACCATAATGGACAGATATACGATAATGGAAGCTTCATACCCATTGCAAGAAGGCTGTTGACGAATTTCCTATTTAGCTTGTCGCACCGTGCCTGAAGAACACTTTTTCCAACTGAAAATTCGAAGCCCGCAAAACTAGTGATTGTATACAGTGCTCATTGCAAGAAAATTGTTCATCCTAGTGTAGTATCTGAGATCATCGTGCCCCGATTATCTTTTCCGAGTGCGTATGTTCGGAGAGCTCACCGCAGTTGAGGAATCTGTCACATAGGTCCTTCTCGATTTAATGACTGAGAGAGTCATGTTAGAAAGAGGAATGTCCACCGGAGTCCAATCATCATCGACGAGAGGAGTGCAAGCCTCCCCGTCGACTGCTCGAGCAGGAAGATCTCGAGCGGGTGTGGAAAGGAGAACTAAGCATAAAGACAACATAGCTAACACGAAGTTAGTGCCATCCATCCTACCAACTTACATACCCCCTCTCAGCGGTGCGATTAACAGGGCAGTGTCCCTAGAGACTTTGAATACACCCTAGTCACTACATATCTACCGAAACGAGTACGCACATACTGCGCAGATCAAGACAAGGTTACAGCGTTGAAGTTATGTGACTTCAACCTGGGGGACTATAAGGTTTACAACATGCTCGCCCCGTATAAGTACTTGACAAGAACTAAGAGAAATAATTTGAAGATCCTCCCTTAGAAATGGACGATGAACCTCACGCAGTCTACTTTTCTCAATGTTATGAAAATACCACACTTCGGCAGACACCAGGAGGTGAATGCTTGTGTAAAATTGTTGCTAGCAATTTACCACGGAGGATACATGTGGTTAAACCGTCACATAATTGTTGATCTGGCGTCGATCAATAGGATCACCGGGCTTGGCATGCAGGGCCTTGATCCCCAGGATTACTACCCTAGAAAGATCGTGGACCGTGCTCTTTCACAGAAGATTAAAGAATCTTATGGCAATATCGAGAAGGGGGCACGAGGCTACAAGGTAGCCTCTATCAAGAGTGGCATAGTGCGCCTCGCGTGTCAACTAATTGCAAGAAAGTTGGCACGTAAGAATCGACCTACACAAGTATCATGCTTCGTAGTTGACCTTGCAGGAAAATCCATAGAGGAACTACAAATGAACTGGGTGAAGTACTTGGTAAATTAGCTAGAGATTGACTGTAGAGAAGCCCAGGATCAGGGGCATGAATTCCATTTTAGATGGCTTCTAATACTAATCGCTTTTGTTGCATGGGAGCTATCGGAAGGTGCAGCCTTCCTAGGCCTCAACCCCTTTGAGCCACTAGCCGCGAAGTTTAGTACATTGTGGTACTCGACCAACATGAACAAGAAATGGTAATGGAATGTCATTTTCCACACGTATTATAACCAATTGAAAGCATCCATAGGGGGTGAACCTCGCATAACCCTAAACACTTTACAAAGGTTCCGACCTCTGATAAAGTTCAACGTGGACCACCACTTTATATACCTAACTCCATGCGCTGATGAGCACCAGGAACAACTTCAGTCCTATTATAAGATGACAGAAGAAGACCTATACAAGAGGAAATCATAGAACAATGTCAAGCCATGCAACAAGAGAAGGATGCTCTCCAAGAAAAATTTGAAGAAGAGAGCGAAGATCCAAAAGGAGAAAGAGCAACTGCTCGCGAAGCAGATCGGGATGGAAGAAGAAGTTAACCGAGCATTCTGCTCCGTCACTGGATTAGAACAAAAGAGAGAAGAACCCTTCGAACATCAAGTGATGAAGCTCATTGAAGTTATTCAGTAGCTTCAGCAAAGGGTCGTGGAATTAGAGCTTCAAACTATACCAAGTAACCCGCAAGAAGTGCACGACCAGTGAGAATTGAATTCTCAGAGCGCAGTCGAGAGGATTAAAACACTTGTTGCAGAATGCAAACAGTTAAGTAGCAGAAGCGCGCAGATATATGAAAAACTATCCGAAGACCCAGAGTTGAAGAAATTGGAGTCCCAACTCCAGGAAGCAAAGCAGCACGCAAATAAAGTAGAAGCGCAACTCAAGCTCCTGTCACCCATCGAGAGGATGAAGGGATCCCAGGAACAACGCACCACCCAACAACTTGTTCTTACCACACAGAACAGAGTGATGGAAGTCACCCATAAACTCCAGCCGAGCCAGGAGGTGGCCTATCTACTGTTTGAAGAAATTGAAGGCCAAGGAACAGTACTAGAACAAGTAGTTGTTACAGTCGAGCAACAACTGGAAGGACCTATCAGCGAAGCGGTTATTCAGAAATTCACTGAGAAAGAAGCAGTAGAATAGAGACAATTTGAAGCAACTCAAGCCAAGCTCAAGACCTTTGAGGTAAAGTTACCCAAACCTGAGTGACTCAGGACGACTCACATGTGAGTGTTGGGGGCCTGTTGGCCCTTGACCAAGTCTTGAGGAACACTTGGTCATATTTGATCATTTTTGGGACTTTGATAGCATGTCAAAGATGGAGTGCAAGGCAAAGTGGAGATCGTGGAAGCTAGACCCCCTTTTTGGGTCCTTTTTGGGTTTTTTGGGATAATGTAATGGGACCAGGATGTTGGCCCACGGGTTTACCCATGTTTAGGCCCCTTTTTGTAATGTATAAGTAGAAGTCTAGGCTATGTAAGAAGGGACCTTTTTTAGGACACTTGAGAAGTGGCTTAGTGATAAGAGTTGATCTGTGTGATATACTTGCAGAGCTGAGTGCAAGTATTGTAAGTGCTGAGTGCATGGATTGTAAGAAGGTTTTATGCTTAGAGCTACTCGGGGAAGGAGGATCTAGTGAGATGTGTAGATCTCTTTTCCTACGCGGAGTAGGTTTTGTGGCTTTGTGCTTGTAACCGATTGGCCAGAAATAATAGAGAACAAGAGTTGGTGGACGTAGCCCTAGGGTGGGGGTGAACCACGTAAATCTGTGTGTCGTGCTTTGTGTTGTTACTTACATGTGTTTTCCCTCTCTTGTTAAGTGTTATGACATGTTTAGATAGATTTACTTATGCTTTGTGCTTATTAGATGTGTATAGATGATAGATTTGATGTGTATGAAGTTGCTAATTGCTTAGTCTACCAGATCCAGTCTGTTGTATACTGCTAAGTGTTGAATCATCTTAGATCTAAGTATATACTGCAATGCTCTGTGTTATCTGTAGAGTGAGATAAGGGTTAATACTAGGTGAAATATTGATTTTAAGTGCTTTGTTAAGTGTGTAATCAAATATCTATATCCCAGCTAAGGTTGCAAACACCTAAGTCCCACAACCACCCCTGCCTCTACCTCAGGTGAGACTTCATATGCTTTGTAGGTGTTGCCAAAAGGGCCGGTAGTTAGGGTTTTTTTGGTGTGTTGTTGTAGTGTTGAACCCTAGGTCTACCCCTGTGCCAACATGGACCATGAAAAATAAAATGAAATGGGGTCCCCAATTATGGGGACTTGGGACTAGTCTAAGTTTAAGTCTAAGTTGTATTCCTAGTCCTAGTTGGTCTAAGTGAAAGTCCTAATCCTAATATGTAGGCTCATGCCTATCAAATAGTACATAATTGAAATCATCATTTTCAATGTGGGCCACTTTTTAAAAATATTCCATGTGGTGCATATGGGAGATTTTTATATGAACAAAGTTTCCTAGAACAATCCACATCTATGGTGTCGCAGGAGGTGGGATTACCTACAAATGATTTGGGTGATTTTTTTCAAATAAGAGTTGTGTGTGGTTGTTCACAATGCAAAAGAATAAGAAACATCTCTTGTTGAGTAAGTGCTAAAGAATTATTTTCAAGATAAACTTCTAGATGTTGATGGAAGTATATCTCCTATAGTTATTCCTAACCCCATAAGTGAAGTTGGGCATACAAGGGAAAAAACTAAATTTAAGATGTTTCTTGACCCTATGAGAAATGTGTCTATCATGGCCAACCCAGGCATGTTTACTACTATCCCATCATGAAGTGATAAGTGTTTAGATACCCAAGAATCAATTGTTGGACCTATTATTAAAACTAGGCGATCTAAGGTGGTGGGTGCAATAGTGAAGAGTTTGTTAAAGATAAATACACAATAAAATATTTCGCTATATGATGTTAGGGAAGACCTTTTAGATATTTCCTTACCTCCAACTTTAGAATTTACTTAAAACACATCATTTAATCACACTCTCTTTCATGCATGGTTCAATGTTAAACCATTTCTTACAATTGGATAACTTTTCCTCTTTTGTGGTAACAACTATGTAATTTCCCCCTCTAAAATGCTCATGTACTTGAAACCGGCGCATATAAATGACATGTGAATGGGGCCAACGTTGAAATATTTTCAATTTGTTCTTGTATGGACTGAAATTTCATGACATGTTACAACAACACACATGCATTGATGGTATGGGAGGGTTTCTAGACTCAAACATGACTCAAACAAAGAATTTGTCAATCAAATATTCTTTGGTTATTCCATCAAAACCCAAAAATAAGGTGTGCTTGCTCATGTACTTGACCATGCTTATAAGTGACATGTGAATGCGGTCAACATTGAAATTTTATTACACCAAGATCTACATGGTCAAAGACCAGGTTTCCCTAGAACACATCTAGGGTCTTATCCACCAAGGTACAAGACCAAGGATCAACCCATGCATTAAGAAAGGGTTCCTCCGAAGAATGGATCTTGTAGCTACTATTAGAGAATATCTTAACATTGATTTAGGGATCTTGCAGCTGCTATTAGATTGCTATTAGAGAATGGACAATGATTGATATTTGTGATAGTTTTAAATAATTTCTTTGGGATATTAGAGAATATCTTAGGCATATACCTAAATATTAGGTATATTAGGTATATGCCTACAAAAGGCTTATATAAGTCACAAATATTAGCTCAAATGCAGATCCAAAGTGATATCTTGAAATAAGCCATCACTTGTATAACATTTATACCCTTATAATTCATAACCACTATCCTCTATAACTTAACCCCTATAACGCCTTACGTCCAACATGCATCAATGTTGATTCTTAACTCATATAACACACTCATAGGCTTGCAAACAACCCATACAATGGACTCATGTGTTGGTTGGAGCACTAGTCATTCAAGGCTCTTGAGCTCAACAATATTCAACAATATCTTGAGGCACCACTTGTTTTCCTTCCTCGACCATGGTCAAGATCCTATGATATATACTCAGTGCATAAAACCTCCTAATGGAGTCCATATATTCCAACTCTGATGCTAAAAAACCCTTAGTTGATAGGGCTTGTATTATGGTAATTTGCAGGTATTGTTCATGGTGATTGATCCTAAGAAGTGATGTTTAGGGAATAAGGTCCAAGTTGTTTCCTCCTGGCCTAACCATGGCATTTGAGATCAAGAAGGTCCAGTTAGGTCTTAAGACCCTTCTTTCCCCCTTAACCTACATGTTAATCCCTCAAGACCCATTTCTATTGTACAAAAACTACTCATGACACTTTTATATATTGCTTTGGATTCTAAAGAACACCAACTACAACCCTAAGAACCATTCCTAATGGGGGGTCTGGCACATTTTTATTTACAGCATATGTTTTGGTTTAATAATGGTACTTGTATCCCTCAAATATTCCAAAAATAACCTACAAGGGTCCTATGTGATGGCTCAAGGACTTGTCCAACACCATATCCTGAGAAGTTGTGTGGGTTGTAGTTGTTTTTCATAGAAGTTAAGCCTAAGAATGTTCACTTAGGGAACATGTACTACTCCCTTGTTTCCCTCCCTTGACCTTGGTTAGACCTTGAGACTCATTCTTGGTTCAAAACTAACTTATTCATGGTGCCCAAATTCCACTTTGAGGTGAATGATATGTTACATAGGTCATATGTGGTGGTTTGACTACTTGTCTATGGTTCTTGAGCTTGAGAAGCAAGGTTTAGGTTTGAAGACTCTTGTTTCCTTTCATCAACTATAGTCATGAACCTAAGACCCATCCATGATGATCAAGAAGACCTCATAATGTCACCCATATTCAACTAATTGGATGCCAAAGACTCCCTAGAGAGGACTCATATCATGGTTTTTAGGTGTTGTCGATGGTGGTTCATGAGCTCAAGAAGGTTTAGTTAGGGATTTAGGCCATTGTTTCCAACTTGCCATATTTATGCCTCTACACCCATTTTCAATGTACAAAACCTAATCATGATGCCTATATCCCTCTTAAAGGCCAATTAAGTTATGTTATGTCGGTTTGAGGACTTGTTCAAGGCTCTTGGGGACAACTTTCTCACCCATCCATGGTCTTGTGTGGTGACCTGAGGACCTTTTCATGATGCTTGAGCTATATATGGAATAGAAATTGCATTAATTTCATCTTAGAAATTAATATTATTGATCTAATGTGCCACAATCAAGGCCTTAAACCACAACATAGACCCTTTAAAGTGGACCTTTGGCATACAAGTGGGATATGGGTGTGATTAGGAATTTTTGCATAGTAAGGATGGGTCTCAGATCCTTGACCATAATTAAGGGAAGAAAACAAGGGACTTACACCATAAATGGATATCTAAGGCTTATTAGCCATGAACATGAACTCAAATCACAAAAAAGACACTTTAGAGGTAACTTTTTGCCTCTAAGAAGAATGTGGGTACTATTATAGGTTCTTATGCATAGGGGATGGGTGTCTTAAGGAACTTTATATGGTCAAGTGGGGGGAATAAATCATGCATATCAACCATATACCATATATATATATATATATATAATCAAAAAACAAAACCACCACATTAAACTTAAACAAATGTGAAACTAAAGATCAATTGTGCACGAATGTGGACCCGACCTTGTTGATTCGAAAATTCAAAAGACTCAAAGGAGGGAGGGGTTGGAGAGGAGCTCTATTCCAGTGATTATTTGGTGCTCTACCCACTGTAGTTGCTGAGCAAAACCCCGAGCGAAACCCTTGTCCGAGGAGCAAGGAGAAAAGAAAACCTCATCATTGAAACCCCCGTCACAGATTAAGGAGCAGAGGCATAGGTCCCTAGATATCCGTCCAAACCTGTGGAGATTGAGACTGAGACCGAGGGCCATCCGCGAGTTGTGCATGAGACTTTAGAGGGAAATGAGGGAATCGAGGGCTATCCGAGACTGAGACCGAGACTTGCATGTGATACTGTCAAGGAAAAGGAGGGAAATAATGGTATGCACGAGTTGCTCAAGTTTTTCCATAATGAATAAATTTTGTAGTGGTGAGAATGGAGAATCTTGTCCCTATTGCATCCCTCTATGATCTTAGTCACCATCAACATTTGACACACTCTTTCATGTGTTGTGCTCATATGTTCCATTATCATTTAAATCATGCTTGCTTGTGTTTAATTTACTTATATTGCACTCACTTGATGTGCCTATGGACTTAGTTGTTTCAAGCATGCTCCTGCATCACCCAAGAAATGTAATAGTAAATGGGTTGGGTTGTAGGATTTTTGTGCATACATAACACAATAATAGACAAACATAATGGAAAGAATAATAAAAGTAAGATATATTATTTTTAGACCATGAGAGAGTGGTCTAGCACCAAGTATCAAGGTGATCAAGCTTGTATTAATGTAGAGACCCAAGTTCAAAACCACTTGATTGGGCGCAGGTGAGGAAAATTGCAAGTCCTACGTGACTTTGATTGCATAGTTACACTAATAGCACAACAACTCAACCAAAAAGATTCTATAAGACACATTTCTCAAAGAAAAATATATATCAATGTAAATATGAGAAGTATTTAAAAAATAATGATAGTATAAAATACACTGTGGGAACACATTGGTCACTCCTATATAAACCAAAAGAAGATATATTATAAGATATAAAAGCTAATATCTAGAGAAGGGCATGTTACTAGGAATACTAGAGTGATATAGGGACTACTAAGGACCAAAAGTCAAAACCCCTTGGAGGGAAGCCTCAAAGGGGGGTACAAGGGAAGAGGCCTTAGAGCCCCCTGACCCATCACTCGAGAAGTAGGAGGAAACACTGCTCTACAGGTCATCCACTTCTATAAAAGTGTCACTCCTATCATCATAGGTTGAAGAGAAGAAGCTAGAAGAAGGATTAGTTTGTTGTGTGTCTCTCTGCCTCAAGGGGGGAGCTCGGTGCTACTGTCTGGATGTAAATAATTGCTTGCTAGAATGTTGAGCCTTGTCTCAGGATTCAAGTTGGCAAGTTCATACATATCTCATTGATGGAGGGGTAGAATTCCCCTCGATATCACCCAGATATGGACCCTACTGGAATGGGGCTATTGTCAACCTACCTAATGGTGCCCTCGTTTGATGGGATCATAAAACAAAATGATGTAATCATCCAAGAAGTGTTCAGTTGGGGTGGGGGCCTCAACATGGAAGGTTGGAGACCCAATGTCTCCCTCAAAAACAAGGCAAGGCATCATTCATCCAGGTATTGGAAAAAGGTGGAGAGGGGTTTCTAAGACTTTTTGAAAAGGTAGTAGAAGTGTACCCCAATCTTATAGTAGATGGTACATTGGAAAAAAAAGTGTTCCTTCGTCTCAATCTCCTACATATGGCATAATTGATACATATTGTCCTCCCATGGAATCTGGTGCTTGGACTCTACATATGTTAACTATGTGTAGAGGTTGAGGCTTTTTTAATGGGAGATTGTTTGTAATGATCCTTTATAGGCTGAACATCTTATTATGTAAAAAATATTAGTGAAGAAGTTAGTTGATAAAACATGTAGTGGTTCATACCTTATCATTATATCTCTTTATCATATGAGATTTATTATATCAATCATTTTACTCCTAATTTTACATGAGGCATACACTAGTGAATTTTTTTGTACAAAGGTGTATGAAAATGAGAGGTACAAATGGATGTCGTAAGAAGAGTGAAGACCCTTAAGTTATGAAGAATCCAAGTGTATTCATTTACATATTGACAGTCTTTTTACTTGAAAGATACCATTGTCTTTGTTTTTATATGATTGTTTCTCATGCACCATTGTTAATGTACCTATCTTGATTAGTGATTAGTGCAAGCATCTATTGTTTCATATAAGAGTTTTTCCTTTCCTTCAACTTGTATTGGCACTTATACTTGTTGCAAGAACACTTTTACTTTGTCATATAACTTATATCTTGCCTTGGCACTTGACCCATCTTTAGATGAGGCCTTAGCACCCTTGGGATACCATTCATTAATTCTAAAGCATTTATCTTGTTGAGTATCCTCCAACCATTCATTAATTCTAAAGCATATATCTTGTTGAGTATCCACTAAGCCTTTTTAGTATCATCAATAAAAGTGTCATCCACTAAGAATTTTTAGTATCATAGACCCTAAATATCCTCACTAAGGCTGCATTTCCTTCATCACCCTATCTACATCAATTCCCAAGCCCAACGTTGGGACTGTAATGCCCCTTTCTATCCTAACGAATTTCATACACCTCTAATGTTGGGACTTTAATGCCATTCTATAAAAGAGAAGACTCACACCCCAAAGCATACCAAGATAACAATAATGGGATGCCAAGTATGATATGAATCAGGTAAACAAGGACCCCGATAAGTTTGTTACATACAATAGAATAAAGTATATTCTCCAAGCAAAACATGGGTTCCCTAAATATTTGCTCGCTAATTTATCTTCTCATTTTTTCGAGTGTTCGTACCACAAACTTATATTTGCACGATAACTTATCTTCTTGTTTTAAAGAGTGTAGGTACCACCAAATAGGTATCTGTTGGATCTATCTTCCTTGAGTGATGATCAATAAATACTCGGAGAGGTTGAAAGTGAGACGTGTTGTACTAGGTCTACTGGTTCTAGATCAACTAGATCTGAAAAAGTAAGGAAAAGATTTTGTATACACATGCAATTTTGTATTGACAACGGAGGGTCATGTAATTATGATACTGAGAGCATAGGTGAAATTGAGTTTCCCTTGAGGTATAGACATCTAGTGCAATGATGGGCACATAAGGAGCTACCTGAAGTGGACACATATTTCTTCATTAGTGGGAGGATGTGTCGCATTGATCCTTCGTCCTTACATGGATTGGAGTTATTTTCCATGGATGGCATAAAGGTTGGCTATGGAACTATAACTGAATTGATGGAGTATGTCGAACCATTAAACAAATACAACCATTGGTTGATGTTGGTCTGATATACGTGAAGTATGCGGAGATATGGAGTTGCCGCAAAATATATACAACTAGTAGATAACAATCAAAATAAAGGGGAAACTATGTATATTGATGGAAGGCCAAAAGCTTCTAGAAAAATTGCGGGATTTATAAATAGTACACGACCAATGGCAACAAATAAGAAACTGAATTTCATATTTGAGGGACGCGAAGGAAATCATATATTTGTATGTGCAACAAAAACAATAGTTCCAGGTCAAGAGTTGTTGATCGATTACAACTTAAATCGAATAGATGGAGGGGGTGCGGCTATGGGGGTAAATATCTTACATACCATTCAACTCAACCTTTGATCAATCATTGTTATAATTTATCACTGCAATATTTCAATTTTTTACTGCATATATTTCATTTTTCATTATTTATTTTCTGATATTACTGCAATATTTCATTATTTTAATGTTACAATTACTTTCATAAATCTTGTTGATTAATTTATTATGTCAACATTTGTCCAGGGTGACCATGAGAAATCACACGCTACATTTGTCCAGGGTGATCGTGGAAATGCACCCGTTGTGCCTCAACAGGTAAATGTTAAATATAATAACAACTTCTGTCTACAACAACTAAATTTCTAAAATTTCATTATTTATTTTCTGATATTACTGCAATATTTCATTTTTTTAATGTTACAAGTGAATTTCATAACTTTTGTTGATTGATTTATTGTGTCAACATCTGTCCAGGGTGACCGTGGAAAATCACCCACTACATCTATCCAAGGTGACCGTGGAAATGCACCCGTTGTGCCTCAGCAGGTAAATGTTAAATATAGTAACAACTTATGACTACAACAACTAAATTTCTAAAATTTCATTATTTATTTTCTAATATTACTACAATACTTCATTTTTTTAATATTACAGGTGAATTTCATAACTATTGTTGATTGATTTATTGTGTCAACATCTGTCTAGGGTGACCATGGAAAATCACCTGCTACATCTGTCCAGGGTGACTTTGGAAAGCCACCTATTGTGCCTCAGTAGGTAAATGTTAAATATAGTAATAACTTATGACTACAATAACTAAATTTCTCAAATGTTAAAGTTCATCTCATTAATTTTATTCATTAATGTATTGTGGCATGGTCAACGTGGGAAGGCATCCACTGAGGATCTTGAGGACATAATATTTTATTCCAATCACCCAATAGAAACTGTCACGAAGGCATTGAAGAAGGAAAACATAGAATATCTAGGTTTGTTTCGCAAAAGACCGATGACATAGGAGAACAGGGCAAGAATTGCAGAGCTACAAAATCTAATAACTAATTTTGGGGTAAGTGGCATCTTCACATATTTTTATCAGCTGTGACAATTTCATATATGTTTTTTCTTATATGTGTGTGTGTGTGTGTGTGTGTGTGTGTGTGTGTGTATTCTATATGATCTGATAAAGTAAAGTTTTCCATTTGTAGGAATTTTTAAACTCCGTGCCCCAGGAACCTGTCGAGCCTGCAACTGCCTACGTAGCAGTGATGGTCCAATGCAACAAAAAAGTCGGCATAGAAAAGTATAAGTGAGGCTTTTTGACCCTCCTGAGGTTCCCCTTGAATCCATTGGTGAGTGCAATGATGTTGATCAGCATGACATGCCGAATCATGATGAGTCAGAGCTTGGGACTCCACATGACTCTGAAGATGAACGTACTGTAGATGGAGAGGAATTTATTCATGGAACAACACGAATTAAAATCACCGGATCACTATATCTCACCTTTCTGGTGGATGACGCATGTGTTCCGATCAAGATTCATAAGATTGCATGTATCTGTTAATTAATTGATTCATTTTTATCATGAAATTGAAATGGACATTTTTTGAGATTATTATAAATTAATGGATAACATGTTTCTACAGGAAACAATGTTTTCTACAGACACTTGAATGACAAAGCATTGGATTTGTTTGGCCCCACCATTCGCACACGGTGGAATGGCCAAGATAGCGAAAATAAAGATGAATTGATAGGCCACATGGTAAACTTGTTCGGCAATATGTTCAACAAGAAAGTGGTTACAAAGATAGCCGGCGAGAATTTAAAATATACCAGGGCTCAATATAGGGAGAAATTTCAATTAGACCTCAAGCATGAGCACCCTCCCATGGTTCCAGAGAAAGAGTGGAAGGCCCTGATAGAGGATGTGAAGGAGAACTTGTTTAAAAAACAAGGAAGACATCCACAACTTGGTCAAGCAAGGTACAACACATGTCATCTTCTTAGTGAAATATGCTCATTTATGTTTTTCTTTCTTGTTTTAAGTAACAATTCTGATATCTAATGTTTTTAAAAAATTCCATATATAGGCTACCTAACACCTCCAAAGCAACCAAGACTAGAATGGAAAAGCACGAACAGCATAAACTAGGTCAGGGTGGCTATGGAAAACTAAAATCCCGAATCATAAGATTGAATGATTAACTGTGGTGAATATTTATTTAACAGTAGCAAACAAATATATGTTTTTGTTATTGGTAATTTTAATGGTGTTATGCATTGCAGTTAAATATGTTTGACACTGCTTCCACTGAGGAGGATCTAAATCTTGGTTACAAGCATGGTTTTAAAAGTGTGATTGAATATAGGAGAATCTTGGGGCAGACTCCAATCTCCCCATCCATGCAGGTAAATAAAATGAATAAGGAAACCGCAGTAGCATGCTTGTAAAGTCTATTCATATTTTATTATATCACCCTTAACTAAGTATTTATGTTTGTTTTCAAGCAACATTGCAACTGAAACAATGAATCTAGCGGTATTCAACAGACATCACTTCATACTAGGGAGCACATGTCCAATGATAGTGGGGAGCAGAGTACCCATTCCGGTATGTATGCTTCAGAATTAGAAATATTTACTGTGATTGTACATATTTATTTCCTGACTTATACTTATATATTATCTTCTTTAAATGGGCGAGCATGTAGCTCGAGAGGGTGAACTATGAGAGGAACCAAGTGGACAAGAAATTAACGCACCAACTGTCACAGCTACACAGATAGGTAAAGATAAATATTGTAATGTTAATCAAAATAATGAAATAGTTATTTCAATTATATTTCAATATCTCGATATGATCATTTTTGTTGTTGCATTTCACGCCCCTACACAGATGCCTCTACGCCCTTCTCAGTGACGTACCAGAAGTATGGTACATGAGTGCATGGAAACAAAAACAATAGCAGGATAGGGCGCAAGAAATACAGTGTCAAAGGATGATTATGATACCCCAATCGTCAATTTTATGAATGCAAAAAAACATAAATCAAAGAAAAAATAGATGTATAAATTCATGACTTGTATTTGGATGTTTATCGATGTTGATAGTATGAAACATTGTTTATATGAATTACAACATTATGCTTCAATGTTTATATGTTCATGTGTTTTGATGACTATCCTAGTTTGAGAGCGATGTGAGGGGGGGGGGTGGTGGAGAGGGGCCATATGAGCTTCCACCTTCACGTGGTTGGCCCTGTTCAAAGAATAACCTATTCTCAAAACAAAGAGAAGCTCATTAAGGTATGCGACCATTTAAGTTTTTTTAGAGTCTTTTACATAACTAAATGCATGTTTATTTGCTTATATATTATTTACTCATATAAAAAAATTGTCTTTTATGATTCATGCAGGTCTTGGTGATGGAAATGCATCTTGTGGACAACTCTTTTCAAGTTTTATGGGCTAATGGATCTGGCGAAAGTACAATGATAAGGTAAGGGTTTTGACGTGTTTTTTAAAGTATAGAACGCAATGTAGAACTTATGGAGACATAGAAATGTAAAAATACAATTTTGATTATTGTTAAGATATTCATAATTTCTAGGACATTACTAGCATCAAATTAATGTATGAGACCCCTATGTGTGTGGTATGCATAGAGGGTTTATTCATTGTCCCACAAACAAGTGAGTCTCATACATCAATTTGGTGTCTCTCTAGGTTGTGATCTATCAGTATATTTTTGAGATATAAGTAATTTTATAAGTTGATGTGCAATAATATATAAACACACAAACATATTTTTATCAACTGTTGAAATATTGCACCTACAAATATACTTTGGCATGTTTCTAGGACCATTTATCTCCCCATGCATATTGAATTTTATGAGTAATTGAGTTGATGAGTCTATGTGATATACGTTGGCTTAATTTCTATTTTATGTGAATTTAAGCATGCTTGAGGTTTTGATATAATGATTGGTACATAGTTTGTCTTTGGAATAATACTTTCATAATTATGATAGTGAATTCAAATTGTAGAGGACACATTGTTGTCATGAGTTAAATTTCTTAATAAGGAGACTACATTTTCGAGAACTTATGGTTTCACCAAGGGTTCTTGTAGAGACCTTGACTAGTTCCCACTCAAGGGAATGAAAAGAACCCTATTTTCTATGATATTCTCATTTCTATAGTAGTTTACAAGTTCATGTAGTAGTTTCATGCAAGTTATTACAATAGTTTTATTTGCTTCATGTCATTTTATTTCAAGCCATTTTAATTCTGCAATTTTACCCCCCCCCCCAATATTTTCTACACCATGTAGCATTTCCTTTGAAACTATTGCTAGTTCCTTTGAAATACCCTCAACCTACACATACTAAGTCATCTCAACCATCTGGGTCTTGGTATCCACATACAAACTGACAACCAAATCATTCTGGGAACAAGTGAATCCGACAAATTGCTTGAAGATAATGGTGACCATTCTTCTTGTGAGTTAACTTTTGGGTCTACAACCCCTTCAAAATTTCCAATCAATTAGGACACAACATTCCAACTAGATCCAATTAAATATCCATAATTCAAAGGAAAATACTCTACTGGAGAAAAAATCTTCCTTGCGTACACATGATCCTCTTCTTCAATGGCCCAAACTAGTGATCTCCCTCTAAGTACAAAAGCATCGGATCCACCCTTATAAGAATTAAAACGTCCAAGCAACCATTCCCATGAGATACCATATGGTTGTATGACCATAGGAATCCCAACTCTACCTACATTATCTCTACCGCTTGTGCAACTCCATATGGTCGTAGGACCTTGTGCCCTGATGTGACATTCTCCCTATGTGGATCTCTCTCCTCGTGCCCTTGAGTGGGTCCAAAATTCAACTCATAGGTTATGTTTAAGGTTGATCCTTCCTCCCTAATAAGATAATGGCTCGTTGTGTGTTGGACGAAAGGGTAGGAACCTC
Source organism: Picea sitchensis (assembly GCA_010110895.2). Lineage (NCBI taxonomy): Eukaryota > Viridiplantae > Streptophyta > Pinopsida > Pinales > Pinaceae > Picea > Picea sitchensis. The sequence continues at coordinate 85,580 of SNQJ01S0001430.1, read as the reverse complement.
CATTTTGGGATGTCTTCTTCACTCTAGGTTGAGGCTCAAGTTTCTTGTTAGGTGTAGTTTGCGGGTTGTTGCACCTAGCTTGGGATTTATAGTGGAAGTTAGTTAGATTTGAACTTGGGTACAATATTGGATCATAAAAGAAGGATACAATATCCTATTAACATTCATTTATACCAATTTGGCATCTCGAAAATGTGTTAAGCACCTTTGATGATGGAGGGTAACCAACTTCCTTCTTCATTTTCCCTTTGAACTTCAATCTGACCATCACACTAATTAGACATTGATGGAGATTTTAACAATGTGAATTGCTTTGCATCATCTGGTGATATTGAATGGATTGATTATTTTTTCTTATTTTAATTATCTAATGCATGCCTCCTCTTCATCCCCTCGAGGGAGCTGTTGGGTAAGGAAACTATCGACAAAGGGTTTGATTCATGAGTTATTGTATCCATGTCTACACCACCACCCCATGTGGATTGGTCAAATTTCTTTACAATACCACATGCTTGGGTACCTCTAGAATCATTTTTTTTTAATGGAACCCAAAAGACATTCTTTGAGTTTTTCTTTTTCGAGTCTTTAGAACAATAAGATTTGTTATTCTTCTGCCTATTAGATTGAAAATTCTTCTGCCCATGCTAAAAAATGACTCTACAACAAAAACCAATACGTTCATAGTCTAGTCAATGTGTTCCATGATTTCTTTGGTTTTTTCTCTATCTTCTTCTTCCTCTGTTGCATAAAGTTCTTCAAAGTGTTTCCTAGCTGCTTCTTTCACTTCTATGAAATATTATATCTTCTACCTTCTTTCTAAGTACATTATTTTAATTATATTCCTATGCTCATGTGCTTTAGTGTTCTTGTGAAAAAAAAAAGTGTTTCTATCTCCCACTTTCAACCAAAGGCTCCATGATCTTAATCACCATTCCTCTTCCTCCTTTCTAAAGACCACATGCAACTTTTGGCTCGTGTCTCTTTCTTCCCATAACATGTATTCAATTACCTCCTCCTCTTCCATTTTCTTTTGTATTCCTTACAGTTGTTTTTGACATTCTTTCCTTTCTTTCTCTAGAGGAATATATAATATTTTAACCCAATATTTCAGAATATGTTTGACTACCTTTAGTTTAGATTCCTAGATATAGTTCGGAGACCCTGTAATTGGTTTCTCCCAAGTATCCTCTACAAGAGCCAGAACTTCCTTCTTTTGAAGCCAGAGAGGGTTAAATCTAAAAGGAATGGGCCCAAAATTTTCTAAGGGTTCAAAGGTTAGACCAATAGGCTTATGATCGAAGACAACAAAAGGTATAATTTTAGAAGAGATAATATAATTAGAGATTAAAAATCACTGTGAATGAGAAACCTATCCAAACGAGCCGCAATGAAACTAGGATTCACTCTTTTGTTACTCCAAGTATACTTTCCTTTGGCTGGTTTTACATCTGAAAGATCCCAATTAGAAATTAAGTCCTCCATTCTTTCTCTCATGGGGTCATGAACTATATTACCTCCCTTTTTCTCTGAGTTGAAATCCTCAACCACGATTCTCATAATTTTGCATATAGGAAAAAAAATACATGTATCGCATAAGGGACCTTTTGACAATCTAGATATTTGAATCTTTCGAACAGAGATTGACCAAGGCAATGATAATTATGTATGAAAACTAAGCTATGATTTTCTAGGCATTAAATTTAATATCTATGATGAACCACATACGTACTTATTTGGTGCAAGATTACTTAAACATCAAATACTTTACCCATTATGTGATGTAAACATGATCACAACTCCTCTTGAAGCAATTTCTGAAATTACAGAATCCCTAAGCGGTTCAAGTGGGTTATGACATGAAGGTGCATTTCTTGCAGGTAGTCAAAGAGGTGGATCTGCAGGGGTAGCTAGTGATGACTAGATAATGATCAAAGGTGGATATGTTGGGGTAGCTAGTCATGACTAGATAATGGAATATGGATCCCAAGGATTACTTGCTTATTTTTACCTTTTTATGGAAGACGGGAAATTCTAATCATAGAATAAATCAAATATTTTATTGAATGGTTGCAATAACTCAATTTGTTTATGTCATTCATTCTCTCATCATTGTAGCCAAACAAATCCAAAAGTTTGATTATGTTAATGAGGATAAAATTGTGTCACTCTATCTCCTCCCAAGGACATCAGGAAAGAGTGCAATCATATTTATGGAGACAATTAATCACATCAGCCCCCTCTTTTGTTGTTAGGAAGCATGCCACTAGATTTTTATTAGCACTAAACAAAAGCAACTGAAGGTGCCAAATCCAGGTTACTTGATTGTCTCTTTTTTTTCCAATTAACATATATGACATCTACTACAAGAGTACCTTCAAATTTGATCAAAATGAGCAACACGAAAAGGACAAATCGATATCATCCTCCTGAAGTTCTGGCAACTCTAGATAAGCTAGCTATCATTTAAGAGAAAATGACTATTGCATGGTTAAAGGTGTGGAATTCCTTTCTTGCATAGTTTACAATTCAATATGCATATTGATGTCTATTGTGAAAATTGCATGTGTCCACTTTTTCAAATGTACTCCCTGTCACAAAAGCAAACAGCTACAACTTGGTTCAGTTGATGTGTGTGATAAAGCATTATCATTATAGATCATTTGAATATCATTCCACAAACTTTTTCTCTCCCAATAGTAGAACGGGCCCAGGTCACATATCGTCCTTTACTCTGTTTCCATAAATGATGTCTATTAGGCACTTCATAATCCTTTAGAAAATGTGGCGGATAGAAAATTTATTCTTGGTAAGATAATTGACATGGAATCCCATTACAGAACTGTGTGAAAATTTTTAATGAGACAAAGATTTCATTTAATTAGAGAAGGTTTTGTTACCAAATATGATAAACATGGAGCCTTCAGTTATCAGCTATGGGTGTCTTATGCATCTCTATACCAAAGGTGATAGGATTCTAAAGCAATGGAGATGAGTAAGGGAATGGAGTCTTATGGTATAAAACACAACACAAAGATGTATTCAATGTCGATTAATGGATATATGCAATCAAATGACCGTGCAAATGACTTTGCCATTTTATTTTAAAAGAGATGATGACAGAAGGTTTCAAGCCTGATTTTGTATCTTATAACATTATTTCAAATGCATTTTTTAAAATTGGTAACATAGACCATGCCATTAGAACTCTTGATCAAGACTATCACCATGAACTTTACCACCATAATTTATGGATTTGCAAAATTTGGAGATATGAGTAGAACTTTAGAAATGGTGGATCCAATGAGCAGATGTGGCTACATATTGACTAAAGAAACAGTGATCTAATCCCCTTCACAAGTTTGTAAAACATAGAAAAAAAATTGACAAGTGGCTTCATGTCAAAGGGTTTAAGGATTAGTTTTTAAAGTTCATGGAAGAATACAAAAAGCATCAAAATCTACTCAACCTTTGGGAGAGATAGGACAAATAGTAAACAATTACTAAAACTGGAATGGTTGGAAGTTAAATAGAATCAATTTTATTATTTTGGGGGAATATTAGGACACCAATTTCCTGAGGTGTCGAGATGCCCCAAATCATCTTATCTCCCATTCTAATTTTAGAAAGTATTTACACAAAAAGAGGCTAGAAATCAGTAATCAAGAAAAGGATAAAAGGTAGCGATCAAGACTTAGAAAATGTTGGAATTTTTATAGCCTAGATATTGAGTTTATTTGTATCCCAAGGGGTCATTCTATTATTGAAGATCTGGGTTTCTACCAAAAGATTCACCACACATGGTTGCAAAACCAATTTTGCTTTGTTTTATTGTTTCTTTATTGTTTCTCTCATCTATTTTTATTGTTTCTTTCTTATTTATTCCATTTCTTTTTTTCGTGGAATTTATACATCCTATCTATAGTGTTTTTGTGTTCACAGTTAATGAATAAGTTATGATACAGCTTCCTTGTGGCTATTGTTATTGTAAGGATTCTCTGAACATTTATAAATAGGTTATGATATTTAGTATCATTTTGTATCTTGTCACAAATGTTTCTACAATATCTATAGTACGATTAAAGAATTCTAAGTATAGACATATATGGTTTTTGATATTTATTATCAATCTGCTTTATGCAAAGAATACCTTTCATGCTTGAATATATCTCTGCCTCACCTACAATTTTCATGAATGAGATTCAAATTATTGGATTCATTAGCCAAATTCCTAGCATGTATTTTGTCATATAATTAATGCCCAAATACCTCCATACATCTTCTATGTTTGCGATACTTGTGTTAATTTTAAATAGTAGTGACTTCCATTCTCATTACCATTTGAATTTATCTATCCTTATTTAATATTCCTCTGCATCTTTCATTTTATCATTTTATCATTTTATCATTTTATGTTTCAACAATTTATAAACAAGTTATAATATTTACTATCATTTTGTATATTGTCATGAATGACACTCTCTGGACATTTGTAAACAAGCTAGGATATTTGTTATCATTTTGTATTTTGTCATGAGAGTTTCTGCAATATCTGTAATATGATTAAAGAATTCTAAGTATAGCCATATGTGGTTTCTGATATTTATTATCAATCTACTTTGTGCAAAGAATACCTTTCATGATTGAATATATATCGGATATCCACCTCACCTACATGTTTTCTGAATGAGTTTTGTTATCCCCAACTCCTAGGGATAACTAAGGAGATGATGTCTCGAGGCCCTCAGGTTGCAGACATGGAGTACCAAGAGACAACTTGACCAGTAGTGCCCACTTGCACAGACAGAGATCTGCTTCACCACCATAGTTCCAAGTTCATCATGAGGGTATCCACCACATCAGTTAGCTTCCAGAAGACATTGGGTCTTGCTCCATGAGGTACAATTCATGTATTATGGTGAGTGTCATTTCAATATTTGAGGAATTTGAGTTTGTTGTATCTTAATTTGTTTTTTTGTTATGTAGTGTTTGCTTGGAAATTATGCTTTTTCCCTTGTTTCACTTTGGTGGTTGACATTGTGCCCTAGTAAGTGGGTCACCCTTAGGGATAGGTGTGCTACTAGGAGGTCCTCTTGATGAGTCATCATGCCATTACCGTCCATAATTTTCACTTTCCATACTTCATCTTCTCATCTCCTTACCTTTTGGGATTGTTGGGTGTACTGACCAAAGAAGGGATTGTTCCTTATTTCATGGGAAGAAAGGGATGAAGGCCCAGAGGAAAGGTATCTAGAAAAAGATAAAATCCTATTATGAACCTTCCAAGTGCTCTCCCAAAGAGGTCTTGAGAGCAATGAAACACTTTTCCTAGAAAATCAAATTCCTTCAAAAGCAAACACATAATTATGAATGTCCCACTTGTTGTGGGGTTTACACAAGGTGTGTTACAAGATAGACTATACCCCCATGGCACCATGTGTACTTCTCCCTTCAAGTGAAACTTTGGTAATACCCCCCAAGCTAATCAATTCATCATAGGGATTACCAAGTGTTTGGACCTTAATAAATAAATGACAATAAATGGTCTTGGAAAAAGGTTGCATTGAAAACGAAGGTGCAACACACCCTCTACAAAGGCACCCATAAATGAGACACTACAACCCCTTGTATTTCATGAACCCCATTCCCAAAAGTATTTCCCTTATCCATGTCACTCCATCCACATGACCTAGAGAGAGGTCCACTTGGGAAATACTCCTAAACGTGAGGTACGATTCACCAAATAGGTCGCTTTGTCAACCCTCCCATACCTAAACTTGGACAATTTCATAGGATCTTTGAGATCTTGTTTATTTTGATGAGATAGTTTTTTATATACCTACTTAGATGGATCTTTTATTGATTTGGTTTACTCAACATGATGCATTTGAATTAATATCCTTGGAGGGCATATTCATTGTCTTTGCAGGACCTTGTTTGGTGGACATATTTGGAAGAACACGCCTAGCTTGGGCTTCCTTGGGGTTTGAAGCCCACAGGTTGGATACCAAGGCCCACACACCAGATGATGATGACATGCCTTTGGAGGCATAAGAGACACCTTGGAGGATCTCACCTATCCCCTACAATCCAAACAACTTGCCTTTTGAGGCCAAAACGTCACCTTTGAGGGCTTGATGTCACCCTAGGGCTAGGGTTTGGTGGTGATTGAATACACTTGGCACGTTTTGAAGGAGGGATATCTTGGATCATGGAGGAGAGGCTTGTATTGAAGACACTTGGCCTTTGGATGCCTAGCGCACTCATATCCAACACAACGAATTGACCTAAAGTTCCAAAACGTTTCCCCAAGAGGTTGACGTCGTGTTTCTAGGGCTTATCTTATGTGCAAATTACGATTTAAAAAATGTTATTTTGGAAAAGGGGCAAGAAAACATAGCTTTATAAATGGCCCTGCATTATACATGAACCAGTTAGAGCCATCGTCTATAACATGTGCAAAATTCAACTCAATGATAAATCCTAGGAAAGAAAACCCTTTAGAATATATGGATACTAATCAATGGCATCAAAAAAGAAGCCCAAGAAGTATATATCCACTTACAAAGATTGTTCGGTGATGTACATAACCCATTAAGGCTAGATATTAGTGAGTTCTTTAGATTATAGTCTTCTCCTTTCTTGGCCCATATAGGACGGTGTTTCAAAATCATAACTGAGGTTTCCTTACCCACACAAAAGGATGTGATAGGAGATTGTTTAGAAAGCAAGGGAAAACTATCAATTTTTTTTTAAACCTACAGAAGGCGTGGAAATAGCGACGTAAGTTCGTCGCAAGTATGGCATTTGCGTCACAATCCATTGGTGGGTTTTTTTACACTGTCATGCTTTTTAGTCTATATTGCCACACTTTTTTGTCGCTACTTGCCACGCTTTTTCATCGCAAGTATGGCATCTGCGTCACAAGCCATTGGTGGGTTTTTTACTCTGCCATGCTTTTTAGTCTCTATTGCCACGCTTTTTCATCACTATTTCCACGCTTTTTCGTCGCAAGCATGTATACTTCTCTTCTTCTTGCCACGAAATTTTGTCCCTATAGCGACGAACGTTCGTGGCAAGAAGTTAAATATTTTCTTTGGGATTCCATCTTTCTGATGTATGTTCATCAGTCTACGGATGATAGTTTGTCGTAATTACGATGATGTGAACAAAAAATTAACATAAAATATATAGGATGATGAAACGTGGTGGCCTGATTTTGTCGTTGTTTCCACGAATACCTAGTGCATGGATATAGCGACGAAAAAATTTCCACGAAAAATATTGTTTGCCTTTGTGGAAAGTGTGACGGATATGTGTGGCAATAGCAATGAAAACCATGGCAAATTTGGTCATATGTAGTAGTGTGCAATATTTTCTGCCTTGTGTGTAGTATTTACTGAATAAAATGAGTTGTCTTAGTCAATTTATCCACCACCTCCATGATGGAATCATGTTGCCTCACTGTTCTGGGTAGATTTGTAATAAAATCAACTGTGACAAATTCCCACTTCCATTCTGGAATGGGCAATGGTTGTAGAAAAAATCTTGGATGTCTATGATTTGTCTTCACTTTTTGGCATTCTAGACATTTGGTTATGTAATTAGCCACTTCCTTTTTCTTTCCCAGCCAAAAGTATTGGCTTCTCACAACTATAATTGTTTTATTGTATCCTCGGTGTTATCACATGGAATTGATTGGGTCAAATAAGCCTTAGGTTTTGATTTTTTATTTTTATATTTAGTGTTGTTTAGTTTTTAATTTTGTCTTTTTCCTTATAGTCTTTAAGGTTTTAGAAAAAATAAAGTTAGTGATGATGTTGGCCCAAACCCTTGGTTATATCTTCATCTTTATGACAAGATTAGACAATCCATCATCCTTATGCGTCCACGACCACCCTAACATGTCACCACTTCCAAGATGTACTAAACCCCTCCACTTTGTCCCTCTACATGTTAGAACGTAAAATCAGGTTCTTTTTGTACGTTTCCATCTCATCAAACATTTCACAGTGCATCTCAGTACACTTTTCTCTCATCGCCATAATTGCACTTATGATGCTTTGCCAGTCGATCTCCTTGTTTTCAGCACTTATGTTTTTAAGGAAATAACCTGGGATTTCATCATTTAAATCTTTACTAAAACACTTATGACCCAATTTGGCATTTGAGAGAAATAATTAAAACACCAGTGTGTTGTGAAATATGTTGCAAACACTTTGTTCTAGGACTGCTGAAACTTTCATCTTTTGCAACGTTTAAAATTCAGCCTTAAAACGATTATATATCAAGATAATCGAGTTTTGCAACATGTATTGAATCCTAACATAATTTTTGAGGTGTTGAAGCTTTGAAAAAATAAATCAAGCTTCTACAGAAAAGTTCGCAGTGTCGGCGCTGCGAACTAGTAATTTTAACCAGTTGACTCCCAGGACGATTTCTGGGTGAAACAGGATGAATTTTCAAAATTCAAAGGAGTTTATTGTCAAGAACAGACCCAAGAACATTAAAATTGTTCATTTTTCACACAGGTGTCACGGATTTGGAGATTCGAAGGAATATTTGAGCCCTATTTTTCAGTTTTCATGATTTCTTGTTTGAGACATGTTTTTGTGACACGTATTCCGGCCAGCTGGAGATTAATTTCAGAAATCGAGAGAGGTTTTTCTTTAGAATGATCTTACCTACAAAAATTGTTCTCATATTTTACACATCTATTACAGTTTGAGAATTACAAATGGCGTTTTGAAGCTTATTTTTCAAAATTTCGCCTCCTGAAAAAACAGGAAATCGGTTAAAATGTGTCATTTTTTGTTTGTAGTTGTTTCTATTTTGGGAAAGGGGTTGGAGTTCGAAATGGTGAGATGGAAAGGAATTATAGTGCTATATATTTCATGGTACAAGAGTATAGAAGGGTTGGACCCTTGGAGAAGAAGACTTTATTGCTGTAATTTTTGTTTTGAAGCTTCATCTTAATATCAAAAGTGCAAAAGTACAGGTTCTTCATAGCAAAGATTCATGAAATAGTGTATTATGCAGTGTATTTAATTGCTTTGTTTTTAACTCATTACATTTAATATTCATATCTTATTTCCTTCTTAGTTTGTGACTATTATGTGTTTTGGAATTCATCAATCTGTTAGATGCTCCATTTCATGTATAGTTAAAAATTATTTCTTTGCACATAATTGAAAGTTCAGAATTCATCCTTTGTTAGATGCTTTGTCCTCACAATCCTTTTCTTGTCAAAACTTCAACTGATTTATACAAGAATTCACTCTTTGATAAGTGCTCTTTGTATAATGAACATGTTTTCTTTGCATTCTACTACCACATCTTGATCAATACTTTCATTGCATAAGCATTATTTACCTTGACTTTGTTCCATGACTTTCCAATCACCAACCACAGATATTATTTGTATGAACAAGATAGACTCTATGCCCAATGTTTCCTTTTCATGATCCAACCAATGAACCAAAAACCAAAAACCTATTAAATATACAGATCTAACATCTATCTGAGCATCATTGATTGATTTTGAGATAAGTTAAGTTTGAGAGAGCCCTCTCTGGATGAAGGGTCAGAATTCAGCCTAAATCTTGGTTGAGGTTACCTCGGGGTTTCCTTGATACAACCCAAGGAAAATATTGAGTGCTAACACTCGTTGCCTGACATATGGCACATTATGCATTTCCTTCATAACTACATTTTTTATCTTATTGGAATTCGACACATACACCTTACCTTTGTACATGAAAATTACATCTTCTTTCAGCGCATAAGAATTAAATTTCTACTGAAAATTACCTTGTTGTAATGTTTCTTTTATTTTTAAATAATGTTGATCTGAATTTGCTACTACAATAATTTGATCTTTTAGATATGTCATGTACATGCTAATGGCTACAATATGCACTTCATGAGATCTCATGTTGAGTGCATCATCCACTTGATTTTCCTTTCCCTTTATATGCTTAATTTCGAAGTCATATTCACTCAAAAATTCCAATCATCTAGTTTTCCTACCATTTAGTGTTGGTTGTCCTAACAAATGTTTCAGACCACATTGTTTTGTCTTTAGCTCAAATTTCTTACCCATAAGGCAATGCCACCACATTTTTAATGCATGTACAATTGTTGTTAATTCTAGATCATGGGTAGCATAATTTCTTTCATGATCTTTTAGTTTTCTCGATTCATAGCATACCACATCATCCTTTTGACTAAGAAATTCACCAATCCATTCCTTTCATGCATCGATGCACACAACAAAATCTTCATTTTGATCTACAATCTTTAATATTAGCACACTTGTCAATATTTCCTTCAACTGCTAAAAACTCTCTTCACACTTGGCTATCCATTCAAACTTCACTCCCTCTTTTGCAAAGAAGTGATTGGACTTTCAATCTTTGAGAACCCTTTTATGAATATTCGGTAATAACCAACAAGAACCATGAATGAGCTTACCTCTATCACATTCTTTAGTGTTGGCCATCCTCTAATGGCCTCTATCTTCTTAGGATCAACTTCTATCCCTTCTGCTGAAATTATATGCCCCAAGTAGTGAATCTTCTTTTGATAAAAGATGCACTTACTTAGCTTAGCATACAATTTATGCTGTCTTAAAAATTGTAACACCATTCTTAAATGTTTCTCATGTTCCTATTTTGACTTAGAGTAGACAATAATGTCATCTAGGAACACAATCACAAACTTGTCCATAAAATCCATGAACACTTCATTAATCAAACACATAAAGACTATTGGAGCATTTGATAGTCTAAATGACACTACTGTGAATTCATAATTCCCATACCTTGTCCCGAATGTGGTCTTTCTGATGTCTTATTACTTTATCCTTACTTGGTGATAACCTAATCTCAAGTCAATATTTGAAAATATTCTTGCACCTTTCAGCTAATCAAACAAATCATCAATTTTTGGTAAAGGATACTTGTTCTTGATGGTGACCTTATCCAGTTGTCTGAAATCAATGCACACCCTTAAGGTTCCATATTTCTTCTTCACAAAAATAATTGGGGCTCCCCAAGGTGACACACTTGGGCGTATATACTCCTTCTTTAAGAACTCTTCAAGTTGCATCTGCAACTCTTTCAATTCTGGCGTGCCCATTCTGTAAGGTGCCTTGGAGATTGGAGCAACTCCTGGCACCAAATCGATAGAGAAAGCAATGTCTCTTTTTGGTGGAAATACCAGAATTTCCCGAAATATATCTTCAAAATCTATTAAGATATGATGGTCTTCAATTCTTGCCACTTTATATTTGGCTACCTCTTCCATGTGGTTTGCAAAGATCTGACATCCCTTCCTGAAACTCTTCTTCAACTACATAGTTGAAATCTCTCTAACAACTACAACTCTTGAAATGTCTTGAATATTTCCTTGTTTCCCATCTTCATCGAGACATGTGATTATATTGTTGTAATAGTCTAGGATATCATGGTGTTTTTCCAACCAATTCATGCTAATTAGACAATCATATGAACCCAATGGTATGATGTTTACATCCACCTTTGTGTTGAGTCCATTCATATCTATTTGACAATCTTTAACCAACTCATTGATTTTTCTCTTAGCCCCGATGGCTAAGTGAACTAACCAATATTTCTTATGCTTACTCATTTGCAAGTGACATCCTTCAATAATGTTATCATTAATGTAACTATGGCTAGTTCTAGAATCAATTAAAATTGTTGTGGGTTGGTTGTCAATATTACCTTCCACTTCGATCATGGGGGATTGATATTCAACTTGCTTGTCGTCCAAGGTGTTAGTCCCTAAAGTTGCACTCGACTGCTAAGGGTAAGCTAGGCCATCATCGATTTATTGCATTGGTTCTTATGGATAAAAGTGTATGGTTTTTTGGAAAGGTTGGAGGTGTCAGTAGTAAATGAAGAAAGAGAATATCAATGTCTGATTGTAAACAAGGGTTGATCCCACTTACTTAGTCAATGGTAGTCAATTTAATAAAACAGATAAAACCATAAGATGAACGAAATATGCAAATGTCCAATCTGTTCACTCACATAGGAAGATTTCTGATCCTAAATGTCATTCAGAAACAGAGAACAAAGTACTTCAAAACAAGTCTAGAAATGTGAAAGAAAACAGTGAAATCTTCACTGCCTTATCAACATAACAAGATAATTTCAGTGCATTGCAGAGATAACATGTTTTACAAGTAAGAAAAAGAAGAAAAAGATTAGAGGAGAAAATCTGTTCATCAAAAGGGTTGTAGCATTGAGTGCCAAATGAAATAGTCCATGTTGTACAATCATAAAGAGAATCCCAGTCCAGCATCCTTGGTGTCTCGTTTACCCTCTCGGGCCTCCCCTTCCTCCTTTGTAAATATTGGATTTATAGTGTTTAAAATCTAGTTATCAGATCCTCAAAAAATGGATTTGACATGCTACTTGTCAAAATAAATCTAACTTGATTACAAAAGATAGATTGGGATCCTATTTCCAAGGAATAGGTATCCCATCCTTAATTTAGGTTTTTGATAGCTTTAGCAATTGTTGGATGATGACAATGTTCTTCTAGAACTCCCAATGACATCTGGGCTTTGAGTCATTCAACCCTCACCCTAAAGGAGTCCTCCTTTGACTTTTCCTCCAATCTATAAAAGACAGTCATGTTTCGTATGTTGGAGTTTGGATGCACCTGGTGGGAACTTCTTTAACATCTGGAACTCATACCTCATTTCCCTCAACAAGACAAAGTTCTAATAGGTCTTGCCTTCCTCTTTGTTAGGGATATATCTTGTTTGTAGCACTGTTAGTGCAAATAGTTCGACATCTGCTACAAAAAAGGTAAAGTGTTATTTGAACAAACTTCTTGAAGATGTGGTTTAACCTTGATTTATAGCTTGAGATATTCGACCTTTGAGCTTATGATATTTCCTTCAAATACCATGACACTACTCAACATCATCTAATTTGTAATGAGGGTCTGCTACCCATGTCTTGATGTCCATGTTCTTCATCTTCCAGGCAAGAAAACATAGTATAGGCTAAATGTAGAACCGAGTTGTTGTAGGATGCTTTAAGTGTAGCCTTGTGTTCACCAGTGAGCATTTGGATCTCTTCACATTCCCTACTTACAAGACTTTCTTGAAGAACAAGCAACTTTTGCTCTTTCCCAATATTTCCACTCATGAACTTGCATGACAACTAAAATATTTCATAAGCTATCCCATCATTTCTCACAAATCTCTCACTGATAACTTCAACAAAGTTTGCTTGTATGACCACTTTTGATTTCCAGTCTACCTGTGCAACTAATAGCAGACCAAATGAATATGATTTGGGTCCATCATAATGCATCATGCATCTTTCTGGAGTCATGGCAGACAAAACCCCACAATCTGTGAAGATACAAATCTATCCCTGAGATAATGATGCCAGGGGGCAGTATCTTTGTTCCACTAGGGTTTGCTCATCATGTTTCCATTTTTTTCAAAATTGCTAAAACCCTGACAACCCCTTGACATTGAAGATATCATGGCATCAAAGTCAAATCACGTTGTGCATCTGGAGACAGGTAAGAAAACTTCATATTTTCTCAATAAATGTTATCGCTATTGGATTCTGGATGCTTTGCTTCATCAAATCCTTATGACAAACCATGATTCTTTCCCCCTCTTACGATTTTCAAGTTGTATCTTCAAGTATGAAACAATCATATGACAGGCTTCTTCATGCTCTCATTGTTGAGAAGATGATACAGGAAATGCAAAAGTCTGCTCGCGATTCTGCTTGGCAATTTTGCTTGTTCATCTATTGGTCGTCTCATACAATGTGCTATGCAGTGAGGAATTACCGCGGGGGTTTTCCATGATGTCATACCCATTTTAACATTCGTAGAACCTGGAACCGACTACGATTTGGATTTTGAGCTCGAGCACTGGGTGATGGAAACCCTTTGTACTGTGTTCCCATGTTGTCAATAACCACAATGCCCAAATATTCACTCTATATTCTCCATGAAATTGGGTGTTCAATTGGGCGTTACGTGTGTTTGATCTCCCATGATGACTCGACTGGGATTGCACGTTGTTGTTGATGGTATTGTGGACAGGTTTCAACCAATCTTTTACCTTCATGATGAATGCCAATTATCGGAGCATATGGCAATGACTTCTGTTGGCAAAAACTAATTCTTCGAGAACAGATGGCAATGATCTTTGTTGATAAGACAAATTGTCTTCAGCCAGGATAACTGTTCCTTGTGGTGACTTGGTGTGGTTCCAGTCTTTGGCTTGACTTGTGCGTTTGACATCTGGATGCTTTGAAACAAAACCCCAATATGCTAATTCTTTGGAATGACCCAGATACTCGGCGTTGTTCTAACACCTGGTATTGAATGTTTTGCACTCCTAATCGACATCTTAATCTTAGTTTTTATTATACCCAATATTTGACATTCGATCGTCTTATGGAGATCCTGGTGGTGCTCTCAAACTTGACACTTTGGTGCTAGCTATAGGCTCTTGATGCTTGACTCTTGTTGACCGGTGTTCGGTGGTGTTGTGGCTAACTCATGTTGTGTTTGATGACAGGTGCTAGAGATTGGCCTCGATGCCCGATGGGCTTAATTGGAGATTGGCCCTTAGCCAATAATATTTTTCCCAAACGAATTATGAAGACTGTAGCAGAAACCCAAGAACAACAAACTGACCAGAGAAGTTAAAATAGCTTAATAAGACCAAATTTTCCCAAAACTGCATTTTTAACTCATAAACACTTTAGCTAATGGTGTTTTAACATTGATTTGTTAAGTGCCAACATGAACATTTCCACAATATATCAAAACATGATTCATCTAGATATGGCCCAAAGAATTTAAGGATTTTTGGGGAAGTAAGATGATGTTTTATGGTGGCGCTGCAAGAATGTCACTATTCCAGTAGCGTGCCTGTCATAACCAAAATTCCAAAATTTAACACTGTAAACTAAGTACTAACATTGGCTCCTTCTGGGGGATGATGCTCTCCCTGTGAGGCATCAAGAACAAGTAGCCCACCATGCCTTTTTCTCCGTGCATCCGTGCAATGCAGCTTGCAAAATTTTGTCTCTGCAAACGTTTACATTCTTCTGTGTTGTGCTTAGTCCATTGGGTTATGGAATCCTTCAATAGCATTTCAAATCAAGCCCAAACTCCTGCAACTTATTCATACTCCAACAAAAATGTTGAAACCAAACTTTCTGCTACAAACTATCAGACTGACAAGAATATTCATGCTCGATAGTGAGCTTATTTCTCTTATCTATTCCTACTTTTATCCAGTGAAAATTGGCTAATCATGTAAATCATTCTTCCAATGAAGCCATGATAACATCAAGATGATTGAAAAAACTTGTTGAATGAAAATAAAAAAATGCAAGAGCCCATAGAATAAATGAATGCAGTTCGAAAGGACAGCAGAACCAACCTTCCTTTGACAAAAACAATCTGATACTTGAATTGCTTAAAGATTCCATGTAATCCGCAAACGGATCAATGAAGCTATGAAGAAAAACCTCTTGTTGTTGTTTTGGTTGAAGATAAAAAAGTCTCTGCATATCTTCCTGCTGATCATGGCTGCCATCTTCAGTTGTCTGTAAATATGAACATGGTTGCATACTAACTTTATTGTTCTTGATAGATTGTCCACTATTGTCTACAGATCTAGGTTCAAGCATAGTGCATGCAGGCTGACTGATTTGTAGGGATTGTTGTTTGATATCTTCTGCGGACTCAGGATGACTGATTTCTTCACAATATTGTTCTTCAGCACAATCTGATTCATAACTGTCATAAACTGGTTGGCTGCTCCTCAAGGCGACAAAAGGGATTTTCTCTTCTCCGTCAGAATACTTATCAAAGATAGGTGGGTCTAAAACTCCTTGGTCTTGCACAGAAAAATGAGCAATCTGCTGATCTTTCTCTCCACTCTCAGGTGAAAATACATCGTGGAAAACCTCTTGAAGAGATGGAGAAAAATCATATTTTACAATAGTTTCTTCTTGTAAATCAGTGAGATTTGATTCATAAGCTACATGATTTAATAGATCTGAATCTATGCAATCATTAGTACAACCATCAATCATGCCATGAAATTCCTCTTCTTGGGAATTAGAAGGAGAAAAAATTGCATGCACATCTTCATTAGAAAACTATGTTTCATCTTCACTTTCACTTTCAATCAGATCATTACTGAGCTCATCACATGAAGAGGAATCTACTTCCTGCTGAACATAAAGCTTGTATTTTTCACAACACCCTTCAAGAAGTATGTCAGAAGAGTAGTACCTACTAAAATGCTCATTGAAAGCTGCATGAAATTCCTGCAGCGAAGATATGCTGGCAACAGGGAGTAACCGATACCATCTCCGAGCATCACCATTTAATGAGTATACAAAGATCTTCATGAGAGCATATTCATGACATATATTCAACCGATCTATGCACTGGTGAAAATCAATGAGATGTTGAGCAGGATTATCCCCTTCATTTCCATGGAATATAGGAAGAAAATCTACACATTCTAAGAAGGAAAGCACGGGATTAGAAAAACCAGGAGTAGCTAAAAAATTGAGCGGTGCAAACCTCTGAGTCAAGATAGCTTCAATGGCCATCCTGGATCTTTAACTAGTGGAGTCACTTATGAATCTCAGAACAGTGGAGTCACCATGGTAAAAAACCTGCAGTCAATTATGTGCCCTCTTCTTGTTCACCATCAAGAAGCGGATCTAATCGTTATCGTTCTTCCCAGGGAAGATGTCTTTGTTCCTTCGTTCCCCAGCAACGGCGCCAAAAATGTTAGTCCCTAAAGTTGCACTCGACTGCTAAGGGTAAGCTAGGGCATCATTGATTTAATGCATTGGTTCTTATGGATAAAAGTGTATGGTTTTTTTCAAAGGTTGGAGGTGTCGGCAGTAAATGCAGAAAGAGAATATCAATCTCTGATTGTAAACAAGGGTTGATCCCACTTACTTAGTCAATGGTAGTCAATTTAATAAAGCAGATAAAACCATAAGATGAAAGAAATATGCAAATGTCCAATCTGTTCACTCACATAGGAAGATTTATGATCCTAAATGTCATTCAGAAACAGAGAACAAAGTACTTAAAAACAAGTCTGGAAATGTGAAAGAAAACAGTGAAATATTCACTGCCTTATCAACATAACAAGATAATTTCAGTCCGTTGCAGAGACAACATGTTTTACAAGTAAGAAAAAGAAGAAAAAGATTAGAGGAGAAAATATGCTCATCAAAAGGGTTGTAGCATTGAGTGCCAAATGAAATAGTCCATGTTGTACAATCATAAAGAGAATCCCAGTCCAGCATCCCTGGTGTCTCTTTTACCCTCTCGGGCCTCCCCTTCGTCCTTTGTAAATATTGTCTTTATAGTGTTTAAAATCTAGTTATCAAATCCTCAAAAAATGGATCTAACATGCTACTTGTCAAAATAAATCTAACTTGATTACAAAAGATAGAATTGGGATCCTATTTCCAAGGAATAGGTATCCCATCCTTAATTTAGGTTTTTGATAGCTTTAGCAGTTGTTGGATGATGACAATGTTCTTCTAGAACTCCCAATGACATCTGGGCTTTGAGTCATTCAACCCTCACCCTAAAGGAGTCCTCCTTTGACTTTTCCTCCAATCTGTAAAAGACAGTCATGTTCTGTATGTTGGAGTTTGGATGCACCTGGTGGGAACTTCTTTAACATCTGGAACTCATACCTCATTTCCCTCAACAAGACAAAGTTCTAATAGGTCTTGCCTTCCTCTTTTTTAGGGAGATCTCTCGTTTGTAGCACTGTTAGTGCAAATAGTTCGACATCTGCTACAAAAAAGGTAAAGTGCTATTTGAACAAACTTCTTGAAGCTGTGGTGTAACCCTGATTTATAGCTTGATATATTCGACCTTTGAGCTTATGATATTTCCTTCAAATACCATGACACTACTCAACATCATCTGATTTGTAATGAGGGTCTGCTACCCATGTCTTGATGTCCATGTTCTTCATCTTCCAGGCAAGAAAACAAAATATAGGCTAGATGTAGAACCGAGATGTTGTAGGATGCTTTAAGTGTAGCCTTGTGTTCACCAGTGAGCATTTGGATCTCTTCACATTCCCTACTTACAAGACTTTCTTGAAGAACAAGCAACTCTTGCTCTTTCCCAATCTTTCCACTCATGAACTTGCATGACAGCTAAAATATTTCATAAGCTATCCCATCATTTCTCACAAATCTCTCACTGATAAATTCAACAAAGTTTCCATGTATGACCACTTTTGATTTCCAATCTACCTGTGCAACTAACAACAGACCAAATGAATATGATTTTGGTCCATCATAATGAATCATGCATCTTTCTGGAGTCATGGCAGACAAAACCCCACAATCTGTGAAGATACAAATCTATCCCTGAGATAATGATGCCAAGGGGCAGTATCTCTATTCCACGAGGGTTTGCTCATCATGTTTCCATTTTTTTCAAAATTGCTAAAACCCTGACAACCCCTTGACATTGAAGATATCATGGCATCAAAGTCAAATCACGCTGTGCATCTGGAGACGGGTAAGAAAACTTCATATTTTCTCAACAAATGTTATCGCTAGTGGATTCTGGATGTTTTGCTTCATCAAATCCTTATGACAAACCATCATTCTTTCCCCCTCTTACGATTTGCAGGTTGTAGATTCAAGTATGAAACAACCATATGACAGGCTTCTTCGTGCTCCGATTGCTGAGCAGATGATACAAGAAATGCAAAAGTCTGCTCGCAATTCTGCTTGGCAATTTTGCTTGTTCATCTATTGGTCGTCTCATACAATGTGCTATGCAGTGAGGAATTACCACGGGGGTTTTCCATGATGTCAGACCCATTTTAACATTCGTAGAACCTGAAACCGACTACGATTTGGATTTTGAGCTCGAGCACTGGGTGATGGAAACCCTTTGTACTGTGTTCCCATGTTGTCAATAACCACAATGCCTAAATGTTCACTCTGTATTCTCCATGAAATTGGGCGTTCAATTGGGTGTTCTGTGTGTTTGATCTCCCATGATGACTTGACTGGGCTTGCACGTTGTTGTTGATGGTATTGTGGACAGGTTTCAACCAGAAGCAATCTTTTACCTTCATGATGAATGCCAATTATCAAAGCAGATGGCAATGACTTATATTTGCAAAAACTAATTCTTCAAGAACATATGGCAATGATCTCTGTTGATAAGACAAATTGTCTTCAGCCAGGATAACTCTTCCTTGTGGTGGCTTGGTGTGGTGCCAGTCTTTGGCTTGACTTGTGCGTTTGACATCTGGATGCTCTGAAACAAAACCCCAATATGCTAATGCTTTGGAATGACCCAGATACTCGGCGTTGTTCTAACACCTGGTATTGAATGTTTTGCGCTCCTAATCGACATCTTAATCTTAGTTTTTAGTATACCCAATATTTGACATTCGGTCGTCTTATGGAGATCCTGGTGGTGCTCTCAAACTTGACACTTTGGTGCTAGCTATAGGCTCTTGATGCTTGACTCTTGTTGACCGGTGTTCGGTGGTGTTGTGGCTAACTCGTATTGTGTTTGATGACAGGTGCTAGAGATTGGCCTCGATGCCCGATGGGCTTAATTGGAGATTGGCCCTCAGCCAATAATATTTTTCCCAAACGAATTATGAAGACTGTAGCAGAAACCCAAGAACAACAAATTGACCAGAGAAGTTAAAATAGCTTAATAAGACCAAATTTGCCCAAAACTGCATTTTAACTCATAAACACTTTAGCTTTTGTTGTTTTAACATTGATTTGTTAAGTGCCAACATGAACATTTCCACAATATATCAAAACATGAGTCATCTAGATATGGCCCGAAGAATTTAAGGATTTTTGGGGAAGTAAAATGATGTTTTATGGTGGCGATGCAAGAATGTCATTATTCCAGTAGCGTGCCTATCATAACCAAAATTCCAAAATTTAACACTGTAAACTGAGTACTAACACAAGGCTTCATAAATCCTTGGCATGCTTCCTCCAATGTTTTCCACTATTTTAGCCTCCTGAAGGTTGTGGAAAATCTTGATTTTTTCTCCTTTGTGAGGGAAGTCCCTATTTAAGTGATTTCCCTCACATCCCCAACATGGAACAAGCTTCTTCCTTGGCCTTTTCCCAAATGAATTTGCAGTCTTGTGCTCATTTTGGGTTGACTAACCTTTCTAATTTGCTTGGGAGTTGTTCCTGAAAAAGGGTGGCTTAAAAAGATTCTACCTTTGATCAGTTTTCCCTTTCATCTTTTCATTCCAAGCCTTTTGGAACATTGGCCTTCCTTTTCTCTGCTCATAAAGATGCCTTTCTCTCCTTATGGTCTCCTCCAAATTCTTGGGGTTATCATATTGGATCTTGACACTATAGAAGGAGGGTAACCCACTTAGAAACCTTTGTATTTTTACCTTATCATCTTTGATGAAGTCTACATACTTCAACAAATCAAATAACCTCTTCTAATATTCCCCCATTGTCATGGTTCCCAACTTGATTTCAAAGAACTCTTTCATATTTCTTTCATAGTAATGCTCGGAAAAATATTTCTCTTGGAAATATCCTTTGATGTGCCTCCATGAGATCCTCTTCTCATCAAGGTTATTAGCTTTCTTAAGCTAATCCCACCATATGGTTTCCTTTCCTTGCGAATGGTAGGTGGAAATTCTAGCTTCTACCTGAGAGGGGTAATCATGCAGCTGGAAATATTTCTTCATTTCCAACAGCAAGGCCTTTGCCTCTTCTCCTTTCCTATGCTCACCATTAAAATTAGGTGGCTTGATCTTCCTGAGTTCACCTTGCAAGATGTTTTCTTTAGGCCTTCTCTTTTACCTCTGAATAAGAGACACACTTGGGTTGATCCTTGGACCTGAACTCACATGAGTTCTTCTAGTGGATTGCCTTGGAGAATGATGGTTCCTTCTCATGCTTCTTGGTTTCCTATCATTTCCATGATCTTCCCTTTTTCTTTGGGATCTTAATGCTAACACTTGTCTAGCACTAGTTTCTTGCTTGGTGCCAAAGTCTTTGTTAACTTGCTTATGAAACATGTTTAAGCTCTAAAGTATCTCTTCTTGAGCCTTCATAATCCTTTCATTATCAACTCTATAGCTTTTCACTTCCCTATGCATGCTTCTCATAGTGACATGCTCATGCCTACCTCTTCTTCCATTTGACTCTGTCTCATCATTCCCCATGCTAACATGTAGACTTATGATCTCTTCCTCATGGTTGTAATATCCTTGAGCATCTTCCATAACTCCAGTCCTCATATAATAACTAAAACTCCTTTATGTACCTCTAATTCTATAAGAAATGTACATGTAATAATTATTGTTAGAAACATGCATAGCATCAAACATTCCATCCATTAGAATACAGGTTATTTTTTCATTAATTTATGAATGACTCATTGCATCAATTTCACATTCGATCCCTTAGATTCATTGCTCTCTTAAACAACTTTCCAACCACTGTACCCATGCCTCAAACTGAATTCTGAGAGAAAAGTTTCAACATTTACATGCTACAATTTCCACTCTTTTACTGCTACAGAAATATATTTATTAATTTATGAGAAAATGTATTTCCAAATTCAAAAATATTGGTGGACAGATGCCTTACACTCCTCAAGAAATCTCCAACAACTGTTCATTTTCTCAAAACACTTCGGTGGATTCAGCCAACCCCCGACCGTCGACCATCGATGGTTAGAGATGTCTTATGGTTGAACCAAACTCTTCGCCATTTCGTCTAACTTGACCATTGAAGATTCCTCATAGAGAATTTCCATACTTAGAATTTTTTAACCAAAAACCCCAACGAATCTAAGTTATCGATCTACCACTCAAAAATGATCATGGTCGTTGATCGTATCAACTTCTCCCAACTCTATTGACGCCCATCCATCGGTCGTCAGCCATTGGCATTTTCTCTTGGTAAGTTTCCAACACTTCGCCAAACTCGTCGATTTAACCATTGGTCGTCGGCGAATTCTATTGTCGAGCCTCACAAGAAAATTTTGACAAAAACCAGGTGAATATGGGTCGTCGAGATCATATGTTTCAAAACCCCCGAAATAAATCCTAGCCATTGATTTAACCAACCTTTCAAACAAACTAAACCTTATGAATTTTTAAATTTAGCAAGGCGAATCTCAGTCGTTGATCTTGAGATCAAACATGATCTCGATCATCAATTCACCAAATTGCCTACAACTCTATAGTTGGCCATTAAAACTCGAATTTCAACCATTACATGTTGAATTTTGATCTGCAACTTTACCGCTTGGCTCCATGGAACCTCTTAAATGGTACAGAGTCATTTAAACTCAAATCTCACTCACGAAATTGGGGATTCCTCTATGTTCTTCTCTATTTTTCCCCAACCCGTCATAGACAAAACCTTCAACAATAGATTTCACCGATTCTCTTTGGTTCGAGCCCATTCAATCCCGACATTTGAACGAGATGCTCTAATACCATAATGTAATGTCCCCCAACCCATCTGAGTGACATTACGGTGCATAATACCCATAAAATTGAAATTTATGCTAACTCAATTAATTCATTTATAGTTAACTAATTTCCTGTAGCTTTCAGCTACAAATTAAAACAGATTTAGCTACTATCTACAAGCATAAAATAGAATCATCTACAACATGCTAATAATCAACATGAAATGAAGTTAAACATCTCATCACAACAACATATAAATCATTCTCATTTACAGAGATCATGCACAAGAATAACCCCTGTAAATAACTCAACAACAAGATAAAACACTTATTTTTAAACAATAGTTGTGCAACCAGTTGCTTGGGATGGACATTTCTCCCAACCATAGGCTGACTATTACAAATATCAATAGCCAGTCACCCCAAGCTGAGGTTGGTAATCCACAAAAGAGGGTGGTCTCTCACTGTCCACCCACAGCTCATAAAACTCACAACCCACTGATATATTCCTACAACTATCCTGATTTTTCCACCAACTCTCTTCCTCTTGACCTGACCAACCCAAGGAATGTACCCATTCACTGATCCTAGTCCCTTTGGCATCCCATTCATTTATGAGGGTCTATCTGACACAGGGAGCTAGGAATCTCTCAGCTGGGAACTCAAGGGAACTTGTTTCTAGGAAAACTACCATCAAACCAACAAAAAACACTTGTTGTTACAGTGCAACTATCCGAAGAGTTCACTCTTCAGGCCTGACAACCTAGCTCTTCAGTTTCCAGCTCCAAATACACTCCAATATACTCCAGTTTTCTCTAGAATTCGTCCTCCATGGCTGCACCAGCTCCAAGCTCTTTGTCCTGCTCTCTCCTTCCTCCTCTTGTACAAAAACTCAATGTGTAAAATTGTTGTCTCCAACCCATACAAATTTCCTCTCTTTGGGTTACCTTGCTTGACTCACACTCTTCCCCAAGTTGATTGTACTCAACCCCCATGTTCCCAATAACTATGGCATGTGACTACTCACACCCACCCTCTTACATGTATTCAATGATCGGCTTTGGGAACACTCAATCATAATTTAGGAGATTCATACACCAATAGTAAATTTAGGAAATGGGTTGAATTAATATGCATGGGCAATTCCCCCTTGAACCCCTCTTGGCCATTATCCTAGAAACTCCCCTCTCTTGTGGATTAATCCATCCCCCATCTCTTGTCCATGTCCCCTTAGCAGGATGCATCACATTTTATTAATAAAACAAGGAAATACAATTCACATATTACATTGCTTTGGTCATAGCCACACATTATATCTACACAAGCATTAATTAAACTAGGGATAGTGGGAATGTTACATATTACTTGCAATTATTTAGAATTTTTTTTCTGAGCTCGAAAAACATTAAGAGGAGCTTTCCAAGATAACCATAGTTTTTGTTGAGTTAAAATGTTAGGAAGGTTGGTAGTGTGACAAATATTTTGAAATTGAACTATAATCTAGGTATAGGCTAGAGAATCTAAGAGAAAGTGTTTTTCATCTTGAACCCTCTTAGTGTCACAAAGATGGCACACTCTTTTATCACATGGCGTTTTAGGAGTTGACCAACACCCAATTTCACTATGGAGCTCATGAGAATTTGTTCTTATTTTAGCAATGCTTATTTTTTTCTTTACACTTGTCAAAACCGAGAAATAATTTTGATCTTCTAGATTAGGGTTGATTACCTCCTTATAATACGTTAACTTTATTTTTCCCTCTAACTATGTATCACACCACATTTTCTCCTTAAATTTTGATTTAATAATAGTTTTAATAGTATCCTTTTTCTGCAAAATGGTCTCTTCCATGATTCCCCAATGGCTTAGCCAATACTGGGCATCTTTATGCCATCCCCACTTGAGTTGAAGTTGGTTACAGCTGAAGTTTGAAGAAATTTTAGGAAGCCTCTTGTCTTCCATGTTGTTTAACTTGTTCTTATACATTAGGTATCTAGTCATAGTTATGCTCTCAATGGGGGGAGGCTTGCTTCTAAGAGGAGGATAGGATAGGGTGTATTTACTTTAATTTTGAGATTATAGATTATAAAATTCTTTTTGATTTTCTCTTTCTTCATGATTCTCGAGAGATACTGCATCCCCAAACTTGACATCCATATAGAATAATAGGTTTAACAAGAGTCTCAAAGAGGAGTTTCTTCTTATCCCATATCCAAATATCGACTGATTTCCAATTGTTTTCAAGCCCATAATAAGCTTTCCATCTTCCAATTATCCTTTTCTCAATGCTATAATTCTAGTTGAGCTTGTGGTGAATATCGATTCCAAGATATTTGTATGAAGTCACTTCCTCCAAGTTTTTGTTGTCATAAATGAAGGTATCATAAATGATCTTCTTGGATTTAATGATCATGACTTTAGTATTGTTAGTATTAACAATCATATCCATATTGGAGCAAAAATCCTTAAGGATTCTTAGTTTCTTTCCAAGACCGTGGGGACTACTTGCCATAAGAATGATATCACTAGCATAAAAAAGAAGATTGATGACTATACCAGTGAGAGTAGGGCCAACACAACCCGCTTCTTCCAAACAATATTCTAACTTGTCAATGTATATGCCAAAAACAATAGGAGATAAGGGACAACCTTGCTTGACTCCAATATTACAGTTAATTTATTTCGACCAACCCTCAGTGTTCTTAAAATTGGAAATAACATTCTCGTACAACCTTATTATAGCCTCCCTCAACTCGAAAAGAAATTTGATCTCTTCCAATCTATCCCAAAGGTTTTTCTAGGAACCATGTCAAAAGCTTTTCTAAAGTCAACAAAAAAACAAAAAAAATTGGTTTTAGTATTACGGAACTCCTCTGCAATGATCCTAAAGGTAACAAGATGGTTCAAAGTTGAATTATATCTCCTAAATCTGGCCTGAGCTTTATCACTTTTACCGTGACTTTCTAGCCATAGGCTAATCTTCTTTTCCAAAATAATTATGTATAGCTCTGCTAAAATCAGGCTAATCATAATGGCCCTATAATTAGAGGGAATGCTTCTATCCCCATTTTTAAAAATAGGAACAATGAAGATTTATGTCCAGGGTTTAGGGAAGCTCTGTTTGACTACTAAATTGAAGAGCTTGTGTATTTGAAGAATGAGGATAGGCCCTCCAATTTTAAACATTTCATCTTGGTATCCTTCAATGTCCTTAGCTTTCCCATTTGCAAGCCGCTTAACCCCGAACTCTATGTCATCCAAAGAAAAAACGCCATCCACTGTAGGGACAATAGGAATGGTGTCCATGGAATTAGGGAACTCGTAAAGACTTTCAAGGTAGGAATTCCAGTCCCTCAAGGGAATCATATTATTTTCTTTAGTATTGTGGATTATAATTTGCCTTCGGAACTTCTTAGGATCATGCTTAGCTAGTTGTGAAAGCCACTCTTTCCTTTTATTGATATAGTACCTTTTTTCCTTTTAATTAGGGATTTGTATATATTGATCTTATCGAGTTTTAAGGACCCATTAGAAGCATCCCTAATGGATTTCCTAGCAATTTTACATTATTTATCATACCCAGGGTTGGTTGTTCTAATATTCTTTTTACAGGACACCTCGAAAGAGAACTTCTTAATAGAAGTGGAAAGGGTAGTTGTAAAATTACGATAGAGGTCTTCAATGTTGTCCTTATAAGTTAGGAGATGTAATTCACTATTTAAATCCTTTAAGAAAAGATCAACTTTACTTTTGTCAAAGAGTGGTTGCCTTTGATTATTAGAATTTTCTTCAATGACATTCATGTGCATGACAAAGTTTATAGTTAGGGTTAAAGGTCTATGATTAGAGTCGGGTTCATGGTCATTTAAAAGTTCAAAAGTTACTATTTGGTTGGGAACAAGGATATCAGATATCACATAATCCACGACACTACTACCAGTCCATGAATACAAGTCATCTGGTTGGAATTTGGCCACTTCATAACCCCATTGCAAATTATTAGGTCTTGAGAGTTGTAGAGCTTGAATAGCTCAGTACCAAACAAATTCTGGTTAGGTCTTCAGGTATTATTTTGTAGCTATTAAATAAAACAAGGTCCTCATCTAGCCATAAAGGATTATTGTTGGAATCATTGCTTAAAACAATAGCTTGGTTAGTTGTAGTCCAAGCATTAAAGTCTCCTAGCAACAGGATATTACCTTCATTTCTCAAACTATAAATATCTTGTTCTAAATTATTATAGGGACAATTTTTATCTACATTGTTTTTCTTATAAAAAGCAAAATTAATAGGTACAAAATAAAAAATTGATATATACATCTTATGAGCATTGATGTTTGAAATTTATGTCGAAATGTACTAATTGAGAGGGTCGATCTTATGAATTTGAATGTGAGGAGAAATGATCTTTCTAATATAACATACTATGCCTCTTATCCCTCTACATTAGGACTTTTTGTTCCATGTCGACCACAAGATAAATCCCTCTATGTTAGGGACCTTGGACTCTTCATGCTCCCATGTTTCATCTAGACAAATAATATCAATATCACTCAAGATCCAACTTAACATAGGACCTTTGCGCTATGGAAAACCACGACAATTCCAAAAAAGGATCTCAAGTGTCCCAAATTCCTATTTATTATTATCCTTTTGGTCTCTATCCCTAACAATATATTTTTGATTTCTAATTATCGCCAATTTTCCTTCTTTCCTTGCTTCTTTTACCTTTTGAACTTGCTTCCTTAATGCAACTTAGTCTTCGGGAATGAGATCTTCATTTATAAATATTCTTGACCCTTTTAAGCTCAGAGGTTTATTGAGTATGCTATATTTATGTTTATTGCAACTTACTTTGACACAGATCAACCTATCTTTATGTTCAATTATTTATCCTAGCCTCTTTGCTTCTATGAGGTAATTTGTTTCAATTTGTGATTTATTTTTTGGTTCTTCTTTTACTATTGCTAGCGTATCCTCCTCTTGTTGTTCTTTTATACCAAAAATTATGAGATTCAAGGCTCTTTTATTACGCTCGTGATCCAATTCGATTAGCTTATTCATTTACTCTTTGATGGATTTGATATCCAATTTGTTTTCTAGACTACTTAGGGCCAAATTGTTGATCAATTCTTCTTCTATCTCTTTAATCATATCTCACAAGTTGTGATTTTCTTCAACCTCTCCTTCTTGGGTCGATTGTTTTTGTTTTTCCATTTCTTGAATTCTAGCCTCCATCGTCTGCAATTGACTCTTCAACCCTAACAATCTATCCTCTATCTGTGTTTAGAGCGTATCTTCGAAGAGTCTAAATTTTTTATCAAGCATTGCCTCTAACTCTATTTGGTGTTTTACTTCTCTTTCTTCACTCCTTTTTTTTTTAATGGTTCTAACTCTATTTGGAGTTTAGATCTCTTTCTTCTCTCCTTTTTTCTAGTGATTCTACATATTCGTAAAGACTCTCTAGGGTGACTTTGTGGGGCCTCCCCCTCACAGGATGAGTTTTTGGAATAGGTGGTGGGGTGCTCATAATGAAAAAGTGGAGAAAATAAGTAGAAATTGACTCACCATATTTATGAAGCTCCCAAGTGCTTAGCAGTTTCAAGAATCCAAGGTAGATTCGCTCAAAACCACAGAGATCATATTCACTCACAACCAACAATTTAAAATCGTGTGTTGAAAACCGCAGGGAATACAAAACCACGGAGAGTAAAGATACCATGTTCAAAACTACAGAGAGTGAAGATACATGCGTTCAAAACCGCAGAGAATTATCCAGAAGGAAATAATAATAAGAACCACATAGAATACTCTCGTTCAAAACCACAAAGTGAAGATAAATCGTTCAAAACCGTAGAGAAGATACCCTCGTTCAAAATCGCGGAGAAGATATCCCCATTACCGTCAAGAATACCCTTGTTCATAATAATCTTTAAATGAATTTAAATTGATATTTAATAGATTTATGATAGGAATAACCTAATTTTGATACTTAATATAGTCATAGGCTAAAGATTCTATGAAATGAAGATTTTTTCCAGGGATATTTACCCGAAATCCGACAAGAAATTGTTGGATTCATATATTTAAGTGATTATTTCTGTAGAATCTGAGTTCCCTGAAAAGTTTTTCAGCATGTTGAATCCATTTCTGCATTCAGAAATGAATTATGAACAACAAAAGATAGTGATTCGTGTAAATTTATATCATCGGGCCAACACCCTTTATATATATATAATACAAAAGTTAAATATACCAAAAAAAAAAAAAAATTAAATTAAATAAAAAATCGAACATGAAACCCAACCCACCACCCCTCCATGCCCCCTCACCCCTCTCCCTCTCGCCGTTTTCCTTCTCTTCTACGGTCACTCAACAACGCCCCATCTCTCACCCCGCGCTCGTGAATCTTTATTAGAAAAAATGGACATTGCCTAAACATTTTTTGGAACAAAACATGGAAAATTAGCCCATAAGCAATATGTAGCCCCTAAAATTATATATACTCTCTCAAAACTCTATAGCTACTAATCTAAAATGATATATACACTCTTAACTTCCTAAAAACTTGCATTTCGCATATAGACCATATAGCTACTAATGTAAAACTATATATACACTCTCAACTTCCTAAAAATCTTGCATTCCTCACATAGAGCACCACACAAATTAAAGATAAACAAATGTTGTGGATATTGATAGGAAAAAAAAAATCGAGAGGAATGCACAGTGGATATAATGTCAATCATAGTCTAAACGTTCTACCTTTTGGCCATTTTTCAGGGATATTTGCCCGAAATCCAACGAGAAATTGTTGGATCTACATATTTGAGTGGTTAATTCTATATAATCTAAGTACCTCGGGAATTTTCAACACATTAAATCCATTTATACATTCATAAATATAATTTAGACAACAGAAAATTGTAATTTAATACGAGATTCCAACCAAAAAAAAAAAAAAACTAAAATAATTAAACAATACCATAATTAATATAATATGTGCATTTTTTATACAGATTAATCAATAAACCATTTCATATCTATATAAAATGTAATCATAAAGTGAACTACACCATTGTATATTGAAAAAAGATATACTCACATGGAAAAAATGTTAATAAAAATTCAATTAATTATCTATGTAGTAGAGCACATACTCACTTTAAGTAAAGACTTTTAAATCTTTAATTTAAGTAAAGACTTTTATATATAATAGTGTGAGGATTCATTTTAAAGATAGCTTAATCATATATTTATTTGTAGATACACACTTTAAGTAAAGATTTTCATATCTTTCAAATTAAAGGGGTAAAGGTATAATAGTGTGAGGATTCATTTTAAAAAGATAGTTTAATCATATATTTAAAAATAATATTGATGAATGTTATTAATAAGAATGTTATTTTGGATATATTAATCTTTCAAATTAAAGATTTTCATATCTTTCAAATTAAAGGGGTAAAGGTATAATAGTGTGAGGATTCATTTTAAAGATAGTTTAATCATATATTTAAAAATAATATTGATGAATGTTATTAATAAGAATGTTATTTTGGATATATGAGGGTTGGGTATGCAAAAACCTTAATTTTAAATAATCATCAAGATATATTAAATATTGGATTCTTAGAAAGAGAAAGGGTTCTAATCTTTTGGTATTGTTATTGTTCCATAGTTGAGTACAGTATTTAGGAGTGGGATAATAAAGCATAAGATTTTAGAGGGTCCAAAACCCTAACACTAATTGGGGTTTGAGGCATGTAAAAACCTTAACTCTAATCTTAAACTACTATCGAGATATATTAAATACGTCACTAGAAAGAGAAGAGGTTCCATTTTTTGGTATTGTTATTGTTCCATAGTTGAGTAGAGCATCTAGGAGTGAGATATTAAAGCATAACAAAGGAGGTAGAATGTTATGTAGTAGTCATTCAGGCTACAGAACTCAAAAGAGAGAATAATATAGGCCCCACATTCTACTTGGGTTTTCTTCTATATTGAGTTACCCAAATCACTTATTGTGTTTGAATTTACTTATTTCTTTCATTTTAGTTTAATTATTTCCATAATTTTAAACACTACACTAATAATATTAAATCTAAATTGTAAGGTAATAAACTCCATAATAAAAAAATTTAAAATATTGTAAAATTTGTTATGACGAATTTAACTATTTCAATAAAATATATATAACATTTTAAAAATCACTTTTATACCCACCTTATTTACCAATCTCTCTTAATCCCTTTTATACCCACCTTATTTACCAATCTCTTAATCCCTCTTAAGTAAACAGTGAAATACAAACACAAAGAAAAAAAAGCAAGTCCTAACTCTCCATAGAAGTTACAAAGGCCATTACAATGTCCAAAGAGAATTACTTTATGTCCATCCGTTAAAAAGTTCATAGGAGAATTAAAAACCTCTAAATATGAAATGGAGCAAGAAACCTCATCCAAACCGTCCACATTGACGTAGCCCTAGGAAAATGGAGCAGGAAACCTCATCAAAACCTTCCACATTGACGTAGCCCTAGGGTTCAAAAGTTCCGAGGCTATGAAAAAGGAGAGACGTAAAGAAAATAATTTATGAAAGAAAAATGTAAAGGAAAGAATTTATGAAAATGGTTAAATACATATAAGGATTTTGTTTTAAAATGTGTTTCAACAACAAAGTTTTCATTAAAAAATTACTGATGTGCATGTAGTTGAACATCCACTCTTTTATTGTCTAATTAGTTTAGTTATTTAACATGTTAATGAACATGAACACATTTATTATTTATCATTGAAATTTGTAAATGTTCAATGCTAAAAATTATAATTATAATAATTACTTAATGATAATTTTAAAAAGAAAAATGAATAAATTATTTATTTAAATGCTTGTTTTAAACAAACTTAATAGTAGATATGGAAAAATTATTAGTTTAATTTTTTTTTTAATTAAAAAATTAATGAAAACTACATAATTTAGTATAGTAATGATGTAAAATATAGTATTGTGTACAATGTAATACTGAGACATAATATAGTCTTATGTAAGGTAAATTTTACTTATATCATAGTATAATAATAGAAATTTTTCATCGTAGTGACTTGTTACTTAGGTACTCCTGAAGCATAAGACATGCTTGTGATAAATGCTTGTCAGACGTTTTGGTGTAACATATTTCTAAATATTGGTAAAACATCAATTTAGACAGTGAAATTTACCTATATTGTAAGAGCCAACTCTTGTTATAAATGCTTGCCTTTTGACGTTTTGATGCAACGAATATTAAAGTTTAACCTACACTTAAAAGTTCGACAATTACATTTCCCTAGCACAGGCTTGTTATAAATGCTTGTGTGGACGTTTTGATATAATAATAGGTTTGATAAAGGAATTTGGTAAACATCAAATGTTCACCCATATTTGAAAAGGTGAACAATCGTACACACATATATTGTAAGAGCACATCAATTAATTTATAATGCAAACGCACTTCATGGAAGAAATCTAGACTCTTTTTCTGCAATAATGTTCAATCAAGGTAAAACTCTTACCATACTAGTTTCAGAAATTTAACATCAGTAATATATGGAACAGTTGGCAGTGCCAAATTTCTAGATGGTGCAAATGTGCTTTACCACCCAGTTACATCCACAACATAACTCACAAAACTTGTATTGATTAAAGATTTTAATCATAGATTAATGGTTTCTGTCAATATTCACCCTGCTACGTAACATTGAATAATGATACCACAAGAATTATAGGTAGTCTGATCAATGTTGACAGTCAATATCCACCTTGCTACGTAACATTGGATAATGATGACACGAGAATTATAGGTAGTCTGATCAATTTTGACAGTCAATACCCACCCTGCTACGTAACAATGAATAATGATGCCACAAGAATTATAGGTAGTCTGATCAATGTTGGCAGTCAATATCCACTCTGCTATATAACATTGAATAATGATGTCACAAGAATTATAGGTAGTCTGATCAATGTTGATAGTCAATATCCATCCTGCTAAGTAACAATGAATAATGATGCCACAAGAATTATAGGAAGTCTGATCGATGTTGACAGTCAATATCCACCCTGCTACTTAACAATGAATAATGATGCCACAAGAATTATAGGTAGTTTGATCAATGTTGGCAGTCAATATCCACTCTGCTATGTAACATTGAATAATGATGCCACAAGAATTATAGGTAGTTTGATCAATGTTGATAGTCAATATCCATTCTGCTAAGTAACAATGAATAATGATGCCACAAGAATTATAGGTAGTCTGATCAATGTTGATAGTCAATATCCATCCTGCTAAGTAACAATGAATAATGATGCCACAAGAATTATAGGTAGTCTGATCAATGTTGACAGTCAATATCCACCCAACTACTTAACAATGAATAATGATGCCACAAGAATTATAGGTATTCTGATCAATGTTGGCAGTCAATATCTACCCTGTTATGTAACATTGAATAATAATGCCACGAAGAATTATAAGTAATCTGATGAATGTTGGCAGTCAATATCCACCCTACTACATAACATTGAATAAAAATACAACCAAAATTATTGACAGTCAATATCCACCTTGTTACTTAACATTGGATAATATCCACCTACTATATAACATTGAATAAAAATAAGACCAAAATTATTGGCAGGCAATATCCACCCTGTTGCTTAACATTAACATTGAATAAGGATACTACCAGAATTATAGATCTTCAGATCAAAAGCAATTCACTCAATGGTAAAATTTGAGATTTTGAAAACCATTAGCAATTCACTCAATGGTAAAACTTGAGATTTTGAAAACCATGGTAATGGTAGGAGTTGAGATTGTCAAAACAATTTTATAATGGAAAGGTTGAAATCCGCTGCCTCACTCAACTGCACATAGCTGCTGATGGTAAGTTTGGGCAAACTATTTATTAATTTTAACTTTTTTTAGTTTCTGGTTGGAGTCGGAGAGACAACTCTGCACAAATTATTAATGAGAAAGACCTTATAATAAAGGTAGAGGCCCAGCCCAGCCCACTGTGTTCCGTGCACAGGTAAGACGAGACATTTAATGTCATTGGACTTTATGGGTAATTTATTTTATTTATTCACCTTTATTCGGAATTCTTATTGATTGGCTGTACCAGTACGAGTAAAGGTCTTACTTCCTATTAATTGCCCAAATCTCAGAAAGATCCAGACATTACTATTTAGAAGAAGATCCCGGGTTCGATTCGGTTAAGTATGGGTGATTTTTTTCCCAGTTTCTGTAGATATGGGTGCGTGCTGCATTTCCACCATGTCATCAATGGGGTGTTTTAGTCTCCATTTCTAGTCATCTTCCAATCAAGTGTTTCACTTATGGATTGCAGCTGTTCTACTTTATTTACTCTCATGATGTCCACTTTTCCTTTCAAAGGGCCCTCCCATAAATAAGGATGGAGCCTACTTTTTTTTTCCAACGAGAAATTAACTCGATTTATATTAGAGATATAAATCATTTACATCACAAGTAGCCATTACAATTCGTCCCGGAGACCCAGTCGGATTTGACCTCAAGACCTCCTCCCAACACTTGGAGAAAGGTACTTGTCATTACCAACTGCGCTGTCTCACGGGACTAAGGATGGAGCCTACTTGCTTTAGGATTCTTCACAAGTGATATTATTAGAACCTGTTAAAGTAGATAATATAGTAAGTGGCACAATTATAAAGTTATCTTTAAATCGTTAATGTAATTATTTTATATTTTCAAAAAATATTTATAAAACATTTTTAAAGTCTGATGAAATATAAAATTAATTTGATTTTTAACAAAATCAAAATAAATTAATTAATTAAATCAAAATTTTCATTTATTGAGACATACACATACATGCTTTGTAAGTCAGTTATAAGCCATCAAGCAAAGTAAAACCTTTAATTGATGTTTATTTTTTTTTAAATCAAAATTTTCATTTATTGACACATACACATCACATAACATAATTAAAGACATGATTTGTAAGCTTTGTAAGTCAGTTATAAACCATCAAGCAAAGTAAAACCTTTAATTGATGTTTATTTTTTTTTAAATCAAAATTTTCATTTATTGACACATACACATCACATAACATAATTAAAGACATGATTTGTAAGTCAGGTATATAACATCAAGCAAAGTAAAACCTTTAATTGATGATTTATAGGATCATTTCCACCTAAAACCACATTGTCCATGCTAAAAAAAATGGACTCATGTCGCCCTTGTAAATATATGATTCAAAGGTTTGCATAGCCCATAAATGCTAAACGATTCTTATAAGTAATAGGTGGTTGAACACATACTTGGTTACACCTCCTATGTCATCTCTATTTGGGTATTTGGGTCAAAGCAAGCACATGGGTGTCCATATTTGAAGTTTGAGCATTTACATTTCAACTAATTCAACTCGAAGTTCAAGTCTAGTTTATAAATAAAAGCTATGGCTATGCATTTGATAAGAAAAATGAAAGTAGTGTTATGTTAGTGGATTGAAGCTAAAGGGTTTTAAGTGCATTGTCTATGTTCATTATCCACTGAGTTTACTTACA
Organism: Picea sitchensis; assembly: GCA_010110895.2. Lineage (NCBI taxonomy): Eukaryota > Viridiplantae > Streptophyta > Pinopsida > Pinales > Pinaceae > Picea > Picea sitchensis. The sequence goes on along the minus strand of SNQJ01S0001430.1, from coordinate 50,468 downwards.
CTCATTCTATCCATTTTTTTAATCCGGAGTGATTATTCACAAGGGGAAGTGCTACTCATTCATTTTTAAAGATTGAGATTGATACATTTAAAGGACTCTGTGCATTGCCTCTATTTGTTGGATTACTGAGGAGGGGTGAATCAGTAACAGAGTTTTTTAATCCTTTTAACCACAGTATGTAAGTGTTATGTATCTTTATGATCAATATAACATTATCATCCAATAAGTGCAGAGTAAATAAACCATAAACAATGAACAATTACACACATGCACAGTACATCAGTAATTTTACGTGGAAACTCAATGCGAGAGAAAACCACGTAATGTTTTTTATTATATGTCTTCAAGAATTACATTTATTGAAAGCACCAATTTCTTTTGTTCTCCAACTGCAACTAGAAGGAGGCTCTGACCCCCTATATTTCCAGGCTACAACCCGAGGGAAGCTCCAACTCCCCAATTCTCTAGCTACAACCAGAAGGAGGCTACAACCCCCTATGTTCTCCGGCTACAACCGGAAGGTGGCTACAACCACATATCCTTGCCCCGTCTTGTCGCCCTGAAATATAAGTAAAATGATGAAATCACTGCCACACTATCACTGTGAGATATACTGATGTAAACCTGTACCAATCTGTGCCAACAACCGGTAACCAACGTGTGCCACTATCATGTAACCAACATGTACATGTACCCAGCCTGTACCAACAAAACCCAACAGGTACGTGACCTGTATGTTCTACAACGTGCGTATGTATGCGCCCTTTCTATACTGCAACTCATGTATGTACATGGCCTTTCTGTATTGCAGCCTACGTATTCCTTCTGAAAACTAGGATTTTCTCTCTCCTGAAAAACTCTGACCCTCTGCAGCCTCTGTCACATCAACATGCAACCTATCACTGTGTCCATACTGTAAATGTGCCCTATGCATATATCCTCATACGTATCATTTAACCAAATGCATCTATATCTCTCTAGTCATGTGCCATACAAGTGTGTATAATCATGAAAAAGTATAATAGCCCTGACATGGACTAGACATCAAACCCTTACTGATAAACAACCTCTCAATACATCAACCACTTCGCAAATACAAGCTCTCAACCATGTACCACAAAAACCCTTAACCATATGCCAAGAAATACAATATGTGTCTCAACACTTCACAAGATGTACCAATGATAAATAGTAATATACCAGCACTATATTTATGTATATCTGACTTATACAGTGAGTGTCATGTAGCCAATAGCCTCTCTAGGGAAAATCCTCAAACCCCCATAACCATATCTCATGTAGACAACAATATCCAACTATACATAGAAATAAGGCATACCTATAGAACCTGTAGATAGATCTGATGTACCTGATCATTGTAGACCTTCCTGGGAGCTTGCTTTCAGACTCTAGAGACCTAGCATCTTCATCTTATCGATTTTTTATGGTTTTTCTCACATGTACATGCGTTTTTATATTGAAATCCCATGTACGTATGCACCCTTCTCCATTGTGGCCTGCATACACCTCAAAAGCTAGGGGTTTTTCAGTGTTTTCTGTAATTCTGAAACTTTCATTGTCAACCCTTCATGCTACCTCAGACTTGCACAACTTCATATGTATCAATTAGTACCTACAATAAACCTTCACAATAATAGATATTCAATGTGCTCAATAGGTGTTAATAGGAGAGTCTTGCTCTCTTATTTATACTTCCATGTAGCTTCCTCAAGGGGTTACCTTCTAACAAACTTAACCCAAATTTCTTCTTTTAGGGCTTACCCACTTCTAACAACTTGTCCACTTCTAACCCACTTTGCTACAAATAGTAAATTCTCCACTTCTAGTTGCAACTAAATTATTTTTAATTATTTTCTTATTGCAACAACGTAACCCATGATTAACTCCTAGTTTCACCCACTTGACTAGTCAACCTTTTTCTAGGAGCTTCTAGAATACTTTGACTTCTTTGACCTTCTAGATAACTCATGAGGGTTCTCCAACTTCACAAGGCCAAAACTATATAACCGTGAGGAGTTATGTGACGTTCCACATATCACTGGAAATGGAATGACATGTACTATCCATATAGAATAGTTTTACTTGCAAATATTTTAATTTTCATATCATTATACATCAATCAAATTGAATTCCCTTAATCATATTGTTGGGGCTACCAAAATTTGATATCGGACTTGCTTCAAGGATTGACATCAATGACAACCAACCCAATTAATCAACAATCTCCCCCTTTGGCATTGATGGCAACACTCTAATGCAACACTGAAGTCATATCGCTCATACTCCCCCTGTGAGCATGCCTATGTGCTCTCTCTCCAAGCATCTAACTCTCTATACTGCATATGGTGAATCTGACCATGCCTCTGTGCTTTCTTTCCGAGCATCTAACTCTTTATCCTACATCTGGTGAATCTCTCCCCCTTTGACATCAATGGAAAAGGTAACTTCTTGTCCAGGGTTTCTCCCCCTAACTAAACTGTCCTTGGGGTTGCTCCTCTGGCCTGAACTCTTCCTGAAACTGCTCCCCCAACCTGAATTGTCCTCTTTATGGTGTTTCCTCGTGTAAATCTAAGACATATAAGATAAGCATTCAAAATAATTCATTTTGGAGTAGAAATTACTCTGAGTCTCTGATGAAGATACTCAAAGGCTTCCATTGGAAGCGGTTTTATAAATATATATGCAACTTGTTCTTTTGTTCCCACATATTCAACACTGATGTTCTTCTCTGCAACTTGTTCCCGTAGAAAGTGATACTTGATTGTAAAGTGCTTTGTCTTGGAGTGCATTATTGGATTCTTTGATATATTGATGGTGCTTGTATTATCACAATATATTGGAATGGGCTCATCATACTCAACATTTATATCTGTCAGAGTTTGTTTCATCCATAGAACCTATGTACAACACATTGTTGTTGCAATATACTATGTTTCTATTGTAGACAATGATATTGATGATTGTTTCTTGCTTAGCCAAGATACCAAACACTCACCCAAGTAGAATGTTGCTCCATTGGTGATTCGTCGATCATCAATGAAACTTGCCCAATCTGCATCTGTGTAGGTAATAAGTGATAGATCATTTCCTTTTGGATACCATAATCCAAACTCTTGTGTACTCTTTAGATATCTAAAAATCCTCTTCACTACTAGAACATTTGATTCATTTGGTGCTGCTTGAAATCGTGCCACCTGTCCAACTACATGCATTACATTTGGTCTAGATGTTGTCACATAAAGTAATCTTCCAATCATTGACCTGTACTGCCTCTGATCTATAGACATTGAATCATCATATTTACTCAACTTGCAACTGGTTTGCATAAGAGTATTAACTAGTTTGCAATCTTCCATTTCGAACCTCTTTAGCATTTCTCTTATATACTCAATTTGAGAAATAAAAATGACTTGGTTGATTTGATATATTTGAAGAAACAAAAATAAGGATAGTTCTCCAAGTAATGACATTTCAAATTCATTTTGCATATCCTTTGCAATTTTTTGGCTTAACCTGCCATAATTACTTCCAAAAATAATATCATCAACATAAACTTCAATTAATAAAATACTATCTTGAGTTACCTTGATGTAGAGGTTGATGTCTGCATTTCCTTTTCTGAACCCTGCTTGTTGTAGATATATGTCCAGTCTAGAATACTAATGCAGGAGCATCGCCAACAAAACACAAGCGGGAGACAATTGGACGCACTAGCACATATTTTGAAATGTTTTTGAATTTCAAAGATCAATGTATTAATGTAATATCTGACAAAACTTTTGAATTATGAACATATTTAATGATCAAAGGTTGAGCCATCGCGTAAGATTGATGGGGGAGATGTATTTTGTTTAATGTGAAATATTGCAGCACAGATCTAGAGCTTTCGCTCTCATCTGTCTGACTCAATATTCATTGTAATAGATGTTAAATAGTTGATAGCATTTAATTTTGATAAGACAACATAGAGTAGTTGGAGGGAAAGGCTCGAAGAGCACTCCTCTTGTAAAAAGCTTTGTAATAATGCCCAGTAGTTATTGTTGGAAGGTTGCTGATAGAAGATAGTCGATTCACAATGTATATGTTAAGGAGTAGTGAAGAACAATGTATGAATGTATGTAAGTTTCAGTTGAATGAATATAACAGAAGAATATTGTCCCAAAGGCATGTGGTTGTTGTGTCTATCTGAATGAGTGAATGGTAGACCTTCTGTTAATGTCAATTCTCTGTTATTCCTTGTTTTTGTTTCCATGAATGCAATTACAGGGTTGAATGTATGAGTCACTGTGAAGAGTATTTAAGTTCCAATTGTTTCTCTTCATTGAGTGAGTGCAAGGTGTGCATAATGTCCGCAATGAGTGCGTGATTGAGTCTATTTCGACCCGAAAGATCAGAAGAGATAACAAAACTTGTGTATGCAAGGATTGCATCAACGTCTGCAAGGAGTGTGTGACAGATTTTTCAGACTCGAAATCTCAGGAGAGGTAGCGTGATTCCAGTCACAAGAGATAGAAGCGGTTGGAGAAGAGTCGTAAGGAGTGTGGAGCCATCCACAAGAAGAAGTTAAGTTGTGGACGGAAATTTGTTGCAAGGTGTGCACAGATCGAGGTTTCGACAAAGTGTTGAAGGAGGTATTCAGGGGAACCGGAAAAATCCAAGGAAGTAAATCTCAGGAGTGGGAGCGGTGGAAATTCTTCAAGGGAAGAAGTCCCTGAAGTCTTCACTAAAAATCAATGGAAGAAATTCGTTCCGAGAGGAGGGAGGCGAACGATTCCAGACCATTAGATCTAAGAAAGATACGCGGAGGATAGTCGAGAAGTGTTTCAACACTTCGGAGTTTGGAAAGTTTGAAATCTTGACAAAAGTGAAGTCGCGAACTGATTCTATTCGTTGATCGTGAAAGAAGCACGTGGCAACGGATTAAGGAATTTGGGAATCGAAAGTCTGGAGTTTCGCGAGTGGGAAACCTAGAGTTTTGCAAAGTCACGAAGCCTAAACCAATGTGGGGCCAACAGATTTGAGGAAACGCGTCGCGAGAGCTCGGAGATTTGGAGCAACACATTTCGAGAAGAAGAGAAGGAAGATTTTGGGATATCCCCGAAGCCCGAGTTGCGAAGGGGTAGACCCACGGTCATAGTCGTGGTCACTAGAGAAAAAAAAGGGACCCAAAGAGTCACTTCGACTCAGTATTTTAAACGATCCAAGACTGAGAGGTCGAGCAGCCCTTTGGAGGGAAGGGGGGTCTGCGCCAGAGTGGTATAAAAGAGAGTACATAATTGACTTCTGTAGGGAGAAAAGTAAATTGATATCGACGAAGGGTATTAGAAGCGTCAGCACAATACCACCTAGAAGACGTGTCGAGCCACCTGTAGCCAACAGAGCTATGGAAAGGGAAATGAGAGAATTGTGTGTAAGGTTGGATGCCATGGAGACAACACAAAGGAGAGCACCTAATGTTGGAGACATCAGCGAGGCAGAAATTGAAGAAGTAGAATTCGAAAAAGCTAAAGCTGAGGATGCTAAGGAAGAATGCTTGCTAAAAGCGGTTGTCAAATTGGGAGCCAGAGCGAAGATTGGCATCCCTATGTATGAAGGAAATTTGGACACAGAAGAATTGCTTGATTGGATATGAGCCATGGACAATTATTGTGACTATGAGGATGTCGAAGAGGAGAAAAAGGTAATACATGTTGTCACTAGGTTAAAAAGACATGCAACACTGTGGTGGCATGAACTGTAGGCCGACAGAAGGAGAAAATTCAAACGAAAGATCAAGAGTTGGGATCGAATGGTAGCCAAGATAAAGGTGAAATTCATACCCAAGGATTACCAAATAAGTCTGTTCGGGAGGATGCAGAACCTGAGACAGAGAGGATTGACTGTGAAGGAGTACACAAAGGAGTTCTACAAATTGAACATTAGAGTTGGATAGAGAGAGAGAGAGAGAGAAAGAGAAAGTTGTTAGGTATATCAATGGCCTGAAGTATGATATCCAGGATGAAATCAGCATGGTAACAGTCAGGATAGTCGAGGATGAGTATCAAATTGCGTTGAAAGCAGAAGAGAAGTTGGCCAGGAAGTAGAGTCAACAAAACAGAGGTCGAAGTTTGAACAAAGGAAAAGGAGTTGCCCAGGATAATGCACAGAAGCCCAAAGACAAGGCAGAGAAACCACATAGTCACTCTAAGAGAGGAGGAATTTCTCGAAGAAGACAGGGTGGTGGTAGAAACTCTTTTCCCAAAGGAAGAGGAAAAGGCAGAGGAGGAGAAGTGAGATGTTATGCCTATGGAAAAATAGGACACATGTCTTGGGATTGCCCCGAGAGGAAGAAAGGAGGTGAAGCTCACATTTCGGAAGTGTAGAAGCGAGGTGTTGAGGCATAAGGTGTAGAGGATGGGAAATCCTTGATGATGAAGAAGGTTCTTTTAAAGCAAGAGCCAGAGATAGAAAAACCAACACAAAGGAACAATTTGTTCAAGACAGCTTGCAAAACGAAGGACATAGTTTGCAAGGTGATAATTGACAGTGGAAGCACTGACAACTTAGTATCCACGAAGATGGTGGAGAAGCTAGAGCTGGAGATGAATGTACATCCGACGTCATATAAAATCTTGTGGTTGCAAAAATCTCATCAGGTAACAATCACTAAACAGTGTCTAGTTGAATTTAAAATAGGAGGATATAGAGATGAAATTTTGTGTGATGTGATTCCCATGGATGTATGTCATGTTTTGTTGGGAAGACCGTGGCAGTATGACAAGAATGTTATTCATGATGGGAGGAGGAACACATATACCTTAGAAAAGAATGGTAGGACACATATGTTGTTGCCAATGGAAGAAAAGAAGGTGAAGGATGAAGCTAGTAATAGCATACTTCTCATGAGTGGGAAGGAACTCTTGACGGAAGTAAAGAAGGAACAAGAGTTGTAGTGTGTTGTAGTGAGGAATCCGAGAGTTATCCTTACCAATACTTCAATGGAAGATTTGTCTGAGGAAGTTCAAGAAATGCTAGAGAATTTTGCTGACATTGTAGTGGATGAGTTTCCAAACTCATTACCACCTATCAGAAGTATCAACCATCACATTGACTTGATACCAGGAGCAAGCCTGTTGAATAAAGCAGCATACAGGTTGACATCTCAAGAGAATGAAGAGGTGAAGAGACAGGTTCAGGATATGTTAGACAAAGGGTTGGTCAAATAAATCTTGAGTCCATGTGCAGTGCCAATTGTATTATGTCCAAATAAGGATGGAGGATGGAGAATATGTATGGACTCGAGGGCCATAAACAAGATCACCATCAAATACAGATTTCCATTACCAAGGATGGATGACTTGATGGATTGCCTGAGTGGAACTAACTATTTTTCAAAAATAGATTTGAAAAGTGGATATCACCATATAAGGATGAGGGAAGGTGATGAATGGAAAACAACATTCAAGACAAATGAGGGGTTGTATGAATTGCTTGTAATGTCATTTGGCTTAATGAATGCCTTGAGTACTTTTATGAGGTTGATGAATGAAGTGTTGAAGGATTTCATTGGTAAATTTGTGATTGTACATCTGGATGATATACTGGTCTTTATCAAGACTAAAGAGGAACATTTGACACGTTTAACATTAGTAATGAGGAGGTTGCAGCAAGAGAAGTTGTTGATTAATCTGAAAAAATCCTCTTTTATGAAGACATAACTCATATATTTGGGTTTTGTGATTTGTTCAAACAAGTTGAAGATGGATCCCGAAAAGGTGAAAGAAATCAGAGAATGGTCGTCATCGAAGAATATCTTTGAGGTAAGAAGCTTCCATGGATTAGCAAGTTTCTATCGAAAGTTCATCAGAAGTTTCAGTGGGACTAGCGCTCAAATGATGGATACAGTGAAGAAAAGACACAAGTCTTTCAAATGGACAGAAGAGGCTGAGAGGAGCTTCAACATATTGAAGGAGAAAATAACTAAACAACTGATTCTGGTTTGACCGGATTTCGGAAAGACATTTCAGGTGAGGTGTGATGCGAGTGGAGTTGCAATTGGAGCGGTCTTAAGTCAAGACAACAAACCTATTGCATATTTCAGCAAGAAGCTGAATGAAGATAAAAGTAAGTACTCCACATACGACAAATAGTTCTATTCCATAATTCAAGCCTTGAAGAAATGGAGGCACTATCTCGTACCGAAGAAGTTTGTTTTGTATAGCGATAATCACACCTTGCAATTCATAACCAGACAAGAGAAGTTAAACCAGAGTCATGCTAAGTGGATAGAGTTTATGCAAAATTTCACTTTTTTCATTAAACATATTTCTGGAAATGCTAAAAAGTTTGTTGATGCATTGAGTAGGAGGATTTTGATTCTGTAGGAATTTCAAGTCAAGACCTTGGGGTTTGACCACCTTAAGGAAATGTACCACAATGATCTAGATTTTGGGGAGGCATATGAAGCGTGTCCAAATCCTGTGCTCAAAGACAGAAGCCAGTGGGCCAAATATCTGATTCAGGATGGGTTGTTGTTTAATGGATGTCATTTGTGCATACCAAGATGCTCGATGAGGGAGAATTTGTTGAAGGAAAATCATAGTGGAGGTCTAGCCGGACACTTCGGCCATGAAAAAACGTTTTCCCAATTAAACAGTTCATATTATTGGCCAGGTATGAGAGCATAGGTGAAGAGATTTGAGAACAATTGTAAGATTTGTCAGTATGCCAAGGGGAAGAAGCAGAACATTGGGTTGTATCAACCATTGCATATTCCATAGAGGCCTTGGGATGCAATAAGCATGGATTTTGTGTTGGGATTGCCAATGACACAAAGAGGAAGTGATTCCATATTTGTGGTGGTGGACAGATTTTCGAAGATGGCACACTTTATCCCATGACAGAAGACTAGTGATGTAACACATGTTGTGAATTTGTTTTTCAAAGAGGTTGTGAGACTCCGTGGATTGCCCAAGAGTATAGTTTCAAATAGGGATACCAAATTTGTTGGTCAATTCTGGAGGACGTTGTGGAAAAAGTTGGGGACGGAGCTATCTTTTAGTTCTGCATATCATCCACAGACGGATGGACAGACCAAAGTGGTGAATAGAAGCTTAAGAGATTTACTAAGGATTTTGGTCACTGAACACCATAGTCAGTGGGATCGGATTCTAGCACAGGCCGAGTTTGCATATAATGACTCAGTGAGAAGGAGAACTGGGAAAAGTCCATTTCAAATCGTGTATGGAATGAATCTGAGAGGAGTGTCGGAGTTAAGAGATCTAAAGCAGAGCGATTTTAGGAGTGCAAGAGCCGAAGATTTTGTTGCAGAGATGCAGGAACTTCACAATCAGATCAAGGGGCAGTTGAAAAAGAGCATCAATGAATACAAGGGCAGAGATGATCAACACAGGAGGAAGCTTGAATTTGAAGTTGGAGACCAAGTTATAGCACATCTAAGGAAGGAGAGGTTCCCGAGGGGAACATATAATAAGTTGAAACTGAAAAAGATAGGGCTGTGTAAAATCCTGAGGAGATTTGGTGAGAATGCTTATGAGTTAGCTCTGCCAAAGGATGTGGGTATATCACCCATATTCAACATTGCAGACATGTATCCGTATAGGGAAGATAGAACCGGAGGGTCAGAAGATCGAGGAGAGATCCAGTGGAGAAAGAAAATTCTTGTAGCAGAGAAGCTGCAGATAGAAAAGATTATAGATCAACGAGTTGGTAAGAAGAGAAGGAGGAAAACATATTTTGAATACTTGGTGAAGTGGAAGGGACGACCAGTAGAAGATGCTAGTTGGGTTGGTGAAGCAGAGATCCAAAAGCATGGAAGATCGGTGCAGGAGCTCATGGACAAGAGTCCATGAATTTTTCACCCAAGGGAGTATGATGCAAGAGCATCGCCAACAAAACATAAGCAGGAGACAGTTGAACACACTAGCACGTATTTTGAAATGTTTTTGAATTTCAAATATCAATGTATTAATCTAATATCTAACAAAACTTTTGAGTTATGAACATCTTTAATGATCGGAGGCTAAGCCATCGTGTAAGATCGATGGGGGAGATGTATTTTGTTTAATGCAAAAGATTGCAGCACAGATCTAGAGCTTTCGCTCTCATCTGTCTGACTCAATATTCATTGTAATAGATGTTAAGTAGTTGATAGCATTTAATTTCGATAAGACAACGTAGAGTAGTTGGAGGGAAAGGCTCAAAGAGAACTCCTTTTGTAAAGAGCTTTGTAATATTGCCCGGTAGTTATTGTTGGAAGGCTGCTGATAGAAGATAGTTGATTCACAGTGTATATATTAAGGAGTAGTGAAGAACGATGTATGAATGTATGTAAGTTTTAGTTGAATGAATATAATAGAAGAATATTGTCCCAAAGGCGTGTGGTTGTTGTGTCTATCTGAATGAGTGAATGGTAGACTTTATGTTAATGTCAATTCTTTTTTATTCCTTGTTTTTGTGTCCATGAATGCAATTACAGGGTTGAATGTATGAGTCACTATGAAGAGTAGTTAAGTTCCAATTGTTTCTCTTCATTGAGTGAGTGCAAGGTGTGCATAGTGTCCGCAAGGAGTGTGTGACTGACTCTGTTTTGACCCGAAAGCTCAGAAGAGATAACGAAACTTGTGTATGCAAGGAGTGCATCAACGTCCGCAAGCAATGTGTGACAGAGTTTTGAGACTCGAAATCTCAGGAGAGGTAACATGATTCCAGTCACAAGAGATCGAAGCGGTTGGAGAACACTCGCAAGGAGTGCGAAGCCATCCACAAGGAGAAGTTAAGTTGTGGACGGAAATTTGTTGCAAGGTGTGCACAGATCGAGGTTTCGACCAAGTGTCGAAGGAGGTATTCAGGGGAACCATAGAAAGCCGAGGAAGTAAATCTTAGGAGGGAGAGCGGTGGAAATTCTTCAAGGGAAGAAGTCCCTGAAGTCTTGACTAAAAATCAATGGACGAAATTCGTTCCGAGATGAGGGAGGCGAACGATTCCAGACCATCAGATATGGGAAAGCTACACGGAGGATAGTCGAGAAGTGTTTCAACACTTCAGAGTTTGGAAAGTTTGAAAGCTTGATGGAAATGAAGTCGCGAAGTCCGAAGTCGTGAATTGATTCCAGTCGTTGATCGCAAAAGAAGCACGTGGCAACGGATTAAGGAATTCAGGAATCGAAAATCTGGAGGTTCGCGAGTGGGAAACCTAGAGTTTCGTGAAGTCGTGAAGCCCGAACCAAAGTGGGGCCAACATATTTGAGGAGACGTGTGGTGAGAACTCAGAGATTTGGAGCAGCGCATTTCGGGAAGAAGAGAAGGAAGAGTTTGAGATATCCCCGAAGCCTGAGTTGCGAAGGGGTAGACCAACAATCATAGTTGTGGTCACCAGAGAAAAAAAGGGACCCAAAGAGTCACTTCGACTCGGTATTTTAAACGATCCAAGACCGGGAGGTTGAGCAACCCTTTGGAGGGAAGGGGGGTCTGCGCAAAATACCATGCTCTTGGAGCCTATTTTAGAGCATACAAGGTCTTCTTCAACCTGCACACATAATATTTGTTATCTGACAACTGAAATCCTTTTGGTTTCTCAATGTAGACTTTTTCTTCAAGTTCCCCACTCAGAAATGATGATTTCACATCCATCTAATACACTTTAATGTTCTTGGAGAATGCATAATCTAGGTTCAATATGATTGCTTCTATTCTGGCAATTGGGGAAAATGTCTCTTCAAAGTCGATACATTCAACCTGTGTGTATCTTTTACATACCAATCTAGCTTTGTTTCTGGTAAACTGTCCATCTTCATTCAATTTATTTCTGAAGACCCACTTTGTGTCGATCACATTCTTGTACCTTGGTCTTGGAACCAATTCCCAAGTTCCATTCTTCTCTATTTGATCCAACTCTTCATTCATGGTCTTTTTCCAGAATTCATCCTTGTTGGCTTCTTCAAAACTGTTTGGTTCAATTGAAGATAAGAGTGTTAGGTGCGGTTGTTCTGGTGAACGAATTCTTCTTCTAGTCTCAATTCCTACATCTTTGTTCCCGATAATATGATATGAAGGATGATTATTCTGTATTCATTTGCTAGGTGTCTTTGGAGGTACTTGTTGTACTTGCTCTTCTACTTCTATCTTATCTTCTTCATCTTCCCCTTTTGTTGTGTCTTCATCCTTTGTTGCTTCTTCATAAACCCGTTCCACTAATTCATTTTCTTCTTCCTTTAATTTTTTCCACCTGTTTCATCAACGGTTACATTGATGCTTTCCATAGCTTTGTTGAGCCTTAGATTGTAACACTTGTATGTTTTCCTTGTACTTGAGTAACCAACAAGTATGCCTTTGTTCACATGAGAATAAAACTTTATCATTCTTCCATCTTCTCTTTTGATGTAGCATTTGCTTCCCAAAAATCTAAAGTTCTTCACATTTGTTGGTCTTCCTTTCCATAGCTCGTAGAGAGTTTTGTCACTATTGCTTTTTAGCATTACTCAGTTTTGAATGTGAACTGTTGTATGCACTGCATGTGTCCAAAAAACATCTATCAATTTAGAATCCATTAACATTGTTCGAGGCATTTCTTATATTGTCTTGTTCTTTCTTTCAACAAATCCATTATGTTGAGGTGTCCTAGCGACAGAGAGTTACCTTTTTATTCCATGCTTGCTGCAGAAATCCATAAATTCCTTTGAAGTAAACTCTCCTCCATTGTTTGATCTCAAACATTTGATTTTTGAATCCATTTCATTTTCAACCATTTCCTTGTATACCTTGAAGTTTTCAAATGCTTCTAAATTCTTCCTGAGAAAACAAAATGCAATCATTCTTGTATAATCATCAACCAATAACATAAAGTATTGCTCACCTTTTAAACCTTTTTTTTTCTAGTTGGTCCAACTAGATCAGTATGCACAATTTCCAGTGGTCTTGTTGTGGAATATTCTTTTGATTTGAACTTGGTCTTTGTATGTTTTCCTTGTTGACAATGCTTGCATAATGTGTCGTTTGGCTTCGTGATCTGAGGCATTTCTCTAAATACTTCATTTTTGTTGACTTTGGTGAGGTTATCAAAGTTTACATGACCCATTCTTCTGTGCCATAGCCAACCTTCGTCTTCTTTTCCTAAACAATACTTTTCATTTCCAATTTCATTTAGTACATATATGTTGTTTGAAGTTCTTGCAGTTGTTGCAATCAATTTTCCTGAACCTGTTTTTCTTATCTCACACTTCTGTGAATCGAACATAAGCTTGTGACTTTGGTCACACATTTGAATTACACTTAGAAGATTATGTTTCATATCTTCCACTAGTAGAACATTTTATGCCTTGGTATTCTTGTTTCCAATTCTGATTGTGCCCTTTCCAATGATTCTAGTTGAGTCATCGTTTCCAAATGAGAGTGATCCATCTCTTTCCTTTCTCAATGTAAGAAACATGTCTTCATCACCTGTCATGTGATTTGAGAAGCCATTGTCAACATACCAACCATGTTTCTTGTGTTTAGCTTGTATATCGAGTGTGCATTCTTCATTGTTAAACTAATTTTGCTTTCTTATCCATATTCTTTGTTGAGGTTCATGTCTGTGAATGTTGTTATTCTGTTGCGATTCTCTAGGAGGGACTGTCATTCTACAATATTTGGCCATGTGTCCAAAGTTATTGCACTTGAATCATTCCACTTCGGTGCTCAATGATTCAAACCTGTTGTAGCTTATTCTCTGTGTTTCACTAGGTCTTCTTGGATAACCATTTTGTGCATGACCTTCAAAGTTGTTTTTGTTCCTGCTATTAGCTTTGCAATTTACAACTTTATGTCCAAAATTATTACATGCATAACATAAACCAAAAATATAGTTTGATACCTGAGAGTTGAAGATATTTTGAAGGGATTTACTCTTCTGAGTCGTTCTTCTTCCTGAGGCCTGTTTGTTTCTAACTGTCGTTGATTCTGAAATCTGAATCTTCTAGGTGGAGTGTCCCTGTGATCTTCCTTGTAAAACTTCTTGTCTCCTCTAACTGTCTTTGCATAGCTTCTTAATTGTGTTTCTTGATATGTAGTTTTGGAGCTTGAGCCTCTTTCTTTTTTATTGTATCCTATCACAAACTTGTCATGATGTGGCCTCTAACTGTTGATAATATTATCCAAAACCTTTGAGTTGTTGTGCATGTTTTTCTGTTGAAAATCTTTTCTCAATGTAACAATCTCTGCTTCCAAATTTCCAATGACCCTGTCCTTTTCTTCCAACTGTTCTTTAAGTGCTTCTTCGATTCTTTTGTCTTCTTCAACTTGAATTTTTAGATTAGAGATCATCTATTCCAATTCTTCATAGTTGGAATTTTGTGTTTCCTCTTTTCTTTTTAATTCTGTCTGTAGTGATTTGTTTTCTTCTTTTCTATTTTTATAACATCTATGGCATTCAACAATTATTCTATGTAGTCCACTTATGCCTCTTCATATTCTTCTTATGTGTCTTCTTTATCAGAGTTTTCTATTTCCATGAATAGAACTCTTTCAATCTCACTTTCACTGACTTCATCTTCGTCTGATGAGGAGTCATCTTCTTTGGTGATGAAATGTTTCTTGAAGACTTTCTTTTTAGTTCTTTTGCCTTTATATGTTTGTTTTCTATTTGAATCATCTTCTGCTTTTCTTTTCTTTTTCTTGTGAGAACATTTGTTAGCAAAATGACCAATACCATCATAATTAAAACAAATCAATGGAATCTTACCTCTATATCTGTCGCCAGTTCCCTTTTTTAGTATTCTGACAAAGTTGGTTACTTCTTCATCGTCTTATGAGATGTCACGGTTGTTGCTATCTTCTTTTTCCTTTTTATTTCCCTTTTGATTTAACCTCTTGGATGCTTGTAATGTTGCTTCTTTTATACCTGGATTCTCTTGTTTAGTTCTCATTTCATAGGCTGTGGAAATTCCATGTAGTTCATCCATGCTTATTGAGTCTAAATCCGCTCTTTCTTCTAGTGTTGAGATCTTAGGATCAAATCTCATTGGAAGAGATCTTAGTACCGTTTGAACAATTATGGATTCATCAACTTCTTCTCCCAATCCTATGATTACATTCATTGTTTCATCAACTTGTAAGAAGTAAGTTGCAATGTTCTCATCTTCCTTCATCTTTAGTTGTTAATTGACCTCTATAAGTTTGAGCTTTATTGCCTTGACTTTTGCATCTCCTTCATAAATATTATGATTTTTTTCCCAAATCTCTTTAGCGGAGCTACAATGCATAACTTTCACATATACCTAATCACAAAGACCATTCAAAAGTGCATTTGTGGATTTTGAATTATTTAGACCTAGTTTCCTTTCATTGACATTTGTTGGCGGAACTACTGGTTCTTTATATCCATCTACAACTGATTGCCAAACCTCAAATCTATGTGCATGTACATATGTTTTCATATTTATGCTCCATAATGCATAGTTTTGTCCATCAAACTGTGGTATTCCATTTTTATACATATTGTTGCTCTCCATGATCTGTCTTTCAGTGGTTAAACTGATTTCTGAAGGAACCCGCTCTGATACCAATTGTTGGATTATTGAGAGGGGGGTGAATCAGTAATAGAGATTTTTAATCCTTTTAACCACAATATGTAAGTTTTATTTATCTTTATGATCAATACAACAATAACATCTAATAAGTGCAAAGTAAATAAACCATAAACAATGAACAATCACACACATGCACAATACACCAGTAATTTTACGTGGAAACCCAATGCAGGAGAAATCCATTGAATGTTTTTTCTTATATGTCTTTAAGAATTACATTCATTGGAAGCACCAACTTCCTTTGTTCTCCAGCTGCAACTGCAAGGAGGCTCTGAACCCCTATATTTTTAGGCTACAACCTGAGAGAAGCTCCAACTCCCCAATTCTCTGGCTACAACCAGGAGGCTACAACCCTCTATGTTCTTCGACTACAATCTAAAGGTGGCTACAACCACCTATCCTTTCCTCGTCCTGTCACACTGAAACATAAGTAAAATGATGAAACCACTGCCACACTATCACTGTGAGATATATCGATGTAAACCTGTACCAATATATGCCAACAACTTGTGAGTAGCATGTGACAATGTCTTGTAACCAACCTGTACATGTACTCAGCTTGTACCAACAAAACCCAATAGGTACGCGACCTGTCTATTCTGCATGTATGTACACACCCTTTCTATAATGCAGTCTGCGTATGTACGCAACCTTTCTGTACTACATCCTGCATATTGTCAGTGTTTCATGGAAACCTGCACAGGAGATCTAGATAAAGCAAGTACAAACAAATATTATCAAGAAAGGAAGAGAGATTCAATATGGAAGAATGAAAAAATATATTCACACTACCCCAATGAGCTGGTGATTGATACATAGATCATGATCAATATGATGCAATGAATGAGTGGAATACACTCATATATAGGGAAAAACATTACATAATTAAGAAAAGCAATCAAGCAATTAGCTTTCCTTAGGAATGCATGCATGCATAATAGTGATGGTAAAAATAGAAAGTCTAAAATAGAACTAGTCAGTTAACTCCCACTGAACTAGTGTGCTGAAAATATAAATTTCTCCAACACCCCCCCTGAACATCACTATGGAGTAAAAATTGAGTCCCGGCTATTAGGACATTTTAGGTACTCATGTAAAATGCAACTAATGAACATTGAATAAAAGTGAGGAAAGAGGGAAAACCACATGGGAACAAAACCCCCCCTCAAAAGATAATGTATCAAAAGAAGAAAATAACAGTTGCTAGACAACTGTGTTCTTCACTGCAAGACGATCCCGTAAAGTCTGAAAATCCTACTCATTGAAAGTCTTCATGAAGATGTAGAAATCTTTATGGATATGATGAAGTCCTTTGGCAACCTGTCGGGCCTTGTACTTCTTGATCCTGTGGACCCATCTGCACCTGAAAATATTTCTTTTTGGTGGACGTGGAACCAGATTCCAAGTCTGGTTCTGTAGAAGTGAGTCATACTCCTTCTGCATGGATGCTTGCCATAATGGATTTCCCACAACCCTATTGTAGTTCTGTGGATCAATAGATTGAACCATATAGCAATGCATGGGCATCACAGGTTCTAAAGCTGAAAGTACATGAGAAGGCTCCTCATGATGAGATCGATTCATCCTCGAATCCAATGGATTCCCTGCAAGGTTGCCTATTTCCTGAAGTGTGGTCTGTGCCTTCTTGGGCATCTGCTGAAGCTTCGGTGATGGATTCTTATCTGGCTGTACTACTTGCTTATTTCCATGTACAGAATTTGAGTGTATGGAATCATCTCTAATGTCTGAAACTGATGGAAGAACAAGAGTATATGCATGTTGCACTGGAGGTGCATGCAAAGTACTCTACTTATGTGTAAGTAGAATAGAGGAGTCATCGTCATAAAACTTAGTGAATTTATACAACCTTGACTTGTGATCCACTTCACCAATTGCAATGATGGAATTGTCATGCATGTCAATTACTGAAAGTGAATCTGATGTAAATTCAACCTTTTTACCTTTCTGAGTGATCTGATAAACTGATAGTAGATTCATAGAAAGATTTGGAACATATAGAACATTCTCAAAACTGCCATTGTGGAGTTCCACTCTCCCTTCTCCTACTACTGCTACTAGAGTATCATCCCCCATGAGAATAGGGGGTCTTGAGCATGGACTCAAAGAAGAGAAAACTTCTTCTTTTGCTGCCATGATGGAATGCACCATATTATATAATCCATGAATCAGATGAGGAATTAATTACAACCAGAGCATGATGATTACCATTCTTAGGAGCGTGATCTTCTTCCTTCTGCTTCTTGACTCCCTCTGGAATGAAGTTTCCAAGGTTGTTTTGCTAAAGTGCCTGTTCCATAAGATCAATCTATTTCTTCATGCATGTGGATTCTTCGTTATTCGATTTATTGCAGTAAGTGCACTACTTTCCCTTCTTCTTCTTCTTCTTCTTGGAATTTGAAGAGTCTCTGGAACCTGAAGAATCGTTGAAGGGTTTGGAATATCCCTCCTTCCCATTCTGTTTGGATGACCCTTTTCCATCATGCATGGTGAGTGCATGTACTTTGGGATCTTTCATGAGGCCCATCTGTATGAGTTTTGTCTACTCTTGTGTAAGAGACTCAATGAATT
This sequence comes from Picea sitchensis, assembly GCA_010110895.2. Taxonomy (NCBI): domain Eukaryota; kingdom Viridiplantae; phylum Streptophyta; class Pinopsida; order Pinales; family Pinaceae; genus Picea; species Picea sitchensis. The sequence goes on along the minus strand of SNQJ01S0001430.1, from coordinate 32,293 downwards.
GAGCCAACGTAGGCATTTTCCAATTTGTTCCAAAAAGACACCTGCCAAAATGGAAATTGGAGACATATACAACGTATTCTGGTCCTAGCTTGGCCAAGATTGTTAGAATAAGTTATTTTTCTTGTGTAGACTTATCAATACCACATTCACCCAAGTTTAATAGCAAAGATTTAAATTTAGTAAAAAAATCTTGTATATTATCAAAACTTTTAGGGTCTAAGGTATTCAACTCTACCTCAAGCATATGACCTCGCATCTCATCCTGCTTTCCAAAGAGTCCTTCTAAGGTGGTCAAGATCTCGTTTGGAGTCTTGCATGCGGCAACATGAAACCACAAATCAGTGGAGATTAACTCAAGAAGTAGTCCTGTGGCCTCATCCTTACAGTTCTTCCATCTCATTTTCTCAATCGCTGATGTAGGTTCTGTTTTTGTCGCCATCGTCAAATTATATAGTCATTTTCTTTTGAGTTGCAATGTCGCCTTAGGCTTCCAATCAAAATAATTGTATGGTGTGAGGATTACCACCAAGTTTGACTGTATAATAGTTGTCATATCCATATATCCCACTATTTCTAAGAACCCCTAAAAATTTACTCTCAATCTGCAAGTGAAAAATTAAGAAATCATGACAGAAATGACACTTTAAGTGAAAATTCGTATCAGTTTCAAGAGATGATCTTGCAACTTACTTTATGAAAAAACAGTGAGGAATCTCGCCAAACGGTTGAAAACCCACTTCCAAACTGGGTCGATTTACTTCTCTCGCGGGTCGTTTCCTCAAAAACTTAATAGTTTGGGAGAAATCACTATAGAAAGGTACGACCATGGATTCATATCAGTTTCAGGAGGCTATATTGCGGCTTACTTTCTGAGCAAACGGTGAAGAATCTCGCTAAACGGTTGAAAACCCACTTCCAAAATGGTTCGATTTACTTTTCACGCAGGTTGTTTCCTCAAAAATGTAATATTTTGGGAGGAATAACTGATGAAAGGGACGACCACGGATTTAGCTCGTCGAAACTCTGATTTTCCTTATTCTTTGGCTTGTCTGCCTTGCTCCAAGCAACATAGCTCTGATACCATGTTAGTGTTTCATGGAAACCTGCACAGGAGATTTAGCTAAAGCATGCACAAACAAAGCTTATCAAGAAAAGGAAGAGAGATACAATATGGAAGAATGAGAAAATATATTCACACTACTCCAATGAGTTGATAATTGATGCATAGGTCATAATCAATATGATACAATGAATGAGTAGAATACACTCATATATAGGGCAAAGCATTCCATAATTAAGAAAACAAATCAAGCAGTTAATTTTCCTTAGGAATGCATGCATGCATAATAGTGATGGTAAAAATAGAAAGACTAAAATAGAACTAGACAGTGAACTCCCACTGAACTAGTGTGTCAAAAATAGAAATTTCTCCAACACATATGCCTTCTAAAAGCTAGGATTTTCTCTCTCCTAAAAAAATCTGATCCTCTGTAGCCTCTGTCACATCAACCTGCAACTTGTCACTGTGTCCAGACTGTAATTGTGCCCTATGCACACATCCTCATACATATCCTTTAACCAAATGCATCTATATCTCTCTAGTCGTGTGTCATACAAGTGTGTATAATCATGAACAAGCATAATAGCCCTCACATGGAATAGACATCAAACCCTTACTGATAAACATCCTCTCAATACATCAACCACTTCACAACTACAAGTTGTCAACCATGTACCACAAAAACCATTAACCATATGCCAAGAAATACAAGATGTCCCTCAACACTTCACAAGATGTACCAATGATAAATATTAATTATACCAACATTGTATTTTTGTAGATCTGAGTTATACAGTGAGTGCCATGAAACCAATAGCCTCTCTAAGGAAAATCCTCAAACCCCCATAATCATATATCATGTAGACAACAATATCCAACTATACATAGAAATAATACATACCTTTAGAACCTGTAGATAGATCTATTGCACCTGATCATTGTAGACCTTCTTGAAAGCTTGCTTTCAGACTCTAGAGACATGGTGTCTTCATCTTCTCAAGTTTTTATGGATTTTCTCACATGTACGTGCCTTTTTATACTGAAAGTCCGCGTACGTACGTGCCCTTCTCCACTGCAGCCTGCGTACACCTCAAAATCTAGGGTTTTTTCATTATTTTTTGGAATTCTAAAACTTTCATCGTTATCCCTTCATGCTACCTCAGACTTGCACAACTTCAGATGTATCAATGAGTACCTGCAATAAACCTTAAACAATAATAGGTATTCAATGTGCTCAATAGGTTCTAATAGGGGAGTCTTGCTCTATTATTTATACTTCCATGTAGCTTCCTCAAGGGGTTACCTTCTAACAAACTTAACCCAATTTCGTTCTTTTAGGGATAACCCACTTCTAACAACTTGTCCACTTATAACCCACTTTGCTACAAATAGTAAATTCTCCACTTCTAGTTGCAACTAAATTATTTTTAATTATTTTCTTATTGCAACAACGTAACCCATGATTAACTCCTAGTTTCACCCACTTGACTAGTCGACCTTTTTCTAGGAGCTTATAGAATAATTTGACTTCTTTGACCTCCTAGATAACTCATGAGGGTGATCCAACTTCACAAGGCCATAGCTCTCTAACCGTGAGGAGTTATGTGGCGTTCCACATATCACCGAAAACGACATGACATGTATTATCCATCTATAATAGTTTTACCTGCAAATATATTAATCTTCATATCATTATACATAAATGAAACTGAAATCCCTTAATCATATTGTTGGGGCTACCAGACTTGCTTCAAGGGTTGACATCAATGACAACCAACCAAATTAATCAATACTATTCACTATCCATTGAGTTTACTTACACTCACTCTACCCATTTCTCCTCCAGAGTGACCATTCACAAGGGGAAGTGCTACTCATTCATCTTTAAAGATTGAGATTGATACCTTTTGGAAGATAAAAGGACCCTCCCACGGAGAAGCTTGGAACCCACTTGTTGCAGGCTTCTTCCTAGGTAACATTACTTAGTTGGCATTGCATTTTACATTGGAATAAAATTAACTTCTTCTTCCCCCCCAAAAAATGTTGTTTAAATGTTGTTGAAATCATTACAATTCATTGTTTTAATTTTTTAATAGTTTCTATACACAATAAAAGATAGATAGGTTGTCCATATCATTGTTTACTCAATTTCTTTCCACTCCTAGCTATAACAACCAACTAGAATAAGTTTCGAGTGCTTTCATGCACAAAACCCCATAGGAAGGAAGATAATGATTCATTTGATTATCCCAAAAATAATTGAAATGTCAAGGATGTTCATAAGGCATACCTAGAAGTAACTGATGTGCTTGTGTTATGATTTTTTTTCAAATTCAGGGAAGGATTAGAAATTGTTGAAAATAACACATCCTAAAGTCTATTCATGCAACTAGCACTAAAATTCAACATCAATACATGACTTAGTATGGACTATCACTTTAACCAAATAGACCTTCAAGAAGCAAAGAGACAAATTGTGTGGTTATATTTGGTATTGAATGGAGGTAAGGCATGTAGGCAGGAAGGAATGTTTGATTAGGGAGATGGAGACAATCCATTGGCATCTAAGGATTGTATGTTGTTCCCATTGTATGCTTTGTTGTTGTTACAACTACATTGAAATATATCAAGTATTCTTCCAAAATAACAATACAAAAATGCACTAATGTCGCAAACATAAATGATGATGCTAATATTCATAAATAAGTTAATCTTATAATTGTGAAAACATAATTTTGGCAACAATATCATTTAGGAAATGGGTGCATGCTATTTTTATGGGTTGTATAGACCCGCACTCTTATTTCACATATGTGCACATTTAATAGACCATAAGATCATTGTTAGACATACATTGTACTCTTTGCAGGTAGACTTAGTCTCATTCTAGCACTAAGAGGGTTCAAGGGAGTGATCACCCCCCCCCCCCCCCCCCCCCCACCCAATTGGGGAGGTGTGGGGGCCAACGACCCTCTTGAAAGAAATTTTGGGTTTGTTTTTTGTCCATTTAGTGCTTTTTTAACCAATGGTTTTTCAACTTATTATAATCTAATTCTAGTGAATGGATTATGGTTGTAATCTATTATGGGTTAAGGGATTAGGGTTTTGGATGCCATAGAACACCTAAAGTATTATATTGTTAACATTGAAGTTAATAATGAAGAGAGAAGTGTGACTCTATGTTAGGTTGTTTTTCTCGGTTAAGGGTTTCCAAGGTAAATATTTTTGTATTGTCTATGTGTGTGCCTTTATTATTTTTATGTTTTAGATTCCGTTAGTATTTCTTTTCTTGCATGGATTTATCAAACTATTCAATTGCTACTTTCTGAATTAAGATGTCATAAGCTTGATTTCCAAATCAACAATTGAAAAGAAAGAAAGGCCAGGTTAACCCATATTGTTTTTCTCCTTTTTAACTTGACATTGACTCTAAGAAACAGAATAAAACAATCATTGCAAATCAGGAATACCAAGGGAAATGGAGTGAGCATATGGTGGAATGGTGTGAGCAATCTCCCATGAGATGATAAATTAGAGCATGCCAGCTTAGGATGTTGAATACGCTTCTAACATAAGTTTTTAAACCACTCTTAATTTAATGATGAATGAAAAGGATCATCAGTAGGTTAAAGTGAAGATAAGTTACCCACAACCCTAATCTCAACCCTTATATGAGAAAAACTGCCACCAAACCAAAATTTGAATGGTAGGAGGGTTGATAAAGGACTTCCAAACATGTGTAAGGTAAGAACCCAATATTTTAAGGTTGTTGTTATTGAAACACAATTTTAGTGGGCATGCATAATGCAATTTGTGCATGATCAATATTGGGCATGGGGTAAGAGAAACATAATGGCATGGACAAGGATTGATGAAAATAAGTGAGATAAACAACACACACAATCAAAATGTACTTTCAAGCTCAAATCCCTTCATGACAATGCAAGACTGAAGCAATGAGATAGAGGGCCTTCCTAAGGTCCTTCCTTACTCTAGCTATGTTTTCTCATTCTTTATTCTCTATGTTCTATTTTCTACTTATTGTCAGTTTCAAAATTGTTTACAACAAATATATCTAGTTTATCTCTACATTGATGCATGCTTTCAAAAACTTGCAGAGAAAAAAAACTTATCAAAGAAACACAACATTATGCATAGACGTGTGCAGGGTTGAATGTTGACCTCAACATGTGCTATTGTAATATACTTAGGGTGTATTACCACTATGCAATAATGTATATACATTTATTTTGTAATAGTAATCATATAGGTTATTTTCTTAACTTTTTTAAAAATATAGACAAAACAAGAGAAAATGTGAGTGTAGTTATGAAACCCTAGAACGAGTCGGCTTTGTGGATGGATGAAAACAGCGAGGGGAAGGTATCCCCCTCCTAATGATGAAGAATTATCATTTCAATTAATGGTAAATGCCTATGTCAAAATTTCCAAGTCTCATCCAACTTGCTTTTTGAAGAGGTTAGAGGAAATTCCTTAAGCTAAACTACCTTCAACTTTGTCCAAACACAAAGCCCTAGATATAGAAAATGGTGCATTGGTAGGTCAATTTATGGGGATATGGCCTTCCCCAAATAGTGACAACATGGATTCATAAATATTGGAAGCCCCATATCAAAGGACAACTTCACCAGTTCTTTTGTGGAAGAGGATTCCATGCCTTCCTCTTCGAAACCAAAGAGTATTAGGACTTGATTTTTCACAACGAGCCATATTTTCTGGGTGTCAGAGGTATGTATATGAAAATATGGTCACCTAAATTCAACCTTGAGAATGATATACCATATGCTATTATGGTTTGGGTGCACCTCCTGCACCTTCCACTTCATTGTTGAACTGATGATGCACTACGTTGCATAGGCAATACTCTTGGGAAATACGTGGACGGAGTAGAACTAAGGGAAAATATGTTCTCCTATGCTAGAATTTGTGTGGAGGTAGACCTGGAGAAAGGAATTCCTGAAGCAATGTTAATCTCGCTTGATAACTAGAAGCATATTCAACATCTTGATTATGAATAGCTCCCCTTCAAGTGTAAATCATGCCACAAATATAGACACTTTACCAAAGACTATAAAAAGTTGGAAATCAACACACCCTAGACTCAGGTAATGAAGAAAAATGGAAATGTATCTCAATGAAGTTGGGTTCCACTGTAAATTTGGGGGCTAGATACCACATTGTCAAGGAATGAACCATCCTCAACTACAGGGAAAAATCTTGGGGGAAACAAATTTGTAAAGGGCTCTACAAAACAAAAACGAGAAAGATGAAGAAGGAAAAATAGTTTACGAGGATCCCCCTTTAGTCCAAACCTCTGCTTATACTCGTGAAGGAAGAGTTATTAACTATTTATTAATTATTTAATATTGCACTGTGTTGGTGCTTATGTGCGGAGACTTTTGGACATGTATATCCCCACACAACATGGTTTTGTACGCATGCATGGTATGTGCAGAGGCTTTTGCACCTCCACACATGTATAACTTCACATATGTATGGTTTTGTTTATTAATGTGCATATACGAGTAAATAAAACTATTTATTCTTTATTAAATAATTATTTAATATCATTTTTTAATATGTTATTAATAATGAGTCATATGCAATGTGCGGAACCATAGTTGTGCGGATATATGTCTTATTAATTATTTATTATTGTAATGCGCATTGCCTTGTTGCTTATGTGCGGAAACTTTTGCACAACCATATCCCTACACAATTATGGTTTCAATTTGCTAAATAATTAATTATTTAATATTATTTATTAATTATTTATTAAGACCCATAGTTGTGTCCCTGTGCAAAAGTATCATGCAAAAGACTCCACACATAAGCATCTTATTGTGCATTGCAATATTAAATAAATAATAATTATTTATTTATTGAATATTAAATAAATAATCAATAATCAATTTTCTAATATTAACAAATTAATAAATAATATTAAATAATTAATTATTTAATAAATTGCACATTGCACATTAATAAATAATATCATACATATGCAGAGATATACATGTGTGGAGGTGCAGACAAATCGTTGAAGCAAAAGTTTATGTACATATGATGTAGGGGTACATAACCATAGTTGTGCATGATATGCACGTGCAAACGTAGTGCATTGCAACATTAAATAATTAATAATTAATCTTAATTATTAAATATTAAATAACATTAAATAAATAATTATTTAATAAATTGTTTTTAATAAATAATTAATAATTAATTAATAAACAATATTAAATAATTAATCATTTAATAAATTGCAACCATAGTTGTGTTGAGATATACCGGTGCAAACGTCTTCGCATATAAGTAGCAACACATTGTACATTCAATATTAAAGTAAAAGAAAAATTGTATATGAAATGAATGCAAATCATGTTTTCTTTCGAGTGCATTTTTTGGCCTCCACAACTTTCCAACAAATATAAATATAACCCTAATCATAATCTGACCCCCCTTATCGTACAACACTTATGTCCATACTCATATAAAATTGAAATAACAAACATGCAACTTGGTAAAATGCAGACGTTTAACTAAAATCTATATGGCACAAATTGTGCACAACTTTACGGCAACTATAAACAACCAACAATTATAATGTAGTTTATCCTAGTCGCCATTGTGGTCAATGGTAAATGTACATATACATGTAATCAATTAAAATGCAACTTCCACTGGGTTTAGTGGATCGCAAATAGATTTCATTTTGCAAGTATGTGAACTATTAGGAGTGTGATGGTGTAGAAGTGTGAGATTGAAGTGCGATGACTTGTTTGATTTCTTCGCATAGTTCCTATAAAACAAAATATATGTCTTGTTTCCAAGGATATACATTTGCAGAACACGAGATGGCTGAACATATGCTTGCACATAGTCCAACAATGCCCTGGTGTGCAGATATATATTGTTACTAGAGAAGTTACAAATAACTTGGACTCTTGCAAGTGCTTGATACATGTGTATACATTGTAGTGGTACTCAATGATTTTATAATCTACAGTTAATATCAAATACCTAATTGATTTAGCCAATGCATTATAACCTTATAGGTTGTACATAAATACCTAGCTACTTCCTTTTGTTTTGTGACCATCGTTCGCATGACTCCATTAGTGCTCTTCAACCTAACTATGTCTAGATAAATTTAACAATGTTCTAGACTGACTAGATCTCCTTGTTTACAAAGGTTCCTCTTCACTATACATGCATTACATTTGATAACCCTAATAGTTGATACATTAAAAAAGAGATTACCTTTATGGGTACGGTCTTATTTGACTAAACTCCTTTGCATGGCTAGTTGCCCTTCCCTGGATTGGGTTCTTTGTCAAAGTAGAGATGCTTGACAAAATATAGGGCATTGTACAGTTAGTTGTTCATGGTGTACTGGAGATGCCTCTATTTCTTTCATTAGAAACCTTGAAGCATTTGCAATGCATAATTGGAAATCCACACTGCAACAACTACCCTACAGTCATATATATTTTATATGTACCACGTTGCAAGTCTTTGACAAGCAACAATTGTATGTGTTAGAATAATGAAACTTGATATAATTAAATGCAGTATAGTCTTTTTCAAAAGATAATTCATATAATAAAGAAAAAAAGTATTATTGTATATGCAAAGAGGAAAATGATTAGAATAAAATAAAAACAACTAGCATAAAACTTTGTAAAGAAAACAAATTGTTTAGTGTAAAGTAAAACTTAGTAGAACATCGTATGTGCAGAGATTTCTGCTTTGAACATTTGTCTGCACCTTTGCACATGTATATCCCTCCACGGGTATGATATTATTTATTAATGTCCAATGTGCAATTTATTAAATAATTAATCATTTATTAATTATTTACTAATTAGTTATTAACTATTTATTAATTATTTAATATTAAATAATTATTTATTAATTAATTAATTGCTATGCATAGTATGGGTGGAGACTTTTTCTTTGATGATTTTTCAGCACCTCAGCACATGTATATCACTGCATAGGTATGGTATTATTTATTGATATGCAATGCGCTGCTACTTATGTGCGAAAACGTTTGCCCAAGAAAATCCCTGCACAACTATGGTTCTGTCACATAATTTTTCTTCGAATATTTGTCTACACCTCCGCACAGATGTAGCCCCACATGGTATGGTATTATTTATTAACATGCAATGCAAAGTATGCAATGTGTAATTTATTAAATAATTATTTAATATTGCAATGTGAAATGTGTTTTACTTATGTGTGGAGACTTTTGTACTGCTTATGTGTAGAGACTTTTCCACATGTATATCATTGTACAACATGGCTCTGTACAAGTACATTGTATGTCCAGAGACTTAAACTATGGAAAAAATAGATAATTGTTTAGTCAACGCAAAAACTAATCACGCGCGGGGACTTTTGCTTGGACTATTTGTCCGCACTTCGACACATGTATGTTTGTTAGTGGTGCATATACTAGTAAAACAAGTATTTATTCAATATTAAATAAATAACTATTTAATATTAGTTATTAATAATGCGCAATATGCAATCTGCGGAGACATTTGCACAGGTATATCCCCGCACAACTATTGTTTCGTACCGGTACATCATATGTGCATTATTTAATATTATTTATTAATGATTTAATATTAAATAGTTAATTGTTTATTAATTATTTAATAGTTAATAGTTAATTATTTATTAATTATTTAGTATTGGAATGTGAAATGCGATGTTGCTTATGTGTGGAGACTTTTGCATAGGTATATCCCAACATAGCTATGGTTTCGTATCGATATGTACTGTGGTTCCATACCAGTATGTGTGGAGATGCTAACAAATCGTCAAAGCAAAAGTCTGTATGTGCATACCCATGTTTTGTGTGGATATACATGTACAAAAGTCTCCGCACATACGTTTTATGACATAAAACATTTTTATATGCAAGCATACTCTCAAATATGACAAGCTTTAATACATGCACAATATTAAATATGGAGATGGCAAGCTTCAATATATGTGTGGACTATATAATGGGTGATACAATTGTGCGGAGGTGTAGAAGTTATACTTGTATGCATAGCAACACATGTATAGATTTCGCACCTCCACGGAGGTGTATCCCCCGCACAACAACACTTAGTCTAATAGTTGTCAAGTGACAGAAGCATATTAACTATAGGAAAAACATTATCAGCTATGAAATATACCTGGAGGTCGTTACTCGTTATTATTCGTTCCTTGCGTCACCTTTTAGTTGTCTCGTTCAACTTTAATGAGATTTTGTTTATATTTATTTCAATATTAGTCATTATTTTATTTGAATAGTTTTGTTGTGGCCCAAATGTAGACCATGTTCCAATTTGAAGGGTGTTGCCCGCAACTAGCAAATTTTGCTCAAACCCATAAGTAATAGACAACTTATATGACTTAACATTTCTATATGCAAGCATATTCTCAAATATGACAAGCTTTAATATATGCACAATATTAAATAGGAACATGACAAGCTTTAATATTTATAGTTTATGACTTAACATTTTTATATGCAAGCATATTCTCAAATATAACAAGCTTTAATATATGCACAATATTAAATATGGAGATGACAAGTTTTAATATATGTACGGACTATATAATGGGGGATACAACTATGTGAAGGTGGGGAAGCTATACGTGTATGCATAACAATGCAAGTATAGCTTCCACACCTCCGTACAGTGGTATGCCCCGCATAACAACATTTAGTCTAAAAGTTATCAAGCGGCAGAAGCAGATTAACTATGGGAAAAACATTTTTAGCTATGAAATATACCTGGAGCTCGTTCCTTAGTGTTGCTCATTCCTTGCATCACCTTTAGTTGTCTCGTTCAAGTTTAACGATATCTTTATTATATTTATTTCAATATTAGTCATATTATTTTATTTTGATAGTTTTGTTGTGGTCCAAATGTAGACCATGTTCCAATTTGAAGGGTGTTGTTCGCGCCTGGAATTTTTTTCTCAAACCCATAAGGAATAGACAAGTTATATGACTTAACATTTCTATATGCAAGCATATCCTCAAATATGACAAGCTTTAATATATGCACAATATTAAATAGGGACATGTCAAGCTTTAATATTTGCAATTCATGACTTACATTTTTATATGTAAGCATATTCTCAAATATGACAAGCTTTAATATATGCACAATATTAAATATGGACATGGCAAGCTTTAATATATGTGTGGACTATATAATGTGGGATACAATTGTGCGGAGGTGCGAAAGCTATACCTGTATGCATAACAACATTTGTATAGCTTCCGCACCTCCACACAAAAACACTTAGTCTAATAGTTATCAAGCGGAAGAAGTGAATTAACTATGGGAAAAATATTCTTGGCTATGAAATATACCTGGAGCTCGTTCCTCAATATTGCTTGTCCCTTGCCTCGCCTTTTAGCTCTCTCGTTTAAGTTTAACGAAATCTTGTTTATATTTATTTCAATATTAGTCGTATTATTTTATTTTAATAGTTTTGTTGTGGCCCAAATATAGACCATGTTCCAATTTGAAGGGTGTTTCCCATGCCTAACAAATTTTGCTCAAACCCATAAGTAATAGACAACACACATGACTTAAATTTTTTATATGGAAGTATATTCTCAAATATGACAAGCTTTAATAGTTTCACAACAAAAATTCTCACAAGCCAAGTAATTTGCACTATCCCTAAAGCATTTATGGCAGTGTGGTTTGCTGCAATTTGGAAAGAAGTAAGGGCAAGTAGGTAATAGAATGCAATGCAAAACTATAGAACTCTAGATGCAAATCTTGTGTCAAATTTTTCTGCCAACCCAATATCTATTTAAAATTCTTTAGTCAAAAGCCTTTTTACTTAGCCATTTTTGAAACTGTGCGAGGACCATTGTTGTTGCAATGTCTTCGCCTTTAACCTATGTGTATCTACTGCATAGACATATAGTCCGCACATATCTTAAAAAAATTTAAATCTTTTAATATAGTCCTATACAAATAATTAAAAGATTAATAATTAATTATTAATCTAATAAAAGTTTATTACTAGTACCTGCCAAGAAATTTAATTATAGATCCTCAGCACAAACATATTCTCCACACATATATAGTTTTTATACTTACGCACATGCATATCATTGTGAAGCTAATACTCATTATAATAGTTACCAATGTTATGGATAATAGAGTATTATTATGCATATTCATATTATTAACAAAATGATTTTTACATGTTAAAAATAAAAGTTAATTATAAATTTAATAAAAGATAAGTATACATCTCCAGCACATAGGTATAGTCGGAAAATATATAGTGATGCAGGAGCATCGACCCCCTTCCAAATTCGTCAGTGAATTCAAAGCTTCCAAAGGTCAATGAGGGCATAAAGAAGATATTTTCTCTATAATTGATTGGATTGTTAATGATTTGTTTTGTAACTGTTGTGTTACACATATTTTAGGGATTGCTAGCGATCTTAAAGATGAGATCGGATCCTTTTAGTGATCCAATTCTCTTATGGGTTTTGTTATAAATATAGCCTTTGGTGTTTGTCAAAAAATGGGGGCCTGCACAATGTAATACCTGGGCAAATGAGTGATCCAGCCCTAGAGGGCGTAAGTAATGTAATTTGAGCTCAATGAAATAGAGATTTGTGTATTTTATGTCTCTTTGTGTTTAATATGTTGTGTTTAAACTCATGTTTATAAATCCCCGTGCGTGTGATGACACAAATTTATGTGTCTTTGAAATCGTGTGTGAGGTTGAGGCATGTTGTATGTGCAAGAATCGATCAGAGTCAAAGACAATTGTTTGCAGGTTTGACATGCGTGGAGTTGTGGGGAAGCACACATTTCAGTGAGCAAGGATATTGATCATGGATCACTAAATGGATCGACAACGATCCAAAGTCAACTCGATTTCTTCATCGCACTGGAAGTTGACAGGAGATTTCCAACTCTGTATTCCTCGCAATCCTCTTTGCAAGATGATTTATGTTATTGTTTCTTATGATAATTATGAGTTGAAAGGGATTACTACACGCCTTCACTGTCAACTATGATGTTGGGTTTGAACCGCGAGGAAGAGAATCCATTGTTGACCATAGTAGGGACGTTGGTGACCCAAACGAAATGATCCATAGCGAAATGAGGGTGAGGATTGAAGAGGAGACTCCAAATTGTAAACCAGGGTGTGGATTAGTTTGAAGTCGGTGACATGGACCTATTATAGTCCATGTCATGGGCTCATAACCCACAGGTTTCAGAATCAAAACCTTCAAAGAATTGAATTTGACAGACCAAGGTTAGCTCTATCATCATATAGCTTCTGCACCTCTACAGAGGCATATTCTCGCATAGAAAATACTTGGCAAATAAAACACATAAAAGACGATGTAGTGATTTTTGTACATGATTGAAATTAGTGTAAACGATAGAAATTGTTGCTAAGGTTCATAACATAGTATTTGATAATAATGTATGTTGGTAGAAAAAAAATTCTCAAAATTTTTTACAGAGTCCTATACACATAATTAAAAAGATTAATAATTATTTATTGATTTAATAAAAAGTTAATTATTAAGTTACTGAACTTTAATTATACATCTTCAACATAATAAGCACTTAGTAAATACATCATAGTTATTTGGGATAATTACATCGAAACTTTCAAAGTTGTACTTTCACTTGTTCCGCACATGTACATGCATGTGTTCCAACCATCCACTATAATTGCATAACTAAATTGCTTATTAAATTCTAGTACATGCACTCGTTCCAACTATCCTTTCAATTGTATAATTAAATTGCCTATTAAATTTCCACTGTCAACACCGCAATAAAATCTTGTTTTATTATTATTATAGTTGGTATTTTAAACCTATATTTTATGTTTTTTTATTATTATATATATTAAAATAAAAACAATTATATATATATATATATATATATATATATATATATATATAAATAATTGTATTTTGTACCTAGGATAACATTAAAGAGAATTATAGGTAGTCATATTATGTGACTAGCATAACAAAATTCTTGGTTCAATGATATAATTATTTTATTTATTAAAATTCTCAAACGAAAGATAACAATCTCTTGCGTCTGTCACCATAACATTATTAAAGAGAATTATAGGTAATCATGTTATGTGACTAGCATAACAATATTCTTTGTTTAGTTATATAATATTATATTTATTAAAATTCTCAAACGACAGATAGCAATCTGTTGTGGGCATAACTTTATTAATATTAATTGTTAAGTTATATAATAAATAAATGAAAAATAAATGGCTCATGTGCCTGCGAGCATAGGATTATTTTGAAGGACCAATCAAAACACAAACCAAAAAAATTCATGGCTAGGAACAAAATTGAACTAGGTAAAAAAGCCACAAATTTTTGGTCGAGGCACTTTGTTTTTGTAATTGTTGCGCGTGCCTATTTTTCGCGACATACATAATTTTCTTAGTAACAAAGTGATTTATTGCAACTTGATTTGTTTGTATTTGCAATGTGATAGAGACTATTCAGGAGAAATGGCAAGTGAATGTGAAGTTTGGCATAAACCAATTGGACTTATGTAACTTATTATTTGCACGTTTCATGTATAGCAAAATAGATTGAAGAAACAACAAGTAACATAAGAAAAGAAACCACCAATTTTCTTTGCATAGGGTATCCATCACATCTCCCAGTGCATAGGCATATCTCTTGCCAAATTTGAACAATATGACATGGACATCTACTTTTTCCACACTTTTAAACGACCAACAACCTAGATCGATAGTCGGTATTGAAACTGCAAATACCAGCGATCCAATGCATATATGTAGAATACATCGCTAGTCGTGCACTCCGTAATATCAGGGATGATTTTAGGGGCTAAATTTCGCTCATGGGCTAATTTTCCATGGTTTTTCCAAAAATGAGATTCGCTATTTTAAAAATGATTCGCCCAAATTCTATAGGATTAAATTATTTTACCTTAAAAATCGCCAAAATTTTATAAAAACTATATAAAATCTTTAGAAATTTGAATATTTTTACAAAAATATCGCCAAACATTTATAATTGGCATATAAAGGATTAGTAAGATTCACCAAGGTTTCTACATTTTAAAATAAATTCTCATCCTTAAAATCATCCCTGCTCCGTATACAATTAATGCAAAGGACTAAGGACTATAGAAATTGTCAATAATCATTAGAATGGAAATGTTTTTAGATAACGAGATTTCTGAAACACAATGCATTGCCAGAAAAATTTCATATAGCATTTGCAGAGGCATCACAATTAGAAGGAAACAACGTTTCGCCTAGTCTGGGGATGTCTCACTATCGCATTTGCAATTGTTCGGCACCGTGAATTCTGAGAAGCAACCTAATTTGCATGACAATCAATTCATTTATGGCACATAGATTTGGTCAGATTTGCAAAAAGACAGAGGCTATTAAGCAACTGTGTGAAGTAAATGTCCATTTGGCACCGTCGATACTGAAAATCAATTTGATTTACATGATAACCAAGTGATTTATGGAAATTAGATTTGGTGAGATCTGCGAAAAATGGAGGCTATTAAGAAACTATGCAAAGTAAATGCCATGGATTTCTATGAGTTGTACAATGCCTTGTATTATTTATTTCGCATAGGGGTAGCCAAGTAACCTGTACAAATACCATGTTACTAAATACGCCCTATGCAGTTGGCCTTTAAAGCAATGTGACCTTCATAGTGTACTATTTATAACGTTCACCTATTTGAAATTAGTACATTTAAAAAAACACGTGTATGGCAGATACAGTCCACATAGGGGCGATACACAAACTTAGTTACTAGAGTTAAAGAATATGACATAAACATTAACTTTGTAGAAATTTTCATGTGACACCGATTATAAATTGGTAATTGGTATTGAAGTTATAGACATATACCATCCAAACCATGTACTATTGAACATGTAGGCACATCCCAAAAAACTCGCTACTAAACACCTCTTTAGTTATCGATTTTTGACCTTGCACAGATTCTTTTGCTACTATCTTATCTTCGCATATGGAACATGCATATGTTCCGCAATTGACGTCTCTATATATCTGAAAGTTTTCCAGCACTGATTCTGGCAATCGATGTAACTTGTAGTAAAACAAAATATTTTATGACAAGTTGATTTGCACCGACTTAGGAAGAAAATGTGGCAATCATGCATAATGAAAAGTAAATGTTGGATTGTTCTATCCACTACTTAGTGGTTTCTAATTATAATTACATATGTTCCAAAAATAGTTCATATGTGTGGAAATGGAATCGTACTAAATACATGACATGAACTTAGCTTTAAGGCAAATGGGCCTCGGTAATTATTATTTGTAATCTCCACGTATGTCAGGTCAATCTAAAAAACAATCATATGGAAAATAGAAAGATAATCGTGCCATTTTGCAGTGATACAGTCAATTCACTTGCTAAAGACAACAAGGATTTCCACTAGTCTACCTCCTACGAATGGTTCTTGAGCAAGATTGTCGAAGAAAAGAAAACAGACAAACTCTGGATCACATGGCTTGTCATTGTTGGTTGTGTACCTGTTGTTTTCAACTACAAGGAACTCATATCCTGGTGTGCTTGAAGATTCGATAACGGGACAAGAATAATTAAGCTCACAACAAAAGGAAATAATCCAATGCAGCTAACTCTGAAGGCATTTAACAGAATGTTTGAACTTCTTATTGCAAATAAACATTTCAAGGTTCTAGCCTCCCAGGCAAGCAATGCATATATTTTGGGAGAATATTTGCTACCATCTGCAAATATGCCCAGGGACCTTTCAACAATTGACATAACTTTGCTACAAGAGCCATATCGAGACTTATCATGGTTGTTTGCACATGTAACTCACCGACAGTCCACTTCACACATACCCAGGTCAACATTGTATGCATTGTTCTTTACGTTCTAGAAAGATGCCATGTTTGACTATGCAGAGCTGATATTAGATGAACTTTGTTCTCAATTGGGAAATTAATTAAGTGTTAAAAGTCTTATATGGTTACATATCTAGTTTTGCAATTGCTTATTGTAATTTATTTGATAGTCTCCCCGTTAAAGTGAATGTAGATACACAGAATGAACCAGTACAATTCCAACACCTTGTACTATCTAAACATAAAGAAAGATATATTTTTTGCATTTTTCAAGATAGTTTTGTTAAATAGTTCAGACACACGTTGGTTGGGACAGAGCCCGGGAGAATAACTCAGGAAACTGAGCAATTTCTGAATGGAAAAGACGTTTGTATTCAAGATGAAAACCATACATACATCTGGTTATATGGTTGCAAGGACAATCCCCTTCTACTGCCTACGTTTGAATGTGATAGATATTTTCTCACAGAAGTTTGTCGCCAATATAAAACCTAGTGCATTACATTTGACACGAAAAGAAAAAGACAATTTATTTCATTTCCTTTTAAAGTTGGGGACACAATGGTCAAGAACTTGGGCCATCACAAAGAGGTCTCAGAAATACTTAGTGCATTTGATCTAAAGGAAGTAGAACAACTTAAGCGGTTTCGACCCCCAGGGTTTGTTTTCCCAACACTTAAAATCCATAAGGTACAGTAATTTGTTCACACAATTTGACAAGGAAAACCATGACAATCCATGTTCCAAAAAGGAGATCGATGGATGTAGCAAGGACTTGGCAATAGAAATAAGCTCAAATACAAAAAATCGAATCAAGGTAAAGACAAAGGGGCAAATGAAACATCAATGTCCAGTCTCCTCCCAATCCCCAGACACGTAAGAGCTCTTCCTTTGAACAAAGAACACAATAGGACAATGTAAATAGAGAAGAGAGTAAGGATGTGTGTGCTAGAGGTGGTGGAAAAGAGCAACTAGGCCATATCAATATTGAACACACACATCTACTGCCACGACAAAAAAGGAAATGTACCCCAAACAGAGACAATTCCCAAGATTCAGGAAGATTAGAAAGCCAAGGAGGTGTCGATGATATGCAAATCCAGAGTACATAGCTACTCAGCTAGGTAGCCCAAATAACTGCAGAAAGCATGCAACTTGCACATGACCCTGCCAAAGAAGAACGAATGGTGTTTGAACAACATTCCTTGACGTTGCACAACACTCAATACTACAAGAACCAAAGAAAATTGTGCATATAGAAGGTCAGTGTTAAAAACATAAAGGTCGTTCACCGCTCAATTGATCACCTGGATGTTTTAGGAACTAGACCAACTACGCTCACACAACTACATCAATGCACATGAGATGCCCTTCACGATTCCATTTCCGAGTAGGATTTATAGACTATTGGATTGAATAAGAGAAGAAGTAAGCTTGAGCACGCATTGACTCTAAAGCCACTGTTTCCAAATCCATTGGTCATACTGCTAGCAGAACATGCTCGTCCAAGTACTCCCGGAACCTCAAAGCCAAACAAAAAAATCCCTTCAATTACTGAATGGAGTCAGACAGTATGTTGTAGAAAACATTAACAGAATATTGGACTTAATCAAAGAGGCATGGGAGGTCAATATCAGTCTATGTAATCTTTAAAAAAGGATTACACATTTTACTAACCATTTGCAAAAAGATTTTCAACATGATCAAGCGTATTATAAAAACGAGGTAGGTACTTTCGTCGGATGAGTGAATAGTAATAATGAGCATCAAAGAAGCCAGAAAGAATTTCCCTCAGAAGAAAGAATAAAACAAAAAAAGGTGGGTTGGTAAGCTCGAATAGATGTCCTAGAAGATGCAATAGCCACTTGTGAAAAGATCCATGAAGAAAGAGCATATGCAACTTTAAAAGAAATTGTTACTATTAAGGAACTGCAGGGCCCATATCGTATTAGGAATTCATCCATAATCACAAAAGAAAAGCTTGATAGTAAGATGGCCATAATGAAAACCACATTGGGTAATTAATTCAACAGTCTCAGTCAATTTGATGATGAGGAACTAAAACAGTGGCTTGTTACATTTGTCAATAAAAATGAAGACCATTTGTCAGCCATCGACCAAGTACAACTGGAATGCAAAGAAGTAGAGGATAATATTTTCACTCTTCGGGTGAAGTAAGAAATAACCATCGTGCCAATGAAAAGATTTATTGATAAATGGGTCAAGAACGTCATGGAACATATTGTCATCCCATAATAAGCACCCAAAATAGTTCAACAATACTCCCACAAAACAACTTCTATAAAGCCACATGCATATGTACAACATACAAATCAGAACACTAAAAAACTTCCTTCCTGGTGAGTAGTCAAACAAGCATTTCATCTTCTTTTTCTCTTCTTTTGTTTCATCACTTTGTAATGTGCCAAAATTGCCTCTTGTATACTCTGTCAAAACCTAGCAACAATTTATAACTATGTCTCTTTATTTGTTCCAACTCTTTCTTCTATTTTGTGGTCTCCATGAGTCCCAATCCTAGTCCATTTGGACAAACGCCTTCACTTTTTACAGATCTTATTTAAAAGACAGTTGTATATTTTTTAAACTTGGCCAAGAAATGTTTTGGCATTTACAGAGATTATTGAAAAAACAATTGTATATTTTTTTACCTTGGCAAAGTATTGTTTTTGCATATGTAGCTGTTGATTTTCTTGAATTTTATCGTTAAACAGAATTTCCAAACCTATATTCACTCTATCATTTTTCAATGAAACAACTTGTTCTATGCATATCTAGCCATTGACTATCGTTCTACCAACTCATGTTTTAAGCTCTATGTTATCTTGGGTAAATTTGCTATAATATTGTAAATACTCTATAAAATAATGCCAATTTGTTTGTCAAACCTTTCTTTGCTTGTTATAGATATGTTTATTTGATATGTACTTCATTTCTATCAATTTAACAAATATTTAAATTTCTTTATATATATATTATATTTTATCCACTTGTCAATATTTTTAATGATATGTGCTTCATTAATCAACACTTAACTTTCTTTAGATATATTAACTTTTATCTTATTTGTATTATTGTTTAACCAACGTCGTGCATTATCAAGTATTGTTGTAATTCTAAACATGATCAGAATCCATGGTTTTGGACTTGATTGTTTTAAGCTTTAAGTTTTATCATTTTTCAATGAAATAGTTTCTTCTGTGCATATGTAGCAATGGACTTCCTTTCGACGAAATCATATTTTGGCATCTATGCAATGATTAGCAAATTTTGTATTATATTGTAAGATGTGAGTAACATAGTGCTCGGTCCTTTCTCAAGACTTTATTTCCTTATCGTGTTTACTTAACAGAGTGGCTCCATTGTCAAGTTTTGTTTTAATTCTGACCATGATCATAATTTTTAGTTTTGGATTTAATTGTTTTGAGTTTGAAGTTTTAGAATTCATTTGCTATTGGCCTATCCATTTCTTCCTCTATATGAAGATGGTCTTGTGTGGGCTTTGGTGAAAGAGGCAGGTATACTAGTAACTAGATTGTCATATACTATTATCAATTTCAAAATTGTGAACAAGGAACCTTTGTCATTAGGGAAACTCTATTCTATTTGCTTTCCGCAAAACCTAAGCTACGTACATTTTACATTGTTTCCCGTGCATCATAACATCCACACACTTTTCTTTGTTTCCTTGATAGCACCACTTCGATACATGTTACATTGTTTTGTCTATATCTTTAGCTCTAAATACTTCCTTCTATTAAGTTCCATGACGGAGGTTTTTAATTGTTTTTTATAATAAACATTACTAGTTGACATAAATTCAATTGAACAATATTTTTTAAGTTAAACATATGCATAAAGCATTTTCAATTTGTTAGTTGTATGTCACGTATGATGTACGAATGCACAAAGCATATGGTTGTGCGGATGATATGTGTCTGCCAGAGATATATCTCTACCCAAGGTATATATGTCGAACACTTCGCTTGTTTACAATGTTTTCTTTGACATTGAACAATTTACCTTTTTTCCTATCTTTTACAAGATTTTATGCAAAATGTTCTCATTGCAAAGACTTCAAAATGTTTAAAAATGAAAATGACATAATTGGATCAGTTATCAAGCAAATTACATTGCTGGTGAGAATCTGTGTGATGGAACCAATGCATGTGCAAGACTGCAGGAGGATGATTGTTATGAATTATCTACACAAGGGTTCAGATTACACTAGAGAATTTCTGCGCCGACATGCAAAAGATATATCTGTGTAGACAATGTGTTTGTGCACAACAAATATCTGTCCCAAAAATAAAATATGTTTAACAATATTTTTTTAGTTGGCCATAAGCATCAAAACATTTTGTAAACTATTAAAAATGTGAACACTTCACTTATTTACAATGTTTTCTTAAACATTGAACAATTTAAAAATGTTTAAAAACAAAATTCGCATAAATGACTCAGTTATCAAGAAAATTATATTGCTGGTGAGAATTTGTGCAATGGAACCAATGGAAGTGCAGAGTTTCCATGTGCGAGAGCACAAGACAATGATTGTTATGAATTATCTGCACAAGGCTTCAAATTACACTAGAGCTTTCATGTGCAGACATGCAGAGGATATATTTGTGCAGATGATGTGTTTTTGCCCAACAAATAACTCTCCGATAGATAAATATGTTGAACAATATTTTTTTAGGCATATTCATAAAAACATTTTGTAAACTATTAAAACTACAAAGTTGCAAAGTGGAACAGTGCGGGATGATGACTGATATCAATTATCCACAAAAGGATTCACATTAGACTTTACATCGTTTCCTGCTCATCGTAACATCTGCACACTTTGTTTTCTTTCCTTCACAACTCGACTTCGATACATGTTACATTGCTTCATCTTTATCTTTAGCTCTAAATACTTCCTTTACTAAGTATGACATATGTTTATAGTTGTTTTTTCTAATATTCAGTGTTACTTGAAATAAATTCAATTCAACAGTATTTATTAACTTAAACATATGCATAGAAGCATTTTGATTATCTTAGTTGTACACCACAAATGTTGTGGAGACACCCAGATCATATGGTTGTTCGGAAGGCTTGTGTGTGCCGAAGATATATCTTTGCCCAAGGTACATTGAACAATCTAAAAATGTTTAAAAATGAAATTAGCATAAGTGGCTCAGTTATCAAGCAAATTACATTGTTGGTGAGAATATGTGCGCTAGAACCAATGGATGTGCGAAGTTTCCAAGTGCAGGAGTGCAACAAGATGACTGTTATGAATTATCCACACACGACTTCAAATTACATTACAACTTCCCTGTGTGAACATGCAAAGGATATATCTGTGTGGACGATGTGTCTCTGCGCAACAAGTAACTCTCTAGTAGATAAATATGTTCAACAATATTTTTTTTGTTAGGCATATGCATAAAAACATCAACTAACATACATAGTTGTGTAGATCATATGTATGTGGTGAGGATGTATAATCAACTTTTATTAAACTAATAATTAACTTTTATTTTTAATATATGTATATATGTAAAAAAAACATTTTGCACAACAATATTCTATTCTTGGACTAGGTGTTTGCTATGCTACGATTGTGAGACACTTCACATTGACTCATGTCCATCTTGCAAACATTTCACATTGCTTATTGCATATGCTAATATCATATAGTAACATCTCATTGAACAATTCACTTATTTACATTGTTTATAGCATATTCTAACCTCCCCATTGAACATTTCACTTATTTATTTATTTACCAAGCTTTAGTACACACATTGAACACTTTACCTTTTTGCTTATGTTTACAAAGTTTTATGCTAAGTGTTTTTACTGCAAATACTTTACATTACTTTCCACATATGCTAACTTCCCCATTCAACATTTCTTTTATTTACCAACTTTTACTCCACATTGAACAATTTGTGTTTTTTTGTGCTTATTATAACAAAGTTTTATGCTAATTGTTTTTACTATAGCATAAACAATAATATTATTTTTTTATTGTATGAATTATCTTTTGACAAAAACAATTCATTATCTATGCTTCTAGTTATATTAAGTTCCATTGAACAAGAAGTCTCTTATACAACCCTAAATTAAAAATCTCTAATAAAGATTTTTCAAAAAAAAATCACCCATACCCATACCATTTTTATTTTTCAAAAAGAAATTCATCCACCCATACTATTTTTCAAAAAAAATAATAATCCACCCATACTGATTGACATAGAACATTAATTAAAAAAAATAAGAGGACATTCGATCAAAGTTCTTCTTTTAAATATAAAGATATGTTAGGTAGTGCTCTTTTAAATATTGAAACATGTTAGGTAGGCACGCCTTAATCACCGGATGGGTTTTGTTATAAGTGCTTGTTTTGACATTTTTATTCAACATATTTTTATTTAAAAAAATTTAAATATTAAAGTTTTATATTTTTTTAAAAATGGGTATGGGTATGGATGTGGATGGATGAATTTTTTTTAATTAAAGTTTTATGTATCTGAAATATTAGAATGTTACCATCAATTACATATGGTATACCGCTTTAAAATTTCCAAAACACCGCAGTTACTTACCAGTGCCACCCAGCACACAAGTTGTACCAAATGAAGGCATTAATCGGACATCAATGGTAAGATTTGAGAGTGTCAAAACCATTTTTTTAAATGGGAGGTTAAAATCTAATTTAGTTTAAATGTTTTATTTTTTTAGTTTTTTGGTATTTTTTTCACAAGTTTTTGTTAAAAATGAGTTAGAAATTTAAAAAAATAATTGGAATAACAGATTTCAATAGTTAAACAAGTATATTCTTGTACTCTGAGTTTTTGAGAGAGATGAATCAATTTATGCTTTCAGAAACAATATTTGAGCATTGTAAAATTAATATTTTACCAACAACCACATTGTCCAATTCCAGAGTAAAAACCTTAGAATGTGTTGAGAAGGTGTGAAGCTGTTTCAATTATCAGTATGGACTTAGTAATAAAACAATTAATCTTCTCTACATTAAAATATAACTATTTTCAGATTTATAGATATATATTTCAATTTGTACTATTGTGTACATATTGTTCAATAACAACTTTAAATATTTGATTATTTTTTATTTTTTCTGGTAGATGAAATCACAATTTTTCATTGTTTAAATTGAAGTTTTAATACATAGATTAATCCAAAGTCATGAAGAAGCCCTAATTCATCCAAACTGTGCAATGTCAACCACTAATATATACAATCCCATCACTTCTTTTAAATTCCTGATTCCTGACCAATTTCTGAACTAAACTGATAGGCAAACACAGCCAAAAAAAAAATTCAGTTAGTATAATATTTATGATCCTCTATTTCACCAACAACTGCCAATATCTAGCCTGCTAAGTAACATTGAATGCTACTGCAGACGGATTATAAGCCATCTAATCTGAAAGCAATTCAGATTAGACGAACTATATAATTCACCTGCTTTATAAACTATCAAATCTAAAATTAATTCAAATCCAACAAACTAAACTATAATTCACCTGATTATAAACCATCAAATCTAAAAACAATTCAGATCCAACAAACTATAATTCACATGCAGCAGCATAAAAGAATAAATGCTCTCTGCATAAAAGAATAAATGCTCTTAGTGAATATTGCTCGCCCTCACCAACTACAAACTATAATTCACCTGCAACAGCATAAAAGAATAAATGCTCTCTGCATAAAAGAATAAATGCTCTTAGTGGATATTGCTCGCCCCTCACCAACTGCACAGCTGATATATGTCGAAGTCATGACAAGTCTGGACCAAATTATCGATGAGAAAAGATTTTATATAAAAGTCGATGCCCAGCTCACATTGTTCCGTGCATAGGTCTGGTGAGACATTTAACGCATTGCACGGTATCATAAATG